>WBMV01008903.1:2788446-2929840 GCA_013396655.1 Campylorhamphus procurvoides | reverse complement strand
GCGGAGCGGGGAGGGGGGCACCGGGAGCGGCGCGGGGGCGCGCAGCGCAGGGGGAGCAGCTGGGAAGCGCGGCGCTCGCTCCTGCAGCCCTCTGTCCCTCGGCTCTTCCATCCCGTCGTCCCTCAGCCCTCATTTTCTCATTCTTCTACCCCTTCTCCCTCCACCCCTCATCCCTGCATCCCACATCCTCCCATCCGTCCGTCCTTCACCCCTCCATCTTTCCATCCGTCCATCCCTCATCCTTCCACCCGTTATCCTTCATTCTTCAGCCCCTCCGCTCCCCCGGCCGCGAAGCCACCGTCCCCCTGTAGTTCCCTCCCCACGCTTTCCGCCGTAGGGTGTCCCCGGGGCGCCTGGGGGCCGCGGCAGAAGTGATGCTGCCCCCGCGGCGCGTCCACACGACCCACTCCTTCCTCCCCCCTTGAAGGGCGCCCTGCTCCTTTGAAGGGCAGAGGGTCTTCAGCCTCGCTTCCTCCCTCCTCCCGCAACCCCTTAAGGAAAAGCGCTGCTTGAGCTTTCCTATTCTGCTCTTCCTCTATTTTTTTAATTACACCCACTCCCCCACCCGCGGCAGAAGGAAACAAAACGGTGCCATGTAGGGAAAAAAAGGCGGTAAACAAGAGGAAAACTGTAACAGAGTACAATAATCATTGACTGTATGAGAAACGAACCATACACCGGATTAGTTCTTAAAAGCAGTCTTTCAAGCCTACTCCCAAAATCTAAAGCACTTGGATGTGCTTAGGATCAAGACTAACTACCTCAACATTAAAAATAAAAGGAAAAAAAAAAAACCACCCCAAAACAACAGCTCGGATTGCATTGTGTAAAGATGAGACCTGTAAAACAAATGAGTCAAATAAGCAAGCACACCCAAATCTGCCTATCAACTCTTTATCCTTGCTCTGAACTCCCCTTGCATAATGTCGATAAACTGCTGCGAGTACACTTGGGGAAAACACATAGCAATGACGACAATGTAGCACTTTTTATTAGAGCACATTAGTAGCCTTACCTGATAAGTAGTTGCTTCAGAGGTTCAATCTGCACGTTTCTCATCAGCCCTCCAAGTAAACAAATTACTAGACGTTCAATGCAGACATTTGATTCCCTGGTGTCAGTGTCTCTGTCCTAGACGTTTCCGAATGGCTTGCAGATTAATTTACTATGCTCTTCTGCTCTGCCTTGTACCAAGATCCGTGTAGGTATCAACAGCTCCCACTTGTGAAGACAGGGAAGAGAGAGATTGGGTAGATTTCCACATAGCTCCACATTTCAGTCTGCTGATTTGCTGTAAGGGCTGTAGTCACTTAGAGAATAGGTCTGGTCTTCTAACAGGTTTATTCAGAAAGAGAGGCCTGACCCAAAGTTCACTGAAGGTAATACGAATATTTTTAGACCGATAATGGGAGTTGGTTCAAACCACTGTAAGCTCGCTGTTGGTGTGAAGGTATTTCCGAGTACAGCTATTCTAGTAAAAGCTAGTAAGAACTAGTAAAAACTCCCTGGGAACAAGAAAAATTGCTGAAATGTGCATAATTTTTTATAAAATTATTGAGAGAAGGTCAATAATTTTGTAGAGAAAACTCAACAAATAAATCTTACAATGTTTTTCTCTTCTTTGATCTCAGTCCTTGGATTAGATCTGAGCACCCCTTTAAGATGAAAGTAGTTAGGGAAGGGCAGGCAAACTGGGCAGTGGGAAAGATTTGGGCTCTGTATAGGTAATGACATCAACCTATCTAACATGAGTGGCAAATAAATTGGCTTATATTTTTTAAACATAGTTAATATAGGGATTTAGTATATTTAATGTAGTTTTTAATAAGGTTAATTTTTTGTCTGTTTTTGGTTTTTTGTTTGGTTGGTTTGTGTTTTGTTCCTCTCTTGCTCTGTAGTTGGTGATGCATGGCTCCTGCAGGGACAACTGAGCTCAGTTTCATAGTAGCCTGGTATTTAGGGTGATTCCTGAGAAACGAGAGACTGAGTGTAAACACTTTTTCTCTGAGATTCAAAATAGGAAATGAACCGTTGAGGTCCTGTCTTTTCACAGATGAATGACTTTAGCTCTCCTAGCTTTGACTACAAATTTAGTCTGCATCAAAGCAGGATATGCCCACAGAACTTTTTTTAACCAAAATTATTTTATTAGAAATTGGTCACTTCTTCAGGAAATTACAAGGTTGCTTCAGATTCTTGCATGCTCTTTATATAAATATAAAAGGACTTAAGTTTATGTACAAGGATTTATCTATTTTTAAATTATAGCCGCATTTTGCTTATGAAGAATACAAATATTAACCCTTACATTCCAAAATCATTGTAGTGAACTGGTTTATTCTTAGTTATGAGGTTTCATCTCTTCTATAAAACCTTTGTAATTGTAGTAAACACTTTTTTCTCACTAAAGAGAAAATGTAAGCCTTTTGCGATTACACTGTTGCTATATAAACTGCCTTTGCAAAAGGTGATTGCTGAGCTTGCCACCTTAGACGGGAAATATGCTTATGCTGTTTTCTGAAGGTTTCAAATATTTTCCGAGAGCACAGTAATAGGTTTTGTTCACATAATGGAATACGTGTGGATATTAATAGATATTTTAAAAGTGGAAAGCATGATACTGTAAAGGTCAAAAGAAACAGAACAAAATTACAAAAATAAACCAAACGAAACAATCCCCTACCCAAACAGTTCTCCAACCTCAAAAGTAGATAATTATCAATATTGTGTGAAAACAGACAAAGCTTTATTTTTCACCTAACATGATCTGAATATTTATGTGATATGTTTTAAAAATAACATTTTAGCACTTACTAAAAACCTACATACAGTACTAAAATGTGTGCTCTTCCACTGATGTTGTTTCCATAAACTTAGTCCCAGCAGTGCTTGCAGGGGCAGGACTTCTGCATTCATTTTAGAGGACTCAGAACATGTGCTTGTGGGAATCCTGCGTGCATTTTACTGTTTGTAATTGATTGTGGGCTTGGGGGTTAAGTGCATCATTTAATAATCTATCATCCTTCGACTCACTGTTCTTGACATTCATTAGCTATGGCTTGCCTTAAACTTGGCCCTGTTTCTGCAGCTGGGTTGCCTAATGCCAGTACCTGGAGCTGTGCAATCAGCCTTAATGACCTTGATGAGAGCAGTGGCTCGATGCAGTTTTTAAAGTTCTGGGACAAAGAGTAGAATCCTAGACCCGGATGGCAACTGTATTATACAATGAAAACTGAATCCAGGCTGAAGCTTTGGGTATGATTAAGCTTAAAAAAATAACACAAATAATTACTGATATTTGAATCTGAGAAAGAACTGCATGTTTTCAGTTCTTCCTTTGCAACAGATTAAACACATTTAACTCTGATACCTGAATTGTTTAAGTCTCCAGTCTCAGACATATTTATACTATCTGTTAATGTGTTTATTTTAGACAAAATAAATAATTTATTAAAATATTTTCTGCATGGGAATGTAGATAGCAGGCTTTATTACAGCATTCTCTTATTCACAGAAGATTTTATTTGCTCTATATATTTTATCAAGGATATACAAAGATTAAGTGAGAATAAGTAATCTATGGTGAACTAGGGTTATTTGGGGTTTGGGTTGTTTTTTGGTTTTATTTTTGTGTAAAGTACTATTTTCATTGTGTAAGGCTCTTTGTTAAACAGCAGTTTCGCATTATACAGGATAATTAGATTAAAAATTTAAAATTAAATGCCTTTGCACTATGACTCATAGTACTGATTCTGAAAACGGGTTTTGCTCTATCACAGCTAGATAAAGTAAGCATTTAGTTCTTGAGTCCAGTCTGGTCTGGAGTACCACTGTCTTTAAAGGGACATTGTTTGCTGCATTCAAGCCTCAAGCTCCACTGAGCCCAAAGGATGGCTGTGAAAATTACAGCTTGTCTAGTTTAGACTTTCTGTCATGAACCTCTTAACAAATTTACTCACCTTCTCTTACCAAGCACAAGGAACTTTACAGGCATGCTTATATCAGCAGGTGAAAAAAGAAAGTGTGGGAGAAGAAATGAAATACAGCAACCCCTTTTCCATTACAGGAACAACTCAGGAGAGGGAAGATATCATCAGATACCAAACATATAGACACTGGTATAACTTTCTTCCAATTTTAATCAAATTTAAAAGGGACAAATAATCGAACTAGGAAACTTCAATATGCTTACAGATTCTCATAATATGCAGTAAATCTTTACAGTTCTACTCTCCAAGGAGATTCTTGAGTAAATAATAATGACTTTGGCCTCTTGGATAAATGAAGATGGATGTACTGAGAAAAATCTAATTATAGATTTCTCCTGCCTTTTTTCTTCCCTGGCTCTTACCTTGTGCACCAGTAATATATTGTTAATGCTTCATATATATAATCATATATATATATTTCAGTTAATACATGAAAAAAAGAGCATAAAACCATCAACAAATTTGTTTCTGTATTAATTCGGTATTAAATCTGGTGGTTTTGGAAACAATCTACCGATTTTTTCGAACATTACCTAGTGCTACCAAGTCAATACAGCTGCGCTGCAAACTCTGGTCTGTTCTGTGTCTCATCAACAGAATCGTTCACTAAGGACCATATCTTCGCTAGGCATAATTTAAAGTTATACCTACAGTAGTGTACCATAGCAGTAACTCTTTCCAAACAAGGATGCAGCTTATCTTGTGAAAGCTATATATTGCATACTTTGATTACCTCTGAATTAAACAAGGTAGACATAATAGATAAAAGTTCAGAGTTGTTGTGGGTTATTTTGTTTACCTTTTCTTTTTTAAAGCAAGTATCCTTACAACAGGAGCTCTGTAAAACATTTTCATATCAATGGATCACAAAGCTATACTCACAGAAGCCTACAGTGTAGGATAGCTGAATTTCAGAGGGATCCAGGTGCAGATTATGAAAACAGTTGTTCAACACATTACTGGAAGAAACTATCCCAGGTCACAGCTGGTCTGGTAATTTTTGTTTTTAATGCTGAGGGGGAATAGAAATACACCCTTTTCATGTTAGAGCCCTATCTGTTTGGGCAGAGCCTATAGTTAGAAAAATGAACATGTTTTCTATTTGAAACATAGACTCAATTATAGGATGGTTTGGGTTGGAAGGGGCCTTAAAGATCATGTAGTTGCTGCTCATCCTGTCCTGGGGGGACATTTTCCACTAGACCAGGCTGCTCTGTATATATGTGATCAAACTTAATGGAGAGAAGTAAAAACATTAAACTCCATAGTGACTCATTTTGCAGTGTCTTTGCAGGGACATATTAAGCTTTAAACGTATTTTCACCCATGTGAGTGTTAATCGTCTGTTCTCTCAAAGTGTTTTTCTTCAGTATCTGTTATAGCTATTAGTGATTAATTATAGATCTGACTCTTTCTTTTGCACTCTTCTCCAGGATTCCTGGCTCCATTAATTTTTCTGAAAGGACTGTAAGGTGTTTGGAGTCACAAACCGCCTTTTTGTTCACACACTTTATAGTATATAGGACAACAGAGTCATGGTCCACCAGTATGGTTCCAAATAGTAGCTAGAAATAATGATAATGCATCAGCTCTAAATCCTGTAATCACATAGGCTAGACAGCTGGGAGATGTGGAAAGCTTCAGATTCCTTTGATGTTAGAAAAATATGCAATGGAGTGGGAAGCAGCCGTGAAAAGTTTGTGTATGCAGACAAGCCAAAGTTAGTAGCCCACAGAGGGATTTGAGAGGCTGCCTTCATGCTGACTGCAGGAGATGTGAAAAAGAACACTTGGTGCTTTGGAAACTTCCACTTCAAGTGGCATACAGTCAAAGGTTTTCATTGCAGTTAATGGTAAGTTAATTTTTAAATACTGTTTGCAAATTTGCAGAGCAAGTAGGAGAATATTTGAATTGTTTATGCTGGTTGAAGTTAAGTACATAAAATCACTCATATACTTTATGAAGCATTAGGCAAACAATAGTAACAAAATCCACTTGCATCTAACAGATTGAAACTTCTAAGAAAGTACGTTTGGAAAAGTTTCAGCTTTCTTTGAGTTCATAAAATTGAAGGACACATTAGACAGTGATTGAAATTTTTGCCACAAAGACCCTCTCCAGTAAAATCCATACAATAATATATTTTGAATACTGAGAAACTGTGTTGGTGCATTCTAAACATGATCAGTCACCCTGGATATCAATATTCCAGTTTAATTCACTCTTCTGAGGTAACACTTTCCAAAAACCTAGGAGCTACTACTAAACACCAACCTAGATGAATCAGAATATTAAAATAAATAAAAAACTATTAATCTGCATAATTACTGTTGTGATAATCTAGGGACATAAGAGAGGCAAGGTCTCTGGAGACAGGAAATCTCTTGTAAAACTAACTGATGGATTTGGAAAAGAAGCAGTACTTCCCTCCCACCTCCAGTTTATTTCCTCCTCTTTATTTGAATAATATTGAGCATATAAATACTGTGTCTGATGAATCTGAGTCATATGAATGCAACAGGACTATTTGCAGCTCAAATAACAAGTGGCAAGATTAGGTCCTGTCATGTTCTCTCTAAATACCTAACTGAATAGTCTGTTACAAATCAGAGTCTAGATGCCACTGACTGAATTTATATGAACTCTAAATCCCTCTCTGGAATTTTATTCAGGGGAAAAACAATGGATATGTGAATTTTTGAAACACAAGAGTTTCAAAATGGCTTGCACAAGAAATTTCACTTTGATCTGTTTATTATTTATGATAGAACAGAAGTCTAGGCCAATGTTTTAATTTATACTTATTAAGGAGCAGTGCAAATATATGATGTTAAAAGAAAAAAAGATTCATAATAATTACCTTCAATTAAAGGTTCTGATAAAAAAAACCCACACACTACATGGCCCAAAGATAGGTGCTGCATGTTAAGTTCAGTGACTGCATGCCGTACATCTTGTGGTATGTGCCCATCTCTGGTTCATCATGGAAGGCCGCCAAGAATAGGTACATTCATTTTTAAGTCCTGGGGTGGCACTGACTGAATCTAGGTACCTGTGTACCACAGGACAGACAATATTCCTCAACAGGTAGGAATTTTATTTCCATTTTGTTATCTAGCACAAAAATTTATTGTTTGCATCCCATCCTTTGGAAAGTTATTCAATTTTGAATTAAAGAGTTTTGATAAATTTGACACCTTGGTAATGTACAACAATGATTAATTACTGTCCTTCCTAAAATCTGTCTCTTTTTCGCAATTTTTACTTTTCTGTTTCCAACTTATCCAGAAACTGAATTTTTTTAAGCTGTTGTCTGTCAGATGAAAGTGTCCCAAATATCCAAAGACTTTTCCTCTGGTTTCATATGATCCGTGATCCAGTTGTCTTTTAAACTTCTGTTTGGTACAGCTAAGTATGTTGTGAAGCAGGATAGCCAAGCTGACAGTAAGTCTCTCATGGTGCTGAAGCCACTCTGGCTCAGATAATCTCGCGACATTTGGAAGAATTACTTAAGCATATCAGTACATTTTTATTCAGAATTTGTTTTAATTGTACTTAGACATCCTTCTTTTAAAAAAGGAAAAAAAAAAAAGAAAAACACAGACCCCATCCCTCAAAAGCCTGACTTTCCTGACTAGCTATAGCTTAAGCTGTGTTTTGTCTGCATTATCCAAACATTGCACTGTGGGATAAACCTGCCCATGATCAGATGCTAAGATGTTTCAATAGCTTTCTCACTCTTGTTTCTTTAGTTCAATGTTTCTTCCTGACAGCTCTGTGACACAAGATGGTATTATTATCCTTTTTAAACAAACTGAGGCACAGATTGACTTAGGTAAACCCTGTCAAATACACAAAATCTTTTAAGCTGCCAACTTTCACATATTTGGGTAGAGATTTTTTTTGAAACCTTAAAGGTGCAGGTAGGCAAATTATTTTGAGGAAATCATTAGCCTAAGGAGTTGCTGTCCCCTCTTCATGGGTGTTAGGCATCTAACTTCTCAGGTCCATTTGAAGGCATGATTTTTAAAATTTTTAGTGCCTAAATATATTTTAAAAGATGGCCCTTGTCAGCCTTATTTTCAGAATACTTAGTGCTATAACACTTTGTATATCCAGAGCATAGCTCAAGCACACTTTGTTAGAGATGTGAGCCCTCAATACTTTTATAATTCAGTCCTCATGTCTTGGGTTGAATATTTGCAAAAATTCATTCTTCTAACTTTTTGTTACTCATTTTTTCCCCCCAGTCACTGTATACCGTCACTTTTCTCCTTTATTTCAATAGTCTGGTTACTTGAATAGTCAGTGTCTCAAGTCCTTTGCCAGGAGAAGAATGATGTTGATGGTTTCTTCCTCTTCAGACAAGTGTAAATTTGGGGCTATTTTGGCCTTCTAATCTATCCTTCACCTAGTTCTTTCTTCATTGGCTTGCAATTTGGAAGTACTTCTGAATTTATTCTATATGGTGTACATTATGTATTTCAGATACCTGTTTTCTTGGTTGCTCCTAAAATCAGTTTAGTTGAGGTCCAGGAGCTTCATTCTTTCAGTGCTCAGAAGTTGATAACAGGCCAGTTGTGCAGAGCCCTGAAGCCTCTGTGCTTGGGCCCATGCTCCTGTGCCCCCTCCCACACTTGTTTTGCACTACACTGTGTTGTTATTCTGGAGATATTTTATTCTACACAGACTACCCACTAGAACAGCCACCTGTGACAAATTGCTATTAATTGTAGGAAATATACCAACATTACAACAGCAATAGGTCTGCAGCACAAAATTGTACAAAGCTAAGAAAGGCTAAAAATAAATTAGCTGATGTCCACCTAGTCATTAAGCAATTACAGTTTCAACTAAGTAAATGAAATGAACCTTATGACTGGCAAAGGCAGAAGCAGACAAGGAGAGTCTGAAAAGCCTCATCCTGAGTCCATGCAGTTATTAATAAGCCTGCAAATTGTTACTAGCCACTGTGATACTGCATTTATTTGACTACAGGGACACACTAGTTAAGAATCTAAAATTAGATTAGGTGAATCTAGTCTTTGAAGACCAGGCTACAACTAGGCTATGACTAGTCTTCTACCGATGGTGAAGAGTAAAATGTATATTCCTGAGCCTGTCATATTAATCCTGGTAAAGATACAGCTTTAGAGCTCTTTAGGTTGTACCAATCATAAAACCCAATATAGTTTAAAATCCTAAAATCCTCAAACATTTAAATTTCTAATGTTGAATAATTTCCTATGTATTTCCAAGAGTGAAATTCCTACTGTAGAAATTGGAAGATGGAATTTTTATTGCACCAATTAGATGTTTTTTTTCTTTTTAGTTTTAATCTAAATACATGATTCAAAGGAATGATTTGGTTGATCAGCTAATATTGGCCCAAGCATTGCTATAAATTAATAGATAAATGCAAGCTAGGCCATGAGATTGAGAAAAGGAAGATCTTTTCTAGGCAACTTATAGGAGAAATGTAAGCCTTGTTGGTGCGTCTGTGTGGTTTCCTGTTTGGTATGGTGTGGGCAGACTCTGGCTCCACATTTGCATGCTGACCATAGTGTATAACAGTATACAGTGAGCCCCACCAGCACTTCAAAATTTTAGAACATAACTGAGTAACATGTGATATGCTCTGGTATGTTACTTCTATCTTGCACACTGTGATTTGGTGAACTGCAGCATCAGTCATCTCAGGTGTAGTCTTGTTCAGGCTGCAAGTGGAATGGAGTAGTTTCCTTTTTTGCTGTTGACCTCCAGTATGCTGAGGGTATTCCAGTATGTGAAAATGTCTGCATTTGGGGAATAAGGCCGTGAGGATGCTGATAGAGCGTTTTGATAAAGCAGTTCTGCTGGAGCCAAAGACAGACACCTGAAAATACAATCTAAGTCCTTGAACTTCCAGACAAACCATAAAGAAATAGAGTAAAACAAGCTACACAGAATTAGATCCTAGGCTCAAGCTCAGACTAGTACGTCTTTTTAAAGTCACTGGCAGTTATATATCCAGAGGAAGAAAATGGTCTTTCATAGTAACTAAATGACTCTTGTTTACTGCCATGAGTTGATTAGTGTGGTGAATAGATGCAAACTGCTGGAAACCACTCAGCAGGCACCACAAAGCCCTCTGTAGAATGTCCATGTATTTCAAATCTTGCAAGCCTGTAAAATCCCTGAGGATCACACAATCCCTAGCAAACCATTGAGCTGGGGTCAAACACTTCCCAGATGATGGCTTTGACTGTAAACCATCTTGTTCCATAACAGTATACAATGCATGTAACATTTATTGCTCTTGAGCAATGAACAGATATTTCAGAAGGCACACAGGAACATTAAAAGATATGTTTTAAATGTTCCATCTGAATAACAGAAGGTTATCTTTAAAGATGTGCAACTGTAAAATAATTTTTTGATATACATGGCAGTAATAAAAGACGACTTAAAGTAGGCAGTGATTATTGAGAAATAAATGTATTGTAAGTCCTTATGAAGAGGTTACAAATCTAAGTAGAGATTTGGAAGTCTGAGACAACTATTCAGCAGGTATTCCTTAAATCTGTTCATAGGAGGGGCTGGAGGTGCAGCTTTGGAATTTTGGCTTTTTTTTTTGCAGGATTGAAAATAACATTTTCTTTTCCTCATTTAACATATTTTAACAAAAAATATGCATATCACCAATGAAGCCTTAATGAAAATAGCTTAGGTTTCTGACTGCTGATAGTGAAAGGATGTTTTCTGGTGCTTTTAAAAAATAAAAACTGGTGTTTTTGTCAAATAAAGAAGGCTGTTATATACATTCATCAAACATTATCTTTTCTTTGTCAGTTCTCCTCTGGATCTTCTGCTCATTGTAGTATTTTCTGTCACGAATCAAATCTCTTTACTTGAAAGAAGATAATTTTACCACTGAACAATGATGTCCTAAATGAAGGTTCACTTTATTCAGAACTACATTATTCCACAGTGAAATAATTTAGCTCTGCTTTACTCAGCCAAACCAAAATATCATCAGGCTTAAATTTTTTCCAACTTGTCTAAAGTTTGGTGCTCTCTCCTTTGCATTTTCTACTAGTTGATTGGATGCCTCTCATCTAAGGATATATCAATATAAAGGGCTTTTTGCTTGGTTTGAAATTACCATAAATATACTTCATGACAGCTTTTAAGATACCCTTGGTAATTACAACTTATCAAAAGCCAAGGTTGGGGATGGGAGAAGGTGGTGGTTTCACTGATCACTGAGACCAGAGTTTACTTCTAGACAAACATTTGTAATTTAAACCCTAAACCACTCCATGAATAAGGTAATTAAAGATAGATGGCCCTGTGCTTAGTATCAGTTGTTTTTCCTTCTATATTAGATTATTCATGCTGGACTAAATTAAGAGTGACAAAGGAGTCAATATAAGTTTCCTTCTATCCTTCCATAGACTATGGATGAGTGAAGTTGCGCAGGGATACAATATCAGAGTTCAGAATTGAGCCTTAAGCTTTGTTAACAGAGGGCTTGATAGTTTCTTGACTGTAATTATATTGTCTTAGGTTATGTCCAAGTTTTTTATACTCCATACATTCTCAGCTTATTGGAGCAAATTCCAGAATGGAATCAAATGGCCTTGGCATTTTCTCTGACAGTTATTTTTGATCCTTTGTAACCTCATATCAAATCAGATGGATAGACCAAATTCTCATCTGAAACAGTCTTCCAGCTATCTATTTGTGAAAGCGACCTATGCACTGGATCTTCTGAGAGAAACTTAAGTGCTAATATAAAATTCACTCCATTATTATTTCATATTCAGCTCCTGCATGTATTGCATATATATATTTGCCATATGATTTTGATCCATTTTATGATCACTCTTTGATTATCTTCAGATTTTCCTTTCTTTACTTATTTCTTGCCATGTCAGACTCAGCAGAATAAAGCTTCTTTTTACAAAGCTAGGTACCATGTATTAAGGTTAAGGTTTCCTCCTCTATTTTTTGCAGAATATAGATTGAGTTTCAACATACCATTTACCTTTAACAGTTATTGGTAAGTGTAGTATTAGCCATAAAGAGTTCACCTTGTAGTCCATTGTGTGGGTCAGTATTTTAGAACATGTTTTAGACATTGAGTTGGCTCTAAAGGATGACATATAGTGAAAGGTGTCCATTAGTTGCCATGGTTTTGGAATATGTCCAAAGTTATATCACTGTGAAACCCTTTCAATCTCCAGAATTAATCTACTTTAAAATCTCAGTGATGTAAAGAAATACATCTTTGGCTGACACTAGACTCATACAGCCTCTTGTACAACCTAAAATTATGTAATTCAGAAAACTACTATCTTTCCTGTTTCTCTACCTTCCAATTAGTAGCAAAGCGAAATTTTTTCAATTTTTTTTTCTTTAAATTTGAAAAGGACTTATTCTGGCTCCACTAAAAGTAACACTGACTTGCACTGTAGAGAAGAACATTTTTGTTCTTTGCAGAAACAATTAGATGAAATTGTTTGGCCTGCACTAGGCAGCAGGTTGAACTAGACGAGCTTAGAGGTCCCTAGTGATGCTAAAATGTGAGTCCATAACTTGCTTCTAGTTGCCATTTCAGTCCTTGTCACCATTACTTTCAGTAATTTATAATTCTCTGAAATAGTTCCATCAGTCTGCAATTACTGCATGAAATACTATTTTAAAGAGGATTTTTTTTCCTGCTTAATGATAATCTCTTTGGCCTGGACTCACACTGGGAATTTTGGTTCAACGCAGCAGTGAGCCTCTGCAGTTTTACTTATCAGCATCCCTAGCCTCAAGTTAGGTAAGTACAATTTCCACACAATGATTAGAGAAATATTTTAATGACTGGGAAGGTAGGTCAGAACAGGATTCACAAAACTAAGTGCACAGAACTTCTAAGGTAATTAGAAGTAGCTGCTGAAGTGAAGAACTTGGCTTCAAGCCCCCTTCTTTGTGATACAGAGATTCCTAAATCCAGCCTGAGTAGACAAACTTTTGTGCAATCATTAGTTATTTCACAGTTTAGGCACTGAAGTCAGTAACATTTTTAAAGGTCTAAACCATGCATAGAGGAGGTGGAAGTTTCAGAGCAGGTGGAAGTTTCAGACCCCCATTTGCCATCTTATCTTGTCAAGCTATAGGATATGATGTGCCATATTAATATTAGTCTCTGGTGACTATGTCATTCTTATTTATATAAATACTTTAAATATTTACTCCAAGCCAATGCTCAAATTTATGGTCTACTAATTCACTGTCCCTGGCTCAAAATCAGTGTAAAGTAAATATGTTTGGTTTTGAGTGGTCAAGTGTTCTTCTGTGGGTTTATGGATTGTGGTTAGAGCATCTGCTCTAGATCAGAACACCAGTAAGGAGGATTAAAAATACTTGTGTGTTTCACTGTGGTTTAGACACAGAACTGTTCACTGTGCCCAAGTAAAAAGTAATTAAGAGCCATAGAGATTTTGTTGACAAAAAAGAAGGTCTTTAAGTGCTTACCATGAGGCAATTTCAAAATTATGTGCCTGAAAAGGCCAATGTTTGACCAAACCCCATGTTCTTGATTCTTGAATCTATTTTTTCCCCAAAAAAATATGTTTTAAGGTCAGCATTTAAAATGTAAGATAAAAATTGTACCTGTATGAACTCTGTTCTGATGAGGGGCCAGGGTGCTGCAGCTATAAAGAGAAAATAATTGTGCTAGAAACATTTCCCAGACACACTCTTCCAGATGACAGAAGTTAGAGAAAAGGCTCTGGAGTTATATGCAGAGAAATTATTCATGGGTCTCATTATGCTCTCTCTCTCCACTGTCCAGTTTGAGACATTAGCTGGAAGAACAAAAGGCATTCTGCAGTTGGTGCAACAAGACATGCTTTTGGGGAGTGTTTAGTCCTGCTAGTAGTGGACTGAATCCTCTCACTTGAGAGCAAATATAACTCTGACTGCTTATGGGGATCAATCTCTTCTCCCAGGCAACTAGTGAAAGAACAAGAGGTCATAGCCTCAAGTTACACCACGGGAGATTCAGGCTGGACATCAGGAAGAATTTTTATCATGAAAGGGTGGTTAAGCTTTGGAATGGTCTGCCCAGGGAGATGATGAAGTTACTGTCCCTGGAAGTGTTAAAGAAACAACTGAGCATGGCAGTCAGTACTCTGGTTTAGTTGGCATCATTTTATTTGGTCAAGGTTGGATGATCTTGGAGGTCTTTTCCAATCTTAATGATTTCTATGATTCTATGATAGAAATGGAGTTCTATGATTCAAAATGGGGTGGTACATCTGTGACCTTTCATTCCTGAAGAACATTCATGGGAAACTAGCATCTGCTCCATTGAGTAGAATTTGCTGGATTTATTTCCAGGAAGAAGATGGAAAAAATTACAAACAAACAAACTAATTTAAGGTTAAGAACATTTTTTTTTGACAGAATTGTGATAAACACTAGCCATACTCTCAATCAGCCTGTACTGGCCCTACTCTGTGTCTATCACTGGCAAAAGGGACAGTAGACCGACTTCTAGCAATGAAGACTCTGACCTTTCATGCTTCCTTTTAATCAGAATTCTGACTGTAGAAAATAAAAATGACACTTTTACTATAAAACGAGGGTATGCATAAACATATGTGTGTGTATCTGATGAATAGAAAACTGAAAATCTTTTAAGAACCAATTATTTCTAAACTAAACAGAATATGCTTCTAGCTCACTTTCTGGCACAAACATCCATCAAACAATAACGGGGCATCTGTTGAATAGACATGCACACACAATGCAAGCAGGCTTAATTTTTATTTGCTGCTCATAAGAGATGTTGCCACAGCTTATATATTCAATTTTGTATAAACATTTAAGTGAATAAATGAATAAAGTAGTTACAATGAATAAATGCCAATAAAAATTGTGATTAAATACAAAGGAATGCAGCAGGAATTTGAATAGGTTGAAACTGTAGTCACATCTACTCAAGAGGGTGTTAACACTATACTTCAGACTCCCTGCTGTCATTTTCAAGCAACAAGAATGCCTGTTGCCCAAATGCTTCGCAAAGCAAATAACTTTATAGGATTGAATTTCTTCACAAGGGAAAGTCAGGTATTGATGATTATCATTAACATAGAGCTCTGCTGCAAGGCTTACTTGAATAGTTTATCCATTATTGGTTTTTTAACAGTTTGTAGGAGAAAAGATTGATGCATTAATAAAGAGTGAACACATATAGAAGGGATAGAATTATTGATTTATTAATATGTTGGGCATTACACTGGTTTTTATTACAGACTTACTGAGCTTGAGAGTAGAGACTTGTCCTAATCCTAAATTTCTGGAAGAAATTGCCACCTACATTAACGTTGCAAAACCATGTTCCTTAGAAAAACGAAGCATGATTTTTAGATAAAAAATATCCAATAGTCTAAATGTGTTTGTTATAATTTTATTCAATTCTTCAAAGAATTATTCTATTAGTAATAGTTATCAGTTTGAGTGTTTAATAAAGCAAAAAACATTCACAAGCGAATCCTACCTGGTTGCTATCCCTATCAAGCACCCTAGCTCCCCCAGCCCAGAGGAAAAAACAGGCTGGACCATATTAGAGCAATAGGTAGGCTCTCTGAGTTCATACAGAGAACGATGCCTTGGGTTGCTTTGTTGTGTTAATATACTCCTAAATCTTATGTCCTATTTGACAATTACATGCTACTTTGACTTTAAGATGTTGGTCTTCAGTCATTTTAATCAGCTGCTGCCAGATGCTCAAAGAGAAAAGTCTGATAAATGTTGGCAAATACTTACTAAGATGCTTACATACTAATAAGTGTAGCACAGCCAGCTGGTCCACAAGACTATGCAGAGTAAACTGGGTGAGTAGCATCCACATGGTTTAGTTTACAATAGGTTTAAACATTTCTTCAAACCTCAAGAAATTATTTTCATCTTCTCATTGCTTCTGCTTATATGCCTTGATGATCGAGTCTAATGTTTTTTGTGTTAAATGTCCTATGAATATTTTCCCGTCAATGCAATCAATTACAAGACAACTTATCTGTTCTTTGTAAGAATTATGGGATGTTTCTCGATAACTAATGACAGCTGATTGATTTTCTCCATGTCCTCCGTTCATGGTAAATGTGCTTCTGTCAGGGCATAACTCAGGGGCCTTCCACTCACAACATTTCTAGGTAGTCAGCGTTTCAGTTAGTGCAGGTTTACATCACTTCTAAAAGCAGGTTAAAGGTTATTATTTGTTGATAGGAAAGGTAGCTGTACTGACTGACAAAACTCCCATTTAACTCTTTAGCGGAGGAGTCACTAAATGTGGGCAGGACAATAAAACTGTCAGGGTGCATTTGGTAAATGTCGCATTTATCTCACCTGAAAAGTGCAGCAGAGAGGTAAAAAAGGTTATTGCAAAAGTATTTTTGCCTCCTACCTGTGATCTTAAAAGGAACTCCTAGGAAGTTCATAGCTTAAGTGTGCAAAGTGCAAAAATTGTGTCCCCTCTCAAAAAAAAAAAAAAGCCAAAACTGAAAAAAAAATATAGACAAAACAATTTGAAGGACTGTTCTTGTTACCCAGGAAGTCACAATATTCCATATTTTTTTCAACTGGTATCTAATAACTGAAGCCTTATTGATATATACTCAAAGGTTTGCACAACTTGCAGCAGAACATACAGCTCGTTTCATTATGACAGAATAAAATGTTTCTCATTGCTGCATAATTCTTAAAATTAACATACTTTAGAGCCTTAGTTGAACATAAGAACCTTTTGCTGTTAATAGAGTAAATGGTAATGGAGCACTTCCTAAACTTTAGTTTCATCTTGACGTTATTTGGATTACTTAAGCAGGATCTGCGCATCGCTCATTGTTGTTCTGCAGCACAAGTTCCTTTGGAATGAAAATCTCTTTGCGTACATCTGATGCAAAACCACAGAAGACTCCCCAGACAAGAAAAGAATCAGTGGGGACCAGAGGAAAGGAAAATACATACTCTTGTGCCTAACATGGTTCTCAAAGGAGCTCCTCTGTAGTACACACAGGACTGCTTATCTCCAGAGAAACTTTGTGTGCTTAGAAGTCGTAATATGAGAAAGACTGTATGTAGAATGAAAAAGGATCTAGACAGATGCTGAACTAGGCAGGTACAACATTGCATGTAGGAATTTCTTCCCTGACATATGCATTTAAAGTTGTTGTGTTTACTTCTAATGCTATTGGAAGTCGGCAATCTGAGTATGCCTGTCGGAATTTATTTTAAAATAAAGTTCTGGAGACACTATTAAGTCAACAGCAAAGCTCAAAAGAAAGATTCTAGTAGTCCTGGAGCAGAGTCTCCTGTGAAATCTTCTAAATGCTGTTCAGAGAGATGTCAATGCAACTGGAAGCCAGCAGAAAAATAAATAAATAAATAAGTACACAAATAAAGGTCAGGTACATGATTCTCTCCCCTGGACCTTTTAATAAAAATGCAAAGATTATTGATCCTCTCATTTGGATTTCACATCCATAGTATAGCAGCAATAACATACAGTGAAAACAACACAGGACTGAGGTTTTGCAAGGCCTCATAAAAGAAAGTGAAAAATGTGACACTGCTTCAGGAAGGCAGTGAAGGATTCAGATCAGAAAAGCAGGTGACAGACACTAGTAGAGCAGGACAGCATGTGTAAAATGGTAGCAGAGTTAAAAAGAGAATTTCACTACAGTCATGTAAAAATGTAAGCAACATCAGGGTAGTGAAAGCTGTGGAAAGGAACTGTCTTTATCCTTCCAGAATGAGCTATAAGGAAAAGTGGGGGAGAAGCTGTCCAATACATCTAGGTTGCTCATAGAGGAGACATTACTGTGCCTGTCTCCAATATGGGTTCATTCCAAATTTGAGTATGAATTGCTTCTAATAGCACTAAAATCCCAGAAGACCAATTTGACACAGCTCAATTAGTTTATTGATCAGAGCTATGAAACCACAGCCAATCAAACCCATAACATATGTGCTACCAGCCTCAGCTGGGCTGTTCCAGTGGTTTGGGTGAAGCAAAGCATATTTTTCTTGTGTTGAGTAACATTAACATCTTTTTTGTTATAAGGAAAATGTGTAGGAAAAAAAAATCATTCTTTTGACTCTCAAAGAATAAGAGTGCTGTCAGCAAACGCTGCACTCAGTGTAAAGATACCTTGATATTTTATCATTTGCAACTTTTTGTAACTTGGACCATACATAGACCTCTTATAACTTTTTTTTTAGAGCTTGAGAATCATCAACTGACAATTTACCATCAACATCAAGAAAGGTCTTTATTGATCAATATTTAAAAACAGCTTAGCCAACAAAAATTGTTATTTGCTACTTTTACAAGTGCAGGTTAGACATTGTCCTGCAGGACAGGCAGGTATTATAGGCAGAGTTTTTGTAATTTTTGCATGTTTTATTAACAGATCATTTCCCTTTACAACATTATTGACAAGCTTATACACCTGCTAGTGACAAATTTTACCTATAATTTCTGACTTATGCCTCATTCTAGCTGCTGAAAATATCATCACATTTAAAGCATTGTTTTTCATGTTATAGATGGGCTTGTCTGTGTATTTGTTTGGGAGAGTTTTAGCTGAAATAATTCAGAAATTTACAGAGAACAAGGCTGAAATTATTTTTCATATTTTGAAAGTCTTCTTAAAAGTATCTCATTAGATCTCTGTGCTATGGAGCAAGAGCATTACATTTGTCATGGTGAATTCTGTGGTAAAAGGAATATGATTTTTTTTGCTGATTTTATGAAAGTTTCTCCAAAATATAATAAACTATAAAGCTTCTAAGTATTAGTAACTTATGTATGACTTGATAGAACTGATTGTTTCTGTCCTCTGAGGATGCTGTTCTTTCAGTCTGCTTCTTAGTTGCCTCCTGTCCCCTGTCCCTTCCTCTTCAAATGTCCAGGCATGTTCTGTTCTGAGGACTCCAATATTTAGGAGGGTATTCCTGTTTACAAGAATATTCCTGTGTCTGTTGTTGCTACTTTCTTTTCATGGTCCAGACCCTGCAGCTGAGTTCCCATGTTTGCAATCAGCTCTGAGTAATGAGGAAAAACTGAAGAAAAGAGGTTTAACTGATGGGACATGAGGAAGGTGGGAAGTGATAGGAGATATTAATTAAAAATGGAAGGAGGAGATTAGACTAGGAGGAGGAAAGGAAGAGACAGAAGAAACAGGAGAGGGAAATAAAGGTAAGCTAAAGAGATGAGATGAGAATAGTTCAAAACCATTCTTGTTCAGAAGCTGAGCTGTTCTTTGATCACATAGTTGGATATTCCTTTGACATGCAAGAAATTTCTGCCAAGCTGCCAAAACTGCATGTTTCTGTCCCTCTCTGCATGGTGACCCATACAGAAGAGAACAACCTTCTGCAGTGATGGCCTAATCTTTCCTTTTAAGCCTTAGAGTTAGCAATGTGCTGCATATCCAAATCTCTTCTTGATCCTGTGACAGGAGAGGAGACTCATGAGGCCGGTTTCTTCAGGAAAACCCTCTGCATAACATATACACAGGCTTCCACCAGAAACCTTATTTTGCTCACTTCCTAGCTTTTGAGAAAGTCTGATTTGCAATTTTAATATTTTTAGCAGAGAATTTTGGTCAGAATATATGTATATCTGTGCAACTATCTGTATTCTCTTTGAAGTTAGCCTTAGCTAATTTTACCAAACTGCTGAATTTTAGACTTCTCTGTTAATTAAACTAATTCTGTCTGCTTTTGCAATTTTTGTTTCTCTATCAAAGTACCTTGAAAAAAGATATTTTTCACTGATCTATTTTGTGATTATAATATTATTCTTTGCCAGTATGCCTGACTACTTTACAGTATTCACTTCTATTAAAGATAACCTCCCAAATTAATAATTTCTCTGCTGGACTGCTTTTAGCTTGTGTGAATGCACAAGCAGCACTATCTAGATCAAGCAAGATGCAAGCTGTACTATTTAGATTCCCATTTTCAGAGGATCTAACACTGAAGAGAGATAATTGTATTTAATTTTCAGCTTAGGAGAGTCTATTGTAAAAACTGGAACACAATCAAGTCACAATTAGAAAAAACAACTGGCTAAATTTCTTCCATTAGCAAAGCCATAAGGAAGCATCAGATGGAAATCCATTATTAATGAGCTAATGCATAGCGTACAGGAGAGTAATTTGTAAATTGTTTTTAAAATTTAAACAATTTCATTTATGTGACAACCATACAGATCACTTTTTAAAACAAACACTTTAAAATTTAACCAAACACAAAGGAAAACCAAGGTTTCTTTACAAAAGATCGTGTCAGCTAGATTTTTCAGTATCTAGTAGAGTTTGAAAGATGCAGTAGACATGTTGAAGGTAGAGTGATTTAGTAAACATTAGAATAGGCAAGTACACATCTCTTTTGTATTATTAAAGACAGAGTTATTATTAGTAGTGACATAGTAATAGACAAGGTAGAATATCAGGAATGCTAGGGACAGAGGATGTAATTCAATTATCCACCTAAGGCCCATGGGTTTGTCTTTACCTGTTGTGTTGTTGATGTCTGGTCCCTCCAGCTGTTCCTTTACAACTTTGCCTCACTGTAGCACTTTTGGATATTTTTCTGCATGCCTCTCCTAGGGATCATGAGTCTCAGAACAATCATAATCCCTGGCATAATGTGGGAGCCTCAGAATGAGGACAGAATCGCTGCATACAAATCAGGATGGCTGGTAAGCCTGTACAGCATCCATCTATCACACTGTGCTTTCACAGGACTGCAACACATATCTTGCACTAACAACATTAAAGGGGCTTTGTCAGCTGTCATGTTAATATTTTGCCTATAAACTTGAAAATATAAGGGATGAATATTAGCCTGAATTGCAAAGCTTTTCAAGAAAAGTAGATTGAACAGACTAACTAGAGAAAAATGCCTCAAGTCATCAGCAGATTGAGGCAACAAAACAGGAGCTATGACTTCTGAAGAAATGATGATACAGCCAAGTTTCTATAGTGTTGCACAATTTCCTTCTTTGGTATTTATGAAAGAAAAGGCTCTTTTTAGCCAGAACTGTTGGGTGGCAGCATTTTGTGATACTTGAAATTTTTCTGTTGGCTCCTATTTTGTTCTATGATTCCTTGAGATCTCCAAGAGGGGCCTTCTAGAAAGGGAAGGAGGAAGACTTCCAGTATGCAAATCTACCAATCTTTATGAAAGATGCTGAGATGAATTAAAGTATGTGAACATCAGTGCCACCTGCTGGGAAGCAGTCATTTTGATTGCTCTGGTTTTGTTGACTGGTAATCTTAAACAGTTACAAATATTTAATGCAGTTCTGTACTGCTCATGCTCAGACAATTTTTCCTAGTTGGACAGAAATCTTATTAGTCTCAATCTCTTTAAGATGTGTTCTTTATGCTTGATAAAATACCCTATATCATCTTCAGACTCAAGTGTAATGTTTGCCCATTATTTTGGATTTTTCTTCCTCACTGATTCACCCAGTCTAGCAGTTTTATTTTTAGTCATGTTAGTATGCATTTTTCTTGGTTTGTTTGATACATGCCATTCTTATGAGATGCTTCTAATGAAGTGAAATAATCCATTATGTATATTTTTCCTGTTTACACTGTGTCGAAAACCTAATGTAAAATTTCATTTTTGTGTGTCGCTTGGTTTTCTGTTTTCCCCTAAATTTCTTAATTTCTTTTATCTATTTTTTTTTTTACTCCTGCAGGCCACAGTGCTTATAATTTCTGAATGTGAAGCAGGTTTTTGGCACCTTTTGGAAATCAAAGCATTGAATTAGACATGAGAGGAACATACATCTTTCCTAATAGTCCCTGAATGCTACAATATAATTGACTACTATAATATACCCCACCGCAAGGAGAAATAATTTTTTGTGTTGATGGCATCCTATGGAAGTGCTACCTTACATTACAGTGAAAAAATACAGACTCTGTTGTCAAAGGACAAAGGGAAAGTTGATGAATGGCACCAGGATATACCAGGAACCTGTAAAAAACTGAAGCATTCATCATACTGTTCCAAGTGTCTGGAGTCACATCTGACTTTCGCACGGAACGAGTTTCCAAAACTACTGTCCCATATCTCCAATCCAAGTCGTCAGATCTCATCTGTAGTTGGAAGTTCTAGCACTCTAGCACACTGGAGCCCAGTGCATTGGGCAATTGATCATAAAACAAGCTGCCTCAGAGACTGGACTTGCATGACCATATTAGCAATACTAAAGATGCAGGTCTGCTGAGCCCAGGCAGAACACAATTTAGCTGTACTGCTTTTAATACCTGCTTTACCCTAAAGCATGTTTTTAGGGAAAGTATAATCAGAAACAGTGAAATAGAACAACAAATGGAAGATTTTCCAACTGCCTCAATGTGCTGCAGCAGTATGATAGCAGACATCTGGTGAAGATCTGCTGTCAGCTAGCGATTACTATGTTTTTCATTCTTACTGACAGTGAGATTCCTCATATCTTTAAATTGAAGCAATTAAATCTCAGGTGTGATTGGTACAAACAACATCTTAGAAGCATGCCATCATCATACCACCCTGCTGTTCTCTTGATTATTTTTGCACATCATTCTTCCTGAGGGAAGGCTATTCATTTTACAGTTGGCCACATCTGAACTCAGATATTCAAGGGGAGTGGCTATGCTCGAAGAGGTTATTAGTTTCTTTCTAACTAATGAGCTCCTATACCATAACAAGACTTATGACATATCTGAAAACAAGAAGGGAGTATTCTTGTGGTAAAGTTATGGTATTTATTCCTATTATTAAGGGAAATCCTCATAAAATCACATGCTATTTTTCAAGTAAATCCTTTGACACTCTGTCCATCAACACCTGACTCTGAAACTTGCAAATAAACATTACTTAACCAGAGGAAATAGGGGTTTATTTTTACTCTTGGAAGCTATTTGAAATACTTATAGTTCTTATGGATTCATACACGACAATATTTTAAATATACATAAGGCAATTTAGAATTTAAAGAACACTTTGCAGCATGCTATTGAAAACAGAGGTCTAATATTTCCTGCTGGCTCACAGCTTTGGGGACAGCAGACACAATCTTTCCTACATTCCTCTAGGTGACTAGTGTATAAACTGGATGAATTCTGTGACAGAGCAATTTATGCTGGTAGACTGTCCTAAGGAAAAGAAGAGTTAAAATAGATAATTCCTACAAATATTATCAATCTGAAATATACTCTATCACAATTCCTGAATCTCTATAAGTTTCTAAGTTTTAGCATTCTCCTCTTCCTGCTGTACATAGAATCGAGCTGCTGCAGAATTACACAGCTTTCCAGCATTGTACTAGTGATAACAAAGTGGAAATACTTCATACTAAAGGACAATCTTGTGCCTCAGACACCTGGGGCCAATTACACTGAACAATCACAGCTTACTGTGATTTAAAACAGGAATCAATGTCACTGAACATTTTATAGGATCAGGGTCTATGCTGATAATTCATTCAATCTATAAGTGTTTGGTATTTTCTCCTTCACTGGATGTTCTGCATTTGAATTCAGGAAACCTGAGTTGACTCTAAATTTAATTAGAATGATCTCAGAAAATTGCAAAAAAGATCACTTGTTCTGGCCATTCAGAAGGAGAAGACACTAAAGGTTTCACTTGAATACCTTTAACATTGCCTTCTACCAGGATTTCTTATTTGTCAAGAAACCAAACTTTTAGTGACTCAGTCAGGAACAACCTGAAATTCTCTTTGAACATAAAAGAAACCAACAAAATATTTTTCATCTATCATCTTCTAATGAGACTTGGATGAGGTGATGCATTTTTGCTATTAGAAATTATTTGCATCTGGTAAGGTGTAATACAATTTGCCAAAAGCTGCAACCACAGCTTACAATACCATCATCATCATTTTCTTACTGTTTTCCAGTCAGTTTGTTTGTATTTTCTCTTTACATCAAAGAATATCCTTTGATTATAGATTGTGAGCTGCTTGTACATAAGTATCCTAAATGCCCAACTGACTGCTCTAGAGCTATCACAGCATACTTAAGAATAAAGTTTTAAATAATCAACAGTCACTCTATTCTGAATTTTTCACCATCTGTTTGCTATTTTCTATAAACCACAGTCTAATTTAGCAGTACAGATCTCAGTGTGATACCAAAGGTCAGGTTCAGGTTTGAACAGTATCACTCAACAGGTTTTGCATTAATCCCTTGGACATGCTAGGGATTCATCTCAGGCTAGTCTCCATATTTTACTATGTGCTTGAAAACATTACTTAGGTTTGTGACAGAGTGGGTCACTGCAGCTTCAGGCTAGTTTCTTTTCTTAAGCTGTAGCCTTTCATAATTTTGAGTGATGGAAATGACAAATGTATTTTTTAACAGAATTGGTCTTAGATATACTGACTCCATCTTTTTTGTTTGCTTCTAATATCGTTACATTTGTTAACCCAGACAATCTTAAAATCTGAAAGTAAAAGAAAAAAATAAATTAGAAATTTGCAGAAAGCTATGAAATTTGCTCTTTTTCACTTGGCTGCTGGAGGAAAAACCCTGAAATCTTCCCAAGTCAGATGAAACTCTTGGCATCACCAGAAGAAAAAGAGGACATGCATAATACATGTTGTCTAATCGTGGCCTTAGATCTGGAGTGTACAGTCTGAGCCATTTGAGCAGCTTCTTTGGGCAGCTTTCTACTTGTAGCCTAGTCATCTAAGCAATTCCACTGTCCTGTGTAGCACCACATCTCTAGCCCTGCTGAACATGCCCAGAGGAATTTGGTTGGGACAGATGATAGGATTACTGCTGCCCACTCCAGCTTTCCTTAAAGCCCTCCATCCTTGCAGCAGTGTAATTAAGTAGGAGGAATATCTACCTTTTAGCTCTTGAAAGCAGCCTATGAATAGGTATTGCCAGGAGTGTGGAATAACGAGGCAGACTGCACACTTCGGCGGCAGAAGCACATCCAGTGTAGCTATGCCTGCCTCTTTCCAGGAGAACAGCCGCACAGAGACCTGATATGACTCAGAGCCCTATTTAAAACATTGCTACCAGCAGCAGTTTGAAATTCAGTTGCCATGACTTAAAAATACTTACTGTTGAAAGGATTCAATTACAATTTTACTAATGAGAAATGGCAAGGCCAGATAAATTTCTTTAAAGCAAGTGTGGAAGAGACCCAGTGCTGCACTGAGCTAAATGAGTGATGGGGGCAAAAAGCAGCCTCTTTGTGTTGGCTTTTTAAGAAAACATGAGGATCCAAGGTCTGGAGTACCTTTCCTATGAAGACAGACTCAAGAGACTTGGAGTTGTTCAGCCTGGAGCCTACAAGGAAGATGTTGAGGGAAGTGATTGTCCCACTTTGCTCTGTATTGTGGTGGCCTTATCTTAAATACTGTGTGTAGTTTGGGGCACCTCAATATAGGAAAGATATTAAGCCATTAGAGGTGTCCAAAGAAGAGCAATGAAGATGGTGAGGGGCCTTGAGGGGAAGCCATATGAGGAGTGGCTGAGGTCACTTGATCTGGTCAGCCTGGATAAGAGGAGGCTGAGGGGAGACCTCATTGCAGTTACAACTTCGTCTTGAGGGGAAGAGGAGGGACAGGCACTGACCTCTTGTCTTTGGTGACCCATGGCAGGATNGGCTTTTTAAGAAAACATGAGGATCCAAGGTCTGGAGTACCTTTCCTATGAAGACAGACTCAAGAGACTTGGAGTTGTTCAGCCTGGAGCCTACAAGGAAGATGTTGAGGGAAGTGATTGTCCCACTTTGCTCTGTATTGTGGTGGCCTTATCTTAAATACTGTGTGTAGTTTGGGGCACCTCAATATAGGAAAGATATTAAGCCATTAGAGGTGTCCAAAGAAGAGCAATGAAGATGGTGAGGGGCCTTGAGGGGAAGCCATATGAGGAGTGGCTGAGGTCACTTGATCTGGTCAGCCTGGATAAGAGGAGGCTGAGGGGAGACCTCATTGCAGTTACAACTTCGTCTTGAGGGGAAGAGGAGGGACAGGCACTGACCTCTTGTCTTTGGTGACCCATGGCAGGATCGGAGGGAATGGCCTGAAGTTGTGTCAGTGAAGGTTTAGGTTGGATATTAGGACAAAATTCTTCACCCAGAGGGTGTTTGGGCACTGGAACAGGCTCCCCAGGGAAGTGGTCACAGCATGAAGCCTGACAGAGTTCAAGAACAATTTGGATGATTCTCTCAGGCACATGATGTGACTCTTGGGGGTGGTCCTGTGCAGGGCCAGGAGTTGGACTTCAATAATCCTTGTGGGTCCCTTCCAAGTCAGAATATTCTGCAATGCTGTGATTCTGTTAAGATGAAGAGGGACCTTTTATAGTGATAGGGCAAGGTGTAATGGCTTTAAACAGAAAGAGGTGGGTTTAGATTACATATTAAGAAGAATTTCTTTACTGTGAGTGGTGAGGCATGGAAAGAGGTGGCCCAGGGAAGATGTGTATGCCCCATGCCTGGAAATGTTCAAGATGAGGCTGGAGGAGGCTCTGAGCAACCTATTCTAGTGCAAGGTTTTCTGCCCATGGCAGCAGAGTTGGAACTGGATGATCTTTAAGGTCCCTTCCAACCCAAACCGTTCTTTGATTCTGTGATCATAATTACAAGTAAAGGAAGAGCGCCAAGATGATGAAGTTGATTTTTTTTTTACTCCATTCTATTTTCTGTCTTGGAAAACTGCTTCCATTTTACAGAGTTTTGCAGTTATTCTAGTTCCACTTATGACTGGTTTCTGATAAATAAATTGGTGTTTAACAGAGCTGAAAAATACTTTCAAACCTACTGAGCATACTAAAGGCCCTGTTTTGGGTGGCAGCTGCAAACCAAGCAACTGTATTTTATAATAATAATAATTACTCCAATTTAGTTCTATCAACCTACATGGGGAACCTTTGAACATGTCCATCTGCTATTTGGTCCAGACATTATTCGTCTGAGGTCATGAATTCTTTAATCCATAGTGGCTGGTCTTTTGCACTGCCTGACCAAAAAACCAAAAGCCACTAGAAATCCTTCCTGAAGGCAGAGAGAGAGTAGCTGATCAGCTCCTGCATTCAACTTCTTCATGGATTCAAAGTATTTTTAAGTGTTCAGGTTGGTAAATTTTCAGGAAAGTTCACCCTGGCAAACCTCATTGCAAATATTTAGCAATTCATTGCATATTCATGAAACACTAAATATATTTTAGGTCCCGATGCTTCATTAACAAAACAAGAAAACAGTCTGCATAATTCACCCAATATTTAAAACAAACCCATCAAGGCATTTTAAAGATCTTTTTTTTCCCTCTCACTCATTATTTTTAAAATAATCTCATCTTAAGTTTGCATATCATTGTATTTTTTACTCTTTTGCATATTTTAACTTGTTTAGAGTTTCTGACTGAATTCCTTCTTTCTGGCAAGAAACAAAATTCATCAGTTAAAAATATATTAAGAACTCTTTGCATAGATACCCTCATTACGAATATCAAAGTCCGTGGTTTTTTTCTCAGAACTTATAGTCATCTGAAAGTCTGGTTTGCTTTTATGTTCCTTGGAAAGAGAAGTTTAGATTTAAAAAAAAAATGAAACTAACCTTTTTTCCTTCTCAGTTAAATTTCCAAGAGCTCAAAGTATTTGGCTCTTCTCTCTCTTTAACACAGGAACTGCCATTTTTCTCTGTGGATAACAAGGTTCTCTTTCTGGAACCCTCACTTGTGCCAAAATCAATGATCTACCTCTTTAAGCATGACGAACCATATCAGCTCCACTAAAGAGACTGAAGAATGCCTCAGAATGTTTCAGAATTATTTAACTGTAGTTATTTATGTATTCCTCTCAACTGTATCGAGGCAGTATAGCTGTATTGGGGTACAAAGTATGAAGTCTTCACAGATGGAATGAAATGCTGCAAATTATTTTCTGTATTAATAAAGCTCATAGCTGTCATGTGGGCTGTATTTATTTCATGCTAGATCTCTGTCTATATCTCCAAGAATTTGCTGGCATGTTCTTTTGTTGCCAAAGTACATAAATGGCCATCACAGAATATCAGGATAAGACCACAGTCAACCAGTGTGCTTCTCCCAACACTGTGCTAGGGACAAAATTTTTCTACGTGAAGGACAAACCTCTGTGTGGTTGGTCTGAGACACCGGATTTGACTGCTCAGGAACTGTCACCAATGACCGGTCTCTTCACCTTTTCATTCAAATGGGAAAATTAAGGCAGCAATTGTAAAAACATGCAATGACACATACCACAGAACAAAGGGTTAAACATAAAAAATAAAATGCCACTAAAGCCTGACACATCTCTGGACATACTTCTCCTCCCAGGAAAAGACTCAGAGAACAAACAAACAACACATGACAAATGTATAATATATTGAGTGTATTAGTAATCACAAAATGACTATGAGTCATTGATATGATGATGGGAAAAAAATGCACAACTGAAGTTGTAAGATGTAGCAAGTGAGGACAGATAGGCAAGATGCCAATAGAGACAACAGCAGCGTACCCAGTTCTGGTCCCCGTGTTTAAAAAAGATTAGGTTAAAGTACAGCAGACATAATAACTGGCTGTGAGACAATCAGGGAAATTAATTTATTTCTTTCAAGAAGATAAAGATAAAAATCTGGATTACTTAGGTGAGCAAAATGCTACCAGATATGATTGCTGTCTAAAAGTACATGAGAAGGTCAACCACCAACTTGGGGAAGGTAAAAGCATTTTCAATTATGCTACTGCAAGACAAAGGAATAAAAAATGGCCAATCAATCAATTTGAGGTAGAATTTAGGAGCAAGTTTCTAAGCTTCAGAGTAGCTGGTTTCTAAAATACTCTTTTGTCAAAAGAAAAGGGGAAGCAAGGAGCATAATCAGTTTAAGCAGGATACATTTAAGAAAGGGTCTGCCTGACAAAATGATGACTGGACCTGGTAACCTGGGCTGATGTAGTTTCATGCCTCTATTTTGTAGTCATATTTGTTGACAAACTAAACACAGGTTCCAATATATCAGAAAAATGAGTACAGTGTAAGGGAGCAGAATAGGCAAAGATAAGACTATAAATAGATGAACCATGTTAGTTTTTCTTTAAAAAAATAACTTCTTATTAAGAATTGTTATTATTTCTATTGTTTTGGTTTTGTGGGGTTTTTTTTGTTGTTTTTGTTTGGTTTTTTTTAACTGGTCATTTGAAGATGCTTATTTTTAGGCATTCTGAGCCCCAAATGTATCACTTTTTTCACCATTGCATGAATTATTCTGATAAAAAACACGGCTTCTCCTTATAAACCTTGTCTCTCTCATGCCCTTAGACTATTTTAAATGCACTACTGCTCAATGACTTAAGAACATAATTCAGTTTTCAGGAGACCTATCTGCTTATGCTATGTCTGTGAAGCTTGCTGGGTAGCTAAGAGGCTATCTGTGACTACAGAAAAAAATTTAATTTTTTTTGTTATAGAAAAAAATTAAAACACTCTGATGGATAAGTTTGGTGTCAGCAAAAATATACACCATATTGTTATATAAGAAAAGAAAAGTCACAAAGTTTTGGAAAGTCAAAGACTACTACTACGGGTGCTGAAATGTACATTACAACTTGACTGAAATACAAATGCTCAATGTGAAATGTTTTACAAGAGACTTATCTGTAAAACAGGAATTCTCACACTCACCAGTGGGATAAAAATTTGATGAGGGTGTTTCAAATGAATGGAACCAAACAACTCCAAATTCCAAATTAGGCTTGGATTTTAATCAAAGAAGCTAAGTTCTTCAATGGGCTCACCTGGGAGAAGCTTCCATTCCCCCAGCCAAACACAAGGCCATCTCAGTTAACCCTTTCTTTTCACATGCTGCTTTTTAAGGTTCTGAGGAAGACATTATTTTTTGATTAGAAATTTAAGTGATTCTGTGACTGAGGATGAAAACCTTTATTTCACTTCACCCACTGCTGGATTTTAGCATCAATGTCATTGATTTTTGGGTGAGACTTAAACTTGACAGATAGGCAGGTTGAACAGTGAAGGGTCAGTGACCTAACAGCCACATGTTTAAGACTAGCCCATCAACATCTGCTGCAATGGCTTAAACACAACAACATTAGCTCTTCCACAACTCAGAAAGGGGCTAAATCTCCTTCCCCTAAAACTGAACCTGGGTTCCATTTTACATTTTTCACTTGAGGTAACCTCAACTGCATTTACAAAGTCAAATTTTGCATCGAAGTCTTCCATTTGTCAACTACTACTTCTCCAAATGTGCTAATCCATCAACTGATTTGTTACAGTTTTGGACTATTCACTTGTCCAGCAGCAGCTATGGCATAATATAAACACAATAATAATATTACATGAGATTTCACAGTATTATATCTTTATTAGAATATCCTCAGATTGAGTTTGTCACCTTTACTGTAAGTAGCAATTTTAGGTATTGATTTTTAGATGTCTTAGGCAAGTAATTGCATGTAAATCATGCAAGTGTAGTCATGTCTAATTTGCATGTGAATTGACCACTGTGGACTGTGAAACCATCACCTGCAGATGGTATATGCAGAATGGATAATTGCACATGCAAAAGGATGATGATAATTTTCATATTCAGAAATGAAATACACATCAGTAACTATAACTGCGTGCTTAGCTTGTTTAAAATCAAGTATGTGGTATTTCATACAGACCTGAACTTATTGCACAGAAATGATCAGCAACAGATGAATGCAGACAAAAATGGAATTTTTAAAATTAATTGGACTCCTAGACTGCAAATGAGGTGTCATGTAGGTAAATGTCAGAGAAGAAAATAAAAGGTAAATGTATTAGGAAAGTTACTGCAGTGTAGTAATTACAAATGATAGAAAGCTCAGGTCAGTAGGAAATATTAAAGAATAAAAAAATAGAGTTTTGTATAAACACAACCCCCCCCCTCCCCCCCAACTACTGGATGTTAAAGTTATATTCAATATACAGACTAGTACCCAACTACTGTATCAAAACCATGTGTTGCACAGGTTCTGAATACAGAGGGAGGCTCTACATTTTTTGCAGTTAGTTAGTTGCCTGGGAAAGGTGGAGTGTTGTTATCTGCTGGTACAGATATCCCTGTCATAATTTATGACACGACAAACACTGAAATAATTACAGACTGTGTACATGCAAGCTTGATAGATCAATGGGTCTTTTGTTTTTCATTAAGAATTAAAGTAGAACTCAAGACTCGGGTTTTTTTAAATTATTTTAAGAAATTTTTATTTGAATAGATTTATCTATAATATGTTTGGAGAGTTTTTATGTTGCTGTATATCTTTTAAACTATGGGGAAAACATAAAAATGAAAGACAAAACAAAACAAACAAACCTCAAAAGCCAAAACCCATTTGCTGCAGAAGAGGTAAAATCTTTGTTGATGAGCAAGATAGTGATACTAAACCTATAAAAATATCTGTATTGCAAAATTGTGAAGGAAATACCTATGGCTTTCTATGAAAGCATTAATTTAGATTGGACAAAATATAATTGTGTATGAAACAAATATAAGTTCCAGTCTACCAATGCCACCCAAAGAGAAGATGTATGAAAGCTTTAGTTTTTAAAAATGAATGTTATGTCAAAAAGTAATAGTTTGATAAAGTTCTCAGTGAGAGGATAGAAAGGAAGAAAACTTTTGGGCACACACTGTGAAGCTATTTTCCTACTCCTCAAACAGGAGGTAATCAATGCTCATCTTTCGGCAATATTTGAAACACTTTTTGTCCTTCTGCTCTGAATCTGTATAGACAGCAGCATTAGCTGTTGGGGGCCATTTAGCCAGAGAACTCTGGGCTTCTCAAAGAGTGGGTTTTCAGAATTTATACCTTTGTTCAGCTCCCTCTCGTGTTAGGAATGGAGTTTGGCAAGGCACAGTATTGCAACTCTGCAAACCACTTTTTCTAACCAGACACTCTGCTTCCTTTTTTATCTTCACTGCCGGTGGTTTGTGGTGTAACCTCCTACTCTCAGAGAAATAAAGATGATTTTTTCATGTCAGATTCATATTCCAGGCCTCAGATCTTTACAGACAGTTAATAGAATCACGAAGAAGTGGGAAAGGATGTTGGCAACATCAACACATTGAGGAGGCTGGAACTGTAAAGCACTGACAGCTTGGTTGAGATGAAGTGGAAACACAGAAGTATTAGATGTTCAAACCCAAGAAAATTATGATTCAAAATACCAGATTTGAAGACTGTAATCCTCAAATGCTTCACAGAAACTTCTGCCTATAGAGAATGGACATTAAATATGCCCAGACATTTTATTTGAAGTACCCTGATACCTGAGTTGAGCTTCTAACAGTGCTAGAACTTAGTTTTAACACCACTGGACTTAGCTCTCTCCTGTAGACCAGAATCGCATTACCTGAAGAATCACTCTCCCTCCGCATTTGCTAAGTGATGAACCCTCTTTGGCAGCATTTTTACAGCATGATTATCAAATTAAAGCAGCATGAGCAATAATGAGCAGCAGACGGGATATATGTGCCAGCTCACTTTTGCTCAACAAATCAGATACTTGAGCCTGTATTGTGCATGAGTTTTAACTTCTTTGTCTTCTTGCAATATTCTCAAAACACTAATTAATATAGAGTAACATGGCTGGAGTAGATGGTAGTAGTCAGCATGCTCATGAACCCTTTTGTTGAATCTACTCCAGGTTTGATACCACATTGCGATGAGACGATCCTCTCCCACTGGATATGTATGTGTCAAAACCAATGTGCTCAAGAAATTCAGCCTGAAACATTCCTGTGCCCCCCCAGCAGGTGTCCAAATATTGCAATTGCTGATGAAAGACAACATTGAAACCTCTCCAAAGACACTGAACCCACACTTCATGCCCCAAAAGAAGGTCTCTGGCTTGAGGAACTTTTCTGGAGGAGAAGGGAGAAGAGGGTTAGGGTTAGGGTTCAACTTCCAAACTTCAAGTTTCTACCTTTCAATTTTAAAATTATGTGATTAGCCAGTAGGTGACTTGTGAATCTTTGGGGAAGAATTAAGAGACACTTGTGATTGTCTCTGTTCTCCCATTTAGCATCTCCATCAGACATTCTAGAGTAGCAGTTAATGAGGGAGATGCATGGCATAGTCATTAATGGTATTGGTAGTGAGGTACATGGGTGATATATAAGTAGGGTTACATTTTACTGTTCCTAAATAAGATTGAATATCTAGTGTCATAATGAAAAATGGTATGAGGATGTGTATTTAAAGCAAGGATGGCAGGAGTCACAGAATAATTCATGTGCAAATAACTCATGTTAGACCCAGATTTTAGTTCCTTAATATAGTGACTCTCAGAAAAATCACTTTGAATGTATTTCTGTTGCTGCAAATTTTCCTTTGGTATACGGCTGTAAGTAATGTTTTTAAAAGACTTTGCCTGCTATGAAATAATCCTACCCAGTCAAAACCAATTACTTCAGAGAAGAAAGGTAGATTTTTATTTACTGAGGTTATTTCCAATGAATAATTGGAATTTTAACATACTCATTTTTATCCCCAAAAGCAGTGTTAGTCTGTTAGGGTTTTTTTTGTTTGTGGGATTGGTTTTGGGGTTTTTTTGTTTGTTTTGGTGGGTTTTTTTGGTTTATTTTTTTTTCAGAATGGCAAAAATAATTATAAAGGAAGAGAAAATTTTAACATTAATACTCTATTTCTGCTTAGAATTACGTAGTGAAAACATCTTGACAGAAGAAAAAAAAACCCAAACACACTAACCCTCAGGTAAAAATATATCTTTGAAAGATACAAGTTTTAAAGAGTTCTGAATGAGTTACAACAAATAAAGGCATGTATAAAAATGTAACAGTAGCAGATTGCAACCAAACTGAGATGATGATTTAGTGTTTTTATCTCCAGTCAGAAAGAAAACAAATAGAAAAAAGAGTAATAGTTTCAAAGGTAGCTACAAGGATCAACTCACTTTCTAATTTGAGATAAAGATGTCATTTTGTCCTTTCTGCACTTTTAAGATTTTCTTCTATTTGATCCTTTAGGTTAAAGAAGTTTTATTTATGACATAACATAAATCAATAAATATGCATATATGCAGGTGTAATGTAATGTATATATTAAACATGTATATTTTTAATGAATGACTCTGAAAAGTGGTTTGTAACACATTGGTATATCAAATTTAAAATGTAATTCTCTCTACTTTTATGAGAATTAGGTGATTACAAGCTGGGAACTTGAAGTATCGCTTTAGCTTCTTTTTAAATGCTATGCTAAAACATAAATAGCTAATAAAGGTTAGGTAAAAATTTGGGGAACCTTTATTTTCTGTTGAACTTCTGCAGAAGGCTACTGTTCACTTCTTTATTTTTACCTTGTTCTGTTACATTGGTCATATTGATCATGATAATTGATAATGTCTGATTGCTTGAGCTGCATTTACCATTACTGATTCTTCAGTAAAGATTACTTGTCCTATTGCTTGGCACTACCAAGAAGAGCCTGGGTCCATTATCTTGACAACCTTCCTTCATATACATACACACATTGATGAGGTCCTCTCTTAATCATCTATTCTCAAGCCTTAGCCAGCCAACCTTTCCTTGTCAGAGGGATGCTCCAGTCCCATAATCATCTTTGCAGACTCCAGGAACTCCATGTCTCTCTTGTACTGGGGAACCCAGAACTAAACATAGTATTCCAGATGTGCCCTTACCAGGGCTGAGTAAGGGGCAGGATCACCTCCTCTGACCTGCTGGCAATGCTCTTCCTAATGCACTCCAGAATACCATTGGCCTTCTTGACAACAAGGATACACTGCTGGCTCATGGAGAGCTTATTGTCCACCAGGACTCCCAGGTCCCTCGCAGAGTTGTTTTCCAGCAGGTCAAATATAGTATGGTCATGGTGAGAATATATTCTGAGTTGTAGTTGATTTGAAGAATTCCATTCTTATTTTTACCACAAATATACCATAAATGAAGAATATCGGCTTTGGGGTTTAAAGATTGCAGTTGACAGTGCTGCCTTACCCAGCCATGTCAGGGTTACACTGACCTCCACTGCGGTGCTAGGTTCCCGTGAGCAAAACCACAGACCCGTGGTTGTTATTTCATATAAGGCCTCCTTAGTGAGTTGAAGGGAGCCCTGTGCTATTTTTTTTTTTTTGTTCAACTGTGCCCTGCCACATCTGTTCCTAGGTGACTTGAAAAATAAACATTGTTTCCTGTTATAAATCAAATACATTGGACAGTAATTCAGAGCTGGAGACAGAAGTGTAGCATGCTTGAGCAATAGCAAAAATAAAGTTGCCTTTCCTGATGTATAAGACAAGCAGTGCAAAATCAGACCACTATTCTGCCTTTTCCCCATCCCCATTCCCACCATCAAGCTCTCTGATCTTGGCATATGGGGATAAGGAGCAATATTTGTACTTACATAAAATTGCTGTAGATCTGGCTGATATCCAGCTTGCAGTGTAAACAATATCCAGTTTCATGTATGGTTCACAGTGGGTATTCAGAGAGCAGGAGACAAAAAGACTACAAACTGCACAAAATAATATTGAGTAGGTTAAACTACTTTACAATCTTTCAGTAATGAAGTTTTAAAGCTATTTGAAGAAACTTCTCTGTGGTGCCTTAGGGCCTTTGACAAACAGAACTGATCGAGAATTATAAAATGAATTGTACTTTATAAAAGAAGAGAGTATGTAAAAATGACTACGGAAATTAGGATGATTTTTTAGTAAAACAAGAAAACAAACAAACAAATAAAGATTTACATTTGTAAATTACTGTTTTAATTTTGTAGTAAGTTCTCTGTTGGCAGATTTTTCTATTCCTACAGAGTCCAGCTTACTGAGCAATGTGCCACAGGAATCAAAGTCTTCAAGTCAGTTACAAAGTTGGGACTTAAGTCTAATTTTTCTCAATGAATATATTCTTGACCCTGTTTGTGTGAATGTATGTATGGGGATTTTAGGTGAATTATAACCCCACAACATTCTGGATGTCAGCTTTAGACACAAAGTTTCTTTTCAGCATAATTGAAAGGTTTTGACAGTATTTTAACTTTTTAACTTTTTCAATTCACATATAAATATAATTTTTGGAAGCCAGAATTAAAATTTTTCATTGCAAATATTAACATTTAAAAGTGAAAATTATTTTAAGTGTTGTGTTAGTGTATGTCTTAGTTCAAAGGAGAACTAAGATATCTATATTGGCCAATAAATAATCCCTCTCCTTTAAATTTAGAGAACAGAACTTTAAATAGGAAAAATATATTTAAAGGAAAAAATAACAGTTCTTAACCACAACACTTATATATATATATACAACAACAATCTGTAACAAACCCCTCCACCCCAAAATGGCAAGGCAAAACAGTCTAAAAGGTCCTCTTGGCTACTTCCCCAAAAGGGAAGTGTGATTATATCCACGGACAGCAGGTGGCGCTGTCGCGCCCAGCTGGCTGGGCTCTCTGACCTGTTGGTGCAGATGATGGCTGTGGTCTAGTTGGGAGTGATGGTCGTAGTCTGATCGAGAGCGATGGTTTCCTCCTGTCGAGGTCCTGCTCCTCCTCCGGATCCAACCAGCTGTTCAAGGCCTTCTGAGCCCCGTTTATGTACCCTCAGGGAGCACCCAGTCCCTCCCCCAGGGCGGGGACTCACACAATGGGTGATTAACTCTATGAGTCATGGGGTATGGTTGAGCCGTTGATGGCCCATTAGCACCCACACCCCCTCAGGCCGGGTGTGAGGGTGCTAACAGCTTCCTGGGCAGGAACTGCAAATGGTCCATTGTTCTTGGGGAATGAATAGAGGGTGTAGAATACACAGCTTTAATCACCCCCACATAGTGATAACTGGTCCCTCCTGCTGAACTAGGACAAGTGTACTCTCTGATATTTTAAAGGAAATTAATGTTTTACATATTGTTGACATTTAAGTAAATATTACCCACAGTTAATGCAGACATAAACTAGAGATTTACGGTTGTTTTAGTGAGAAAAGCCAACTTCTATCTCAGTCAATATGATATTTTCTGTTAAGATTGCACTATACTAATCAGGAAGCATACCACCTGTCTCTCAAAGCTGTATTTTAAAAAAAAGAAACCAGATTTGGCCACTTCAAACCACAGATTTCAAAGAAAACTATGAGATACTGAGGGATAATGGAAGATGCTGAAGAACAAAAAGGGACTGAGAAATGTCAGTAAAACAAGAAAGATGTTTTGATGTTGATTACGACCAGATTTCTGGCCTAGTACTGGTCTAAATACAGATGGAAGTAGTAACATTTCAATAATAGCATAGCAGGGGGAGAGTTTCTATTAAATAAAATACTACAGTTGCTTTTTTAGGAAAAAGGCAGATGATATGGCATGTCAGAGCACACTGACAGCTGTGAGAAAGGACATCTGTCCTGCAGGACCACATCTGAGACATAGCCTGTGTCTTGTCATAAGGAAGATATTGTATTACCATACAGCCCCATACCAATACTGCAGGTGTGTGAAGCCCTGAATCTAGTATGGTAGAGGGTTAAAAACCTTTCTGTTCAAAAAATGGAGGTATATGTTAAACAAAGGCTAATAAAAGACTAATAATTTTAAATAAGCAAGTCCAGGCAATTTGTTAAAAAGATTTTTAACAGAGCTAGCTGATGATATCCTGGAACTGTTAGGCTTGATTTTCAACATGAAGTTTCAACACTTGAACCATTTTGATAGTCCCAGGTGTAAACAGAAGATCCAATGCTGTTCCAATATAAGCAACAAAAAAGTACAATTATAGATTTGACAGCCTGATAATGATCTCACACAGAATAATGAAACAGATGATGCAGCAATCCTGCTTTGTTTATAAAGGTAATAAAATTGATGGAATACACTTAGTCTTCTATAAGGCATTTAATTTGGTAGCACATGACATGTTGATTAAGAAATAAAATCAACATGGAACATACTGAATTGATTAAAATGTGGGTTACTGAAAGGTCTTAAAATATTACTGTAAATGAAGAATCATCAGTTTTCAGAGGTTTGTCTATGAGTTCCAGAGGGATAAGCATTTGACTCTATTATATTTAATACTCTTTTTCAATGCTTGGAATAAAATATACAATGATACCAATAAAGTTGCAGATGAAAAATGTTGTGAGTGTAGTGAGTAATAAAACCAGGAGACTGATGCAAGGTGATCAAGACTCTCTGGCAAGCTAGGTGCAAGCAAGCATCCGAATTTACCCATGGCCAAGCGTAAGTCATAGGTCTAGCATGAAAGAATGTCATTTCCAACAAAGGAGGAAAATTTTTTAATTCCAAGAAGCCTTGACTGTAAAGCTCAGATGAACATGAATGATGATGTTATTGCTAGGAGTATTTGTAGAAACAAAGAAGTTATGTCACCTTTGAATATAACTGCTTTAGAGTATTATGTTCAGATCTGCTGCTAGATACATGACTAGTTTAGAGAGGTTACATGATAATCCTTGGGATTATCCTATTGGGAAATAAACCCTACAGTGCATAACTGTAACAGCTTAATCTCTTTTAATCTAGTTAAATTTTTCAAGTAACTAATTATCAAGATTCAAAGATTCAAAGGTTCTCAAGCTAAAGGCACTTACATGAAAAGCAGAAGTTTGAAACCAAACCAAAATTATTGATATGGTCTGAGAGTAAAATGTTAAAATGAGACAAATTCAGATCAAAAGAAAGCTATGGATGTTTTTCAAACAGGAAAAAGTTGAAAAGGTGAATATTGGGTTGTCTATTGGTGGGATTGTTGAACAGGTCAGACTACATCCTGGGCATCCTGCATCCTGTGTTCAACAGGAAGTCAGATTTTGTGTTTGCACAGGTTCCTCTTGACCTTGGAATGGATGAATTTATATATAATGGTGGATATTGAGCAATGCCATGACTTTGGGTTAAGCCACTGCTGTGATGTTGCACTGCTGTGAAATACGGTAGAAGTGATTTAATAGGTCTCCTCTTTCCTCTGACACCTGTCCTCTTTTAGTTGAAAAATTTTTAAGTGTTTATCAATTTTGCAGTCTATCTGGGAAACCATCCAAAACTTTATAATAATTGATTTTCTTCTAAGGGCAAGAGATCTTACTAACACTTTCTGCCATGTCCAGCTGCTAGCTCTAAAGACTCATAATTGCATTTGATCTTATGTATTGCCTGTAGTCTGATACTAAATAGGAAAGGTAGTGAAGATAAAATTGATGTAGCCGTGTCATGTTCTTGTTCCATAATACTGCATTACAGTATGGAACATCTGTTAGTTCTAGTATTGTGCTGACTAATTGAAGTAGCCCAGTACAAATTAGTTTTGAACCAATCTCACAGTATTACTGTTATGTGTTCCTAGCAGTTAGAATTATTGGTCATAGGGGTATTGTGCCACAAACTAACAATGAAAATGTGACTTTAATGGTTTTAGAGGAATTTGATTACTCCTTCTGTTATATATCATTCACAGCCTGGATTCAAGCCATCACAATGTGTTAGTGTGTGTGTGCTGAGAGCAGAGAGAATTCTCAGGAAATGGGGAGCACACCAGCCCTCTATGATTCAGTAATCAGCAGGTTTCAGAATGATCCATTCAGCATGAATTCAGTCAGTTCTAATGAAAAAATCCTGAGGTTTATGCTAGGTATTTGTTGTCCATCATATCTCTCCACTATGAGTTTTATACAAAGCCTCATGAACTATATTCATGAGGCTCTCTGTAACTGAGAGTAGCCCATGAAGAGTACCCAGTTGCATATGGAACCTTCTATCTTGTCTCAAGATAGTTAATTTATTTTAGCTCCATTATGATAGCATTATGATTTTGTGATCCTCTGTAATAACTACTTAATATCTAACAATTTCACTTGAGTTGGGGTTGGAAAACTTCTACATGATGTATATGAGAGACATTGTATTGTATTCTTTTGTTTCTGAAAAGGCCATCTGTAATTGCAGTCTTAAAGAAGCTTGGGGCTGAATTCTGTCCTAAATTATCTCCTTTGAATTAATTTCATGCAATGTAAGTCAAACAGATTTTGACCTTTATTTTAGTTCTGAAAAGGTATTATGGTAGAATGCACCTTCCTATTCAGCAGATCTGCTCTATATTCAGTCACAAGTGAGTTCAGTGACAAAAAAATAAATGTGTTCTGCATCCTGATGATAGAAGCAGGGAGCTGATGCAGTTGTGGGAGTGTGGTATGGGTTCCCTTCTGACTCACTGTCATTAGTAGAGCTGCTGTGTAAGGGCTTAATTTGCCAAAGCCTCCAAAATCCCACACCTCCAATTGACTTTAACTGTAGTAAAATGGATGGATATCTTCAAAACATAATCTTCCCTATTTGTATCAAGAGGCAGGATTCTTTTGGGATTCCAGATGTAAATTAAGAAAGTTTTTCTCTAAAATAGAGTCCTATCAGTAGTGGTCCAGTTGAAATAGACATTTGAGTTTCATTTTCAATGACAAAGATGAAAAACCATCAGACAGAGGGAAACAGAGGCAGCATGTTTAATTGTAAGCAAAGCCAGTTTTTCAAAAGATATTGAGCAAATAAAAGCTGCTTCTGTAGCAAATAAAAAAGCATTGCAGAAATTATATTTCTCCTGTCTCAGCTAAGATGGAACACTAATCCCTAGAGCTATGGTCTGACTTTTGTCTTCACAGTGCAGGACTAAGATTTTCTTGAAGTGCAATGACTATATTGTATTGCTATGTAGACATTGAAACCTCTGAGAATGTTATTTCTTTTTTTTTTTTTTTTGAGCAAGTAAGACAATCTTATTCAAAATATCTAATGGCTAAGAATTTAGGAGAATTGACTCAGGTTGTAGATCTTGGAGGAATTCATTATTCATGTACTGCTGATGCCAAGGGACTCCTTAGTCTTGGAAAGCTGACCTTTACTCTGATTGCACAGTGCATTTATGTTAGAAAAATAAAGTGGATCATTGTAAATTTAACCCTAGTGTTTAAGGCTGTAGTTTAGATATTGTACACACATAGTGGGGTAAGGAAACACTTCCCAGGTTATTGAGTCCAATCTCTTGGTATGACAAGCAGTCAAAAGTGATAATGTTCCCTATAAATTTCAGAAATGATGAGATTTCTTGTTTCCACTACTTGTTTATGAAAACTGTTTAAGAACTGTATTCTTTAAGGCACATTCTTGTGATTTTCAGCAATCTGTGCACAACCAATTTATATATATACACACACACGTACACAATTAGGCAAATTTCCTCTCAGGGAATAGTCTTTGTTTTGCTATACAAAAAAAAAAAAAAAGTAACCTCTCTTTTCCTGTTGCATGATAATTTTTTTAATATAGACTTCTTGGACTTGTTTCAGTTTGAATCCATCTGTTTTAAATATGGAAGACCAGAGTAAAGTGGTAGGAGGGAGTGGGAGGAGAAAGGGTCAATCATTTACTTCATATCTGCTGGAAAGACCTTCCTGGTGCATTCAAAGATCACATTTGCATATTTTAGTGTTATACTATATTAATACTTTAACAGTCGTGACTTCAGTAATTTTCAATTCTTAACATATAACAAAAGTGCTTATTATCAGTTTTCACATTTATTCCTTTTCCTATTTCTCTATTCTGCAAGATCACTCAGTTCTTTCTACATGGTGTCCTGAAATTTTCTTTTATTAGTGAGTGCTCCAAGTCTTATCTCATCAGCAAACTTCAGAGCCCACTCCTACTTAGCAACATTAAAAACTAACTGCATCATTAATACATATTTAAACAAGATCATCTTCAAGGAGAAGTTAAGCTAAGACTCAGGCTAGCATAATTTCTTTTGACATTATCAATGCCATGACTGCTTTAGCTCGTTTCTTTGACCTTTTAGAATGTTTTTACTTTCCCAGGCAGTGGAACAGCTCTTTCAGGACATGAAACACCTCATAAATTAAGAGTTAACTCTTACATTTCTTTTGTAATTCCCTAGAAATCAAATATAGTGAATATTTTGTATCCTGTGCTTTCTATTCCTATACCATGACATTACTACCGATGAGGTCTACTATAGCATGCAGTGCTACTTCAGAGTTTATGAATACTTCAGTCACTGCACACAGGTGTTTGCATTGGTATCGCCTAACTGAGAGCTTCCAGCTTGAGTATGTGATATAAGCCCATTCTGATCACTTGAGGTCAAGATGCATCAGGATGCTCTACTCAAGTACAGGTGAAAAAAAGAGCAGTTTGGGGGGATTGTTTTTACCTACTATGTCCTAAAATAGCCATAAACTATCCAATAGATCACCAGTGGGAGTAACCTTTGCTGTGAACACTTCAGAAGGGTTCCCTTGTCCTCACTGAGTGGCTGCGACTCTGAGCTGGATGCCATTTGTTAGTGGGTCACCCAAGGACTAGATAGTGTTTGGAGGCAAAGGAGGGCTGGTGCTGAGCTTTATCAGCGCTGTGGGTGCTAGTTCAGTCTATGTTGTCTGACCAGTTCACTTATAGCACCTGGAAAAATATTGGTCCCATACTATCTGTATTTATCTAATCCTATATTTATCTTCATTCTTATAATCTTTGTACTGTTGTTCATTTTTTCATTTTTTTCTTCATTACAATATTACTGTCTAATTAGTAACAATTAAACTATATACTATAATAGATATGTATGTTCTCTCTAAATAATATAGACAAAAGACAACAAAGATGATCTAAACTCCTCTACGGAGTCCTTTTACGGTCTAAAAATCCCATAAGGCATGCACAGATTTGTGTCCATAAGAAACAAAATTTGATGTTTTAAAAATTAGTCCATTTTATTTAATTTAAGAAAGTGTGATAGTTTATCCTTAGATATAATGCAAAAGAAAATGGAACGTATTCAGAAGATTAACTCTTCTAAATGAAGGTGAAAGCTTCAGTAGATTTTAATTAGAACTGCATGATGAGATTTACATATAAAGCATATTCATTCAAATTTGGCTTTTGGCCAGTTCTGAAAAGGCAAAATAACATTAAGAACTTTTTTTTTTCCTCAGAAAGAAAGTTGGCAGTTAGTATGAAGTTTGTAAAAGCAGGTCATGTAATTCAATCTGCATTTTAGTTTGCTGCATTTTTTTAATTAGGCTGAAATTATACAGAAGGCTGAATATGTTCATTAAAGGACTCTATAATTTTTGTTTGGTAATTTGCTTCCTGCTGTTATCCCAGTCTAAAAACTGGGTTTGATTTTAAAGAAATACACTAAGCTTTTTTTTTTTTCCACTGACAATTAACACCCTATCATCAGGTATTCAAAACCACTGCCAAGACAGGAGACCAGTGTCTCTCAGTTTATTTTTACATGCATTTCTAAGCATTTTTGCAGATGAAATCATATTACACTTTACATAATGATAAGAATTACACAAAATGTCAATTTACACTCACGGTTGAAAATTTAGATATGGGAATTCAGGTTTCAAATATCAGTGCTTGGGTTACAGAACAATGAGACTCTTAGATTAATATATTGCTCTGCTTCAGATGTCTCAGAATTGATGATTTTTAACAAGCTGGTATAAAACCAAGGTTCTTACCTAAGGGCATGAGTTAGAAACTTGATAGTCTTGGGATAGATTCGGCCTGATTTTTTCTTCCCAGGATGACTAGGACCGAACACTAGTTATTCCACCAAAATGGTTTCATCTCACAAAAAGTTTCGTCCACAAATAGGGAGAAACACTAACCAGATCCTGTCTGTTCTATCAGGAAAGGCTGTTGCCATTAAGTGCACAGTATACTTGGTACACATATGTCCATCTTTAGCTTCCTGTTTTAAATGAGCTTTTGAGAAGTCACTTGTAATGTGGTTTTGAGAGTGGGTTTGACACACGCCCAGGGCGACCTTGGTTACCATTTTGCATTTGCTCCTCAGTATGGGGTAAATTGCATTACAGAATGAAGCAAATTATCACCTGTTTCTGAAGTGTAAATCCAAAACCCCCCATAAACTTGGAAGTTATAATCATTAGTGTTTTGACTATAAACTCATCTTTTCATGTTTACTCCCTACTTATATTTTACCTTTGTTTTGCAAGACACTATCTAATGGTTCTGTTCAAGCACATGTTGATGTTGTATGGTCCTACCAATTCCTTTTCTCATTAAGTCAAATTATCTGTAGTTAAACAAGTCTAACCAGTAAGAATATGAAATAAAGTATAAACACTTGTTCTGTGAAATGCAGATGTCTGTAATATCCCTTACATCATCAAATTATTAACTGATAAAAATCGGTTTGTAGGCTAATTGCAGCTCTGCAGTGCTTGGCATTATGATTTGCAATAGACTTTAGAGACATCCTTCTATTTACCATAAAGATGCATCTAAGAGCTTGATCTGATAGACCACTGCTGATTTATGTCAAAAGTTTATTTTAAACTTAATTGCCATAAGTACCTACTTTATGTATTTCATGCCCTGAGGTAGCCTAAGCTTTTATGTGAGGGCATTCCTTTCATCTTTATTCTTATTCTTAAAAGCTTTTCATCCATAAAGACACTTATCATTGAATACTACAGATGTGATTTCTTTGCTTCTTATAAAACTAAATCACCACATAATTAGATTGATGGATGTAAAGTCTTGGCTGGATTTAGGAACTTGCAGGAAATGTGAAAGCTCAGCATATGGACACTCTACTGGAATTGTTCAAGCATCTTACGTTAAAAAATATAATAAAATAAGTCTTTAGAGTTATAAAGGCCCATAGACGCTGACACAATTCAATGCAGCATAAAGACATTAGGTATTTCTGGATGCCATTCTTACCTTTACCCACACACTACCCTGCCAATTATGAGTAGCACCATTCAAATCAATGGTACAGTTTTGACACTTAGAGAGTCAAGACTTGATTAATTACCATTACATGGTTGCTACAAAACTTCTCTATCCCTACAAAATTTGTCTTCTGTGTTTACTGCAGAATTGTGTATACAAACACATTTTCCATCATATTACAAAATAGCATTTGACATACATGTTCATTTTAGTTTTATTAAAGGTAGCCTTTATATCCTCCCTTGGGAACCAACTTTTATTTTGTAACTCCTTCCTGAAAGTTGTAGTCAACACTGATATCACTCCTTTTTCTTACACATTATCTATGCAAATTACCTGTTGAGATAAAGAATGGAGGATGGAAAAGAGGATAGAAATTACGGAAAACTAGCAGTGTGGTCACAGTATCTTTGCAGTTCTGTCAGATTGTTTCACAGCATAATTTCATCACATTTTGCATAAACTTTGCCTGTGGCTTTAATGATTATAAAAGTGCTAGAACGAAATTTATGCCTTCATAAAGCACATAGCAGTTGATGAAATTGTTTTAAAGCAATGACAGGTAAAATTCAAATTAGTTTTCTCTTACTGAACTTTTCCTTTTCTCCATTAGTATAGCAAACATCTGGAACAAATTAGAGCTGACTTCAAGGAAAAAAAAGCCAACGAAAACTACAAAAAAGCCTGATTCCCTGAGCACAATGTAAATAATTCTGTTGTGACAAACGTACCTTGAATGTACACTGTTTTAATAAATCAATGGAAAATATACATGCTGGAGAGGGAAATGTTCATAATTTTCATTATGAGTGAACCAAGAAAACAGATATCGCAAATTTGGGGAAAAAAAATAAAAAGAAGGTGATTCAGAAAAATAATTCCACCTGGATCCTATCCATTATTGGAAGTAGTAATATTGGAAGAGAAAGCTGGTAGAGTGGTGGCAATTCATTAAGTTACCTTCTTTCTCCCAAGCCGGGGGTGTCTGTAGTTTTTAGGATCATGTGGCTAGTTTTGTCTTTTAAATTAATTTATGATTCATGAAAGCATTAAATTGGAAAGACCTCCCATGCTGGAGTTGCAAGCTTGTTGTATATGTAAGATATTTACCGTATTTTTTGTCCCAAATTTTATAAGCAAGATCTTTACAAATGGCATCTGGAGAAATTAATTGTCTTTCCAGTTCTTCAAAAATACAGAGATTTTCCTATATTTCCCTTTCCTTTTCCCTTCCTTTCTCTTCCTCTCTCTCATAGTCTACCTACTTTCAATACAGCAAACCACTGAAAATACAGGAATGAAACTCCTAAATATTTTTAATGTTCTCTTCTCTGTCTTCATTATGGAATGAAAAAAATATGATTAACATTGTTGATATCTTCAGTTCTATCAAAGGAGAGAACAAATAATGGAAAGGAAGTCCTCACCTCTTTAACAGTGATGGTAAGACATCAGTGCTATATTGTAAAGAAGCCTTAAGCTTAGCCAGTCAGAAGCCCATCCTGCAGCTTCAGTGCATTATGGTCTTGCTACATGTTCAGTGCTTCCACTGTTCAATGAACACAACTTTAAGTTACAAATTTAGCTGTAAGTAAAACAACGATAAACTTCCCTATGAAAATAAATAAAATTGTGAGTATGCAGGGAAAGGGCTCCTTACTTAGAGTGTGTTTTACGAGAACTGGGATGGGAGCTATGGACAACTTGCAGATAACGACTTTATAGCACACTATTAAGTACTTTTTGTGCACGAACATCGGGCTCAAACTTTCAGTGTTAAAAATTGTATGTTCAGGATTATTTTCAGATATGGGTAATGGAAAGCTTTTGTGGCTTGAAAAGGACTGCAGTGAATGAATGTTTAAGTGACACATTTCCTCACTGTTGAGATATCCATATAACATAGGCAAGCAGGATGTTGTTGTCCAGTGCTTTGTCATTGCTAACCCACAGTGGTGTTCAATGGTGGCAGTTGTTACCTCGTTCTTCTCCTTTAATCTACTGGCCTAATAATTTTATTCTAGCAATCCATTGTTTCCTAAAATGTTAGGAATTAGTAATTTAGGAGATTAAGTGTACACTGAAGATTTAATCACAGTGGAGTGTTGGATTAAAGGCCTTATTTAAAACCCACAGAATGGAAGTGAATATTCAATGAGCTACTGCAGCTTTAATCTATGCTGTTATATCTGTTATTCAGCATGACACTATAGCTTTCATTTTTTCTGTTTTCCATCTAAGTCTTTGAAGGATACCTTCTGCTACCTTCTATTCAATGCAGTATTTGGACATACTGGAGAGATTTTGAGTAGGAATGTCAGAGGATTTTCTTTTTAAGCTTTGAGATTTCTACCCCCTGTCACTATGAAGACAGACCTTTAGTTTTTCTTTGTACCTTAATATATGTACAATGTAGAGCAACAGAAAATGAAGGACTGTGTAGAAATGTATTGCTATTTTTAGATAAGACATTTATTCTATGCAAGAGGCTTTACACCCTCAGACATCTTCAGATCAGGTGATATTTAACGTGTTAAGCCTCAAAATGAAAGACGTCTTTGCAAGTACTGCACTGCAGTCAAAAACAGATAAGCAACTAAATATAACAGCTCTCCTGGTATCTAGTGACTCCTCAGAAAACTGATAGGCAAAATTGTTCCAGGTTACTATTTCCAAGGACTCAGATGCACTGAATTAATGCTACTGTTGGTTTTAAGGAACGCTCCTCTTTGTGGATATTTTCCTACTTGCAAAGAGCAAATGATAAAAGATCCTGTCTTTCATAGCAAATAACTCAATATGCAAATAGTTTGAATATGTTAAAATAACATGACTGTATGGACAAGTCATGCAGATAGGTAGAGTGTTGATAGGTTTTCTATAGAAAGACCTTTCATTTAAAAATATAAAAAGCCTTAATGCTCTCTAGAGATATCGCTATGAATGATGAATGGGAAAAACAGCAAAAGCTTTGATCAGATCAATAAGACTGTATTTTATCAAACTTTATTATGAATGCAGACACATCCATTTCAGAGCTGATAATGAAGATGTTTTATGGAAAAAGAAGCAGTTCAGATGAGGTGTTTCCCATCTTTCTTTCTTTCTTCCTTTCTTTCTTCCTTTCTTTCTTCCTTTCTTTCTTTCTTTCTTTCTTTCTTTCTTTCTTTCTTTCTTTCTTTCTTTCTTTCTTTCTTTCTTCCTTTCTTCCTTTCTTCTTCTTTGCTTTCTTTCTTTCTTCCTTTCTTCCTTCCTTCCTTCCTTCCTTCCTTCCTTCCTTCCTCTCTTCCTCCCTCCCTCCATTCCTTTCTTTCTTTCAGCTGAGTAAATCAGAATCACTAGCAGAATACTTGCTAGTAGTTTCTTTCTAGTAAAGGTTGCTTGCAAAACAAAGCTGCCTTTTTGTCATTACACAGCTCAAAAGATGAATTTTCTTGTAAAGGCATTTACATGGGTCATCAATGAAAGCTGGTATGAAAATTCTATTCAGCTGTCTAAAAACAGCCATATGGGAGATGTAACAGATAATGGAGAAAGACTGTGAATTATTTCTAGCTCAAGCTAGAACACCACTCTTAGAGACTATGTTTTTTGATTTAAAATATGAAACTATTATAAGTTTTTAAGAGATTTGAAGCTTCTTAGAAAGTTGATCAGAATTGTTTATTGAAGATACAACAAATTATTGGTTTTTACTATACGTAATCTGTCAAAATGCCTGACAATCAACTACAGAGGACTCTTGAGTTCACACAGACACTCCATCCTTTCTATCTACCAGCTTCCTAGATAGATGTGCACAGTTTCCTATTCTTCACTTTTCCTCCGTATAGAATTGTTCCTAGGCAGAATACAAAAAATATTGCGATGCACTTTCACTCTTTTTCAATTCCTGTTCATGGGCTCCTGCCAGGCTGTTTTGGCAGTAGTTTTTCAGGGTTCCTTGCTAAAAGAAGTAGTGCAGCCCTGGCACCAGTTGTGTCACCCCACATGCACTATAGTTATCATCAGAGCGGGCAGTGGGAGGATGTGCTCTGTTCAACTATGTGACTGGCTGGAAGACTCAATATCCCATTTTCATATAAAGAGTATGTATATAATATATGAGTTCTTGCCTGATGGCCTCTTCTCTTTCCTATGTGCTTTTCTATCTTCTTTTTCCATTTTTTTTTCTCTTCTCATTTTCTTTTAATTTCCCCTTACATTTAGTGGATTTAGGTCAAAAGTGGGAGAACACTAGGATTTTCTGTGACCAAAATGCTGAATAAAGTTTTGACATAATAAAGGAATGTAAATTAATGAAGGCAAACTAATTCGTTTCATGATCCTGATATATAATAAAGGAATAAGTTCCTCCTTTATTTATTTATTACAATATATTTTTCAGATATAGCCTGGATTCTGTCTATTCCTGTCCCAGTTCCTCTGGTTATGTAACCGTGGTTTATGTTAATAGGCAAAGTATAGTCACCAGGGATGTTTCTATTAACTCAGTTTTGAACCATTGCTTTTGATTACATTGTATCGACATGAAGTGTTCACTGTGTGTGTGAAGTGTTGACTGTATGTTCAGCAACACAAACACCTTCTCCACTGATTGGAGATTTGTCCTAACACTCTTCTCTGTCTTTCCAGACCCTCCCTGCACTATCTTCTATCTCAAATTCTTCCCATACCCCTTGAGCTCTTCTCTTGAATAACATATACTACCTCACATTTTCCTCTTCCTCTTTCTCTCTTTTTCTTCTTTCCTTACCCTGAAGGATCCTTCCCATTCCTATTATATCACTTCGTTTATATTTACATCACTACCATTTACCTTTCCTTGTCTATTGGTTCTCATTCTCTTGGGCACCAGTAGACACAAAAGAATAAACTATTGTAGTCAATTAGGCTTCACCCACCTCACCCACTAAATTTAAGGGAAATGGAAAGTCTTTTAAAGACTTCAGAATAGTGCCACAGGAGACCATGAGATTTTTTTAACGCACATGTCAGCAAGATTTGTGATGTTATTAAGAGAGCTGAAAGCACTACTTGCTGTGTCCTAAGGTGAAAGAAAGATGACAAAATAAGGGGCGAAATATTCCCCAGTTCCATAGTTGCTTGTATGCAGCAAAAGACACAACATAAATCCTGTAGAATGTAATGTTTCTGTCCACAAATCATCACACAACCTATTTACAAACTCAGAACTAACAGGAATTCAAACATGATCATACTCTAGTATAAATGCACGCCACATTTTCTGGACTTCCCCCTTTATAAAATGTCAACATATATACTATAACATTCTTTTTCTAGACAAAAGATGGTCAGTCAGAGCATCTAATTCTGCTCTAGACTTCTGACTAAAGAGCAAATGGCACATATGTAGTTCCCAGGCTTAATATGTACCAGAATAATACAGTGATCAATACAGAACAAGAACACTTGACAAAAAAGCAAGACAGTTGAAAATAAAACAAGACACTTGAAATAAAGCAAGACAAATAGACATGAGTAAATCATGTAATCACTTTTTCTTTTCAAACAGATGCTTTCCATTCCTACCCCCAACAAGGCTTTAAGTACAGTCAATATGCCACATTGGGAAACATTGCTACAATTATGAAGCCACAGATCATTGGCTCCTCCTTATTTTTACCCATTATGCTGAAGTAAAATAAACCTGAAAACAAGGTATACTATCATTATTCTATTTTCTATCTCTACAGTTTGGTAGAGTTGCCCCAGAGGTGTTATGCATTTTTATATGAGAAAATAAATGCTGCATGTGCTCTTCAGAGTTCCCACACAGGGAGAAATCTGCAAAACTATGGTGTGGAATTGCTGGCAAATACCTAGGCATGGAAAGCTAAGGTAATGCCAACATCTTTGACTCTTTTCTTGTAAAACAGTTACCATAGATTGAGAAAGCTTCAAACAAAAAACCAAGATGTGTAGCATGTGTATCGAATTTACAAGGAAAACCTGTTCAAATGTCAAGAGAATTGAGGTGAAATAAAAATTAAAAGTAGAAATGCAAAAGAATAGAAAATTAGTATCATGCACAGAAACTGCCACTCTTGGGCTAATTGGAAGACTAATAGCTTTGATGAAAAGAAAAGACAGTGAGAAGTTTGTGCATTTCACAAAAGGCGTCCTTTCTGCCTCTCTCATCTATAATCTGCCTATTTGCATCTGAAAAATACATTGGCATGAAAAAATGTTATAGTGTAACTGGCACACTGTAATGGAGAAGAGGCAGACAATGTGAAATAGGGCAAAACAATTTTCCTCATTAAAATGACTAAAAAAAATCAGGATTAGAGAGGGCATAAAGTGGAAATCACTGAGGTGTCAGAGTAGCAAAAAGCATTTCAAAGAAGACTACTATTTAGTAAAAAAAGAAAGAAAGAAAGAAAAAGTAGATACACGTATTTTAATAACTACTAGGATTCAGAAATGCCTAAGTATCAAAATAGAAAAACATGACTCAAAATTGTTTATTGAGTACACAATTGATCAGAGCAATTCAATCCTAGCAGGGCTCTTGGAACCTTAATATCAGCTTTTTTTTTTAGCTCATTTTAATTTTTTTAACACTTTAGTTTCCTTAAAACACTCTAGAAACAAACAAATCACTTTCTTAATGTCACTTTGCCATACATTCAGTCACATCTGTTGTAAAAATATTGTTAAGAAATCATGAAAGAGGAAGATGATAGATTATTCAGTGATACGGGAATGTAATAAAGAAGAGAATCATTGTATCAACATTTCTTATGAAAGAGTCTGACAGTCCCTCTTGAAAAAGGGAAGGAGTTTGTTCTGGACTATTATCAGAGAAGAAGAGTAATTTCCATAATATATTATGTTTGTTATGGCTTTGTAAGAGATTTCGTGATTGAAATTTCATTTGTTTGCCTAATTAGAATATGTAGTATGATATCAGACACATGAAAACATTTTTAAGGGCATTTTCTTCGCCAAGGTTAATATTGCAACTGATAACAAAGATGTGATTATACTTCAGTATTTCTCTTTATCAGGAAGCATAGAGAATCTGAAAACTTAGATTTTTAAAGCCACACTGATGTCTATCTAAAGAAATGCAATAGATGCCTAACTGAATCTAAGAGCTCAACAGTAAAAGTACCATTATAGGTAATAATTCAAACTTTCACAGACAAACCATATAGGAATTTTTGTGTTTCTATGTATCTTTCAGGTTCAAAATATATTAGTTGTGCAAATGTCAGCTAAAAGCTATCTCATAGGTTGTTTTTTTCCCCTGACTTTAAGTTCTTTTCCAAAACGTCCTTTCTGAATCGTCCCTTGCAAACAGCTTGTAAAGGATGGAGACCAGTAGACAGACTCGTAACAAGTTCCTGCTTAAAAACCATGACACACACAGGGTGGCTGGCCACTGTAGTCTCAGGGTATGACACAGCAGGGAAGAGCAGCTTGCCTGGGTAGTTCAAGGCAAATCAAGAAGTATCTTAATTATCACTGCAGTCAATTCATGGGATCAGAGCTGTCACAAGGTAAATAAGTTATGGTACCATGGTTCTTCCATCTGGTTTCTGGATTTGCCCAGCTTGTACTGTAAAAGGGAACTGTACTATCAAAGGGAGACAGAGTCCTGGAGAGGCCTTGGCTGCATCCTCAGGTTAGTGAGAATCAAGTTCTGAACTGAATATACATGTTACTAACCTTGCAATCTAAAATCAAATTCGATACATCATTTCTGCTAGGCATCGAGTGAATTATCCCAGAGGAGAATTTGTCCTTTATTATTGATGCAGACCCTTAATGGCCAGATGTCAGTACTGACCTAACATAAATTAAATTTTTCTCTGACTAAAAGGTGTGATGAATAAAACAAAGTAAAGTAAGTGAATGTGTACATTGAATGTAATACCCATACCCCTTAGATGAGTCATAATGCAGTTCTGCTGTATGATTCACTTTTTTTGGTTCTTCCAATATGAAATATGGATTTGATATTGTGTTTTTCTTAAAGGAATTTCTCCACTGGACTTATATCTATTATGGATTCATGAACTGGCATTAACAAGAAGTAGTTTAAAATAAATTACTCTTATTTTTATGTTCATTGCATTAAAATAAAGCCTTATAAGTATAAAATCTGGTGGGTATATTTCTATGACTTTATAGTTTGTGCTTTTATTTGCAGTGAAGATACTTATGCCTAAGGGAAAACCTAACTAACCAGCAAGGTCTCTCATATGATTTGTGGAGAATGATCTGTCTGAGCAAAGTGAAGCGCAATCATTAAACTGAATAAAACATGATTACTATTTCAATTCATAGAGTAAGTAAATGCAGTTCTTTAAATACAGGCACCTCGTGTCATTTGAGCACCCTGTAGTAGCTGAGCCTTCTGCATGGGATGAACAAAGACCTGTGTCCTTTGAAGGAGTAAGCAGAAACCAGGGAATGTTGTACTGCAACCAAAACTGTATGAGATAGTTAAGTTTAGGCAATGAAATTTAGTTCTTTGTCAGATACAGCTGAGGTAACAATTCAGCTGATTACATGCTAATGTCTATTGAAGCATTGGTTGAATCATTCTGCTTCCTTTGACTAGACCTCTGCTAGCAGGAGGGGCCTGAATATTTACCTCTTATGCAGATATCCACACAAAGATACCTTGATGATAGTGCCTGTACCTGAAGCTGAATCCCATCCTGACACTTAAGTCAGTGATGAAGAGAACCACACTGTTGTCTTTTTATACTGCGGTTTTCAGCATAGTTACACGCTGCAAGACATTTAGATGATTTTTTGTTGTTGTTATTGAATAATACCATACCTATAAAATAGCAATTTTGCTGCAAGATGCTACTATAGTTATGATTGTGAAAGTGTTTTTTCCCTGTTACATGCCATTACCTTCTTATATGCATAAGTTTTTGTTATTTTCACCAATTTAACTGTAAGTTTTCATGTTTGAGGCATTGATGAGACAATCATTTTGGGGCAATTACCTGATCTTTCTTTTTATGTCCTTGAGGAACTACAGTGAGAGTTTCCTATTAGCTTCTCCACATCTTTCTTGAGTTTGAAAAGGCATAATTTCAAACCCTTTGAAGTGGGAGAATGAGCATAAATGTGAAAAATGTTATTCACTAGTTGGCTATTCATTCCTTACAGTTTGTATGCTCTGGTTTGTACAAAATCAAAACTAAATTGTTAGGGTGCTTTCCTGAAAGAGTTAATGTCTCTGCAAACCAGGCAAGGACACTCTGTAATACTAACAAGATTATAGCTTTTGAAGCATTTAGTTCAACAACATTAGAGATATCCAATAGGAAATGATAGCAAGGACTCTGAACTCTTAACAGTAGCTTATCATCTTGCCCCAAAAATTAGGTATTTGAGATTCAGAGAACAGCATAGATTTTATCATCCACAGAGGATGTTCATGCCACAAGGCTATAGGCCCAGACTGCAAAGAAAATGGAAGGTGAGATATTGACTTTTCTCTTGTCCTTTAATGCTGTATTGAGAGGGCAATTTTTGTTTCTCCAGGTACTGGATTCATTGAAAAGAGAATATTTTCTATATTTCGGCTTTAAAAGGGAATAAGAAGTAGCTCTATAACAGACTTTGCCAGACAAAAAGAAGGCAAATACTGTATGCCTGAATCCAAAATGTAGAAGATTTACAGCTTAGTACAATAGTACTAAGTACATAAGATGCTTAATATTTTACCTAGAAATTTTCTACTTGTTTGCAATTTGTTTTTTTGTTTTGGTTTGTGTTTTTTTTTTTGTGTGTGTGTGTCTAGATGTGTTCAATATTACAAAACAGGTACATTTACATTGATGCTCACTCACTGGGATGAGCACTTGGTGCATCTGGGCTCTGGTAGTAGCTGGATCTGCTGTGTGAGTATGGACATATCTGCAAAAGGCAGGTCTGGCAAGAGTATGAGGTGTGAACAAGTGTTGCCATAGATAATTTGCCTGGAAAATTGTATGAGAATATGCTGGGTAGCAGAAACATAATGAAAATCTCCATTACCTCTCCTGTTTAACAGATATATCTGCCAGAGGAAAAACAGTTCTGCATTGCGAAGTCCTAAGATGCAGACATTTCAATGGGAAATCAGATCCCAGAAAGTTTGACATTCACCTTGTGACTGCTATCTTTCTTGAGGAGTTCAAGCTAATAGCCATTCCCAAAGAAGGCATATGAGGACAAATCCACAAAGCTTGTTAGTTCTGCTCTGGTTTGGCCTATGGTCAAGGCTGAGTTGTTTAAGCTGAGGTGGATTAAATGTGTGCAAAGTCATATCCACTGATGCCTGGGAATCCTAAAAGTGAAAAAGCAGGGCAGCATAAAAGATAAAGACATATTCAGGAAAAGGCAACATAGGAATAAACATGTTTCTCTGCGTTCAACGTTTTTATCAGTGGACTTTATTTGAGGATTTACATGGAATTTAGCAATTCTACCCATACACTCTAGTACTGCATCACAAGTGGACTGGCTTAGCAGGCTCTGCAGGAGGACTGAGTCCTCTGTGGGAGGAACAGATTTACTGACTCTCACACTTTCTAAGATGAGTTCAACAAAAATTAGAAGCACTGTGGTGGGGTGCCACACAACCTCTCCTAGGTGCATAAACCTGAGTGCCACTATGACAAATCTTTTATGTTGCATTTTAGCAAGTTTTCAAATTGTACATGTTTGGTAAATTGAACTATCCTCCCTTTCTTAAAATTATGCAATGTCTTTGAGCACTCTGATGTTGCATGGTCTGGAGAGCACCAACAATATTTAGATACTTAAAATCCTCATTAACAACACTATTAGGTCCTCTGGTAACATTGACTGAAGAAAAAAGAATATGTTACTTTCAGAAGATATTTGTTATTATCATTAATTTTAGTTACCAACATTGTCCTCAGACTTTTGAAGTATACACAAGGAAGAATGATTCCTCAGTCTTTTGACCTGCACACATTCCTTCTTCTGCAGAATTGGGGTCCATAATGTTGTCACGCTGATCTAGTTGCATTTTGTGCCCACTTGTTTTTCATTGCTCTAAGCAGTACTCATCCTAGCACAAAGCAGAGGAGATGAAGGCTTAGAATTCTTGCCTTAAAACACTGATTCCATCAGACAATGTGCAAATAGGGTTGTAGAATGCTCTGAAAAACAATACTGGAAAAATCTAATCTTGAACTTTGTGCCTTGAAACAACTTCTATTAATGAGAAAAGGATGGTTCTGTGCCCTTTTCCATTTGATGCATGTACCACTCAGCATTATAATAACGATTTTTAAAAGAATACATGCATTTCACAATGTATTTATACTAAATACCACTGTCTGTATAGTAAAAATAGAAATTATAACAGTTTTGCATTTACACTGTGAATGTTCACAAAGCTGATCACTTGTGGGATATCTTGCATTGTTATGGTTGCTAGTAATGTATCAACAGGAGAAGTCCCTGTTGATATTTTACTGCTTTAAGCACTTCTTATATAGTCTTACTTGGAAACCTTTTTGGCATCTACTGCGGTTTAAGCCCAGTTGGAAATCCAGCACCATGCAGCCACTTGCTCAATGCCTTTCTATCCTCTCCATCCTGGTAGAATGGTGAGGAGAATCAAAGTAAAACTTGTAGGCTGAGATAAGAACAGCACTAAGGAAAGTACATCTAAATGACTGCCTTCAAACTCTGGGAACATTTTTGTTTGTTACAGTTTTGTCCTGTCTCCACGAAAGTTTCCTAATACAAATATTGTTACCTTTATCTGTGAATAAATTATTCAGATATTTTATTCACATCTAATATTTGAACTTTGAAACTGGTCCCCAGAGCTTCTTGACACACCAGCTTGCAGGACCTGATAAAATAGGTAGAGTAATAGGCTGTAGGAATGTCACAACCTCAACTGTTCTCATTTCAGTGAAGTTCTACCTGTCATCATTTTTGTAGTTGACAAAGATCAGTCACTGACAGCTGACTAATATAACTTCTGTTTCCTCTCCCCAGAAAGACCAGCAAAACACTGAGATTCCTTTGATTTTGGCAAACTATTGCTGTTCCCTAAAACTCCCTGTCAGCAGTGTGATCACATGTATCCCTGCCCTGTCCTGCAAGGTTTTTCTTACATCATTTTTGGTCTCATCTCCTGGAAATGAGTAACATTTTATCTTCATTGAAGCTACAGACAGCAAAGAAAAAGAGCTATGTAAGAGGAGGCAGTTGTTTGCTTAATCTCGTGAAGCCTTTAGATACAGACTTCACCCTCTCCTCAAGTGAGCTAGACCACATGCAGGCTCTGATTCGGAAGAACACTTAAGAGGCATATTTTCAAAGGCACAAATGGCAGTTAAGTAATGACTTGTAATTGAGGATGAAAGTAGTAAGTATCCAGCTGCCATCTGTAACCTTTAGAGACAGGCCTACAACTTGTGTAGCTGCCAGTAACTTGTTCAGGGCATAATGGTTTAGCAAAATGTAGAAGTGCATGCCTTGTGTTTTAGGACAAATTACCACCAAATCTTGTACGCAGCCTTACCTGCATGCAGCAAAATGCACATTCAGTGTAGCACTTAAGAGACAGAAGTGTTTCAATAGTTGCATTCTGCACAAAGTAGCTCCCTTGGGGATAACGTACTTCTCCCTTGGTAAGATTAGATCTTAAAAGAATAGTAGCTACATTTAATATATAACAAGTTGGAAACAATTTTATCATTGCTTTTCTACTTCACATCAGAACAGCTGGAGGTCTAATAAACAATTTGTAATTGTTTTGAAATGTCAGTCGGCACAGTTGTAAAAGTGTCTGGAAGCTCAGTAAAGTCTGGAGTGACAGCAGGTATTGTATAGTTTTTGATGTTTATTGTTTACTTCTCTGCCTCAGACTTGCCTGGAAATATTTGCTGTCTCCAAACAGTTTTCTATACTTCTCTAGACAAGAGAAAAGCAAAAAATATAGACCGTATGAAGCAGGAAAAGTAAAAGTCAATAAAATTGATTGCATTTGCTTACCTCTCAAGTCACAAAAAACAGAAGCCAGGAGTAAACTTTCAGAAATCTGTAACGCAAACTTGGCTTTGGAACATGTGGAAATCAGGAGTAATTTTAATATTAATAACTGTAGTGAGAATAAGCCAAAAGTCTCGAGTTACTGTTTGGGAAAGCTTGTGAATGTAAAGATGCCTCTTTCAGTTCCTGACCAACCTAGGAACAGAAACAATCAAAATTTCACAGGAAATGTTGCTCTCTCTCATGCTGCATTTTCCATAATAAAGCAACTTGGAAAGCAATAGGAATATTTTTTTACAGTCAAATGTTATAGATTGCTAAATACACTCTAGTGTTGTCTGATCTGTTCCTTAGGGTTGGGTTAAGGGTTGTTTTGGTTTAGGGGCAAATATCTGATGAATGCATGTCCATAAATCTTTATGACTGACAGGTCTAATTACTTGCTTGATCCAGAAGATCTTGTAGCAAATTCTTCTGAAGAAAATAAAAAATGATAATTTTGAGACTGATTTCGGGTCTTTGGAAATCACATTAAGTCTTTCCAGGAATATTAGCAAGTCCATAATAAGACTACTTACATTACAAAAGTAAGCAAGATTTAGTCATATTGCTTTTCATTAACGAAGACTGATATTCTTTGGCAAATGTGTAAATCAAAACTTAATATTGTGCTTGACATGCTTATTCCATTTTGAGAATTTATGTATATTTAAAAGTGGATGGTATTGTTCATGCTTTTAATTAATAAATGATCATTTTAAAGCTGACCAAGGAAACCCCTGAGTATCTCTGTGTGGCATTATTTTTTTTCTGATAAAGTCTAGCAACTTATATAAAAATTGCAATGACAGTTATCTTACATACATCATATATAAGATGTAAATGGATGCCATAGTTTCAAATAAGACCTGAGTATTGTAAAATAGCTTAATGCAATAGTCCAATGAAATAATTTAATCATGTATTAAATCTGTCCTAAAATCCCTCTTTATACATTCTTTACTAATACATGAGATCTTGTTATCCTAAATATGAAGAGATTGGGCATCATTTTCAAGTGCAATGTTATCTGAGTCCATCTGATGACAAAGTGCTCCCATCCCCAGTCTGTCCCTGGCAGCAGACTCCAACCATTTCCCTTTACTTGGCTCTTGTGCAACCTCATAGTGAGCCAATCTAAAATGACTAAACAGTGTTAAATCTCAGAAAAAATATTCAGTGTCTTTTTTTGCTTTGTTTTCCAGGGTTTTTTTTTGTGAACCAGCTCATGGTTGAGTCACAAAAACATCAGTTTCTAGGTGGGAACTAAAGGCCAAGGATTAGGACAGGAGACTTGTCTGCACACATGACAACAGCTCTCAGTTAGATGAGTTCCATTTTATCCTTGTTAAATGTCCTTGGACTCCTGAGGTTCTTCTCTCAACAAAGCGTTACGTCATATAACAAGACAACAAAACCTGATATAAAGGGATTTGTCTTTCTGGAATCAAGGGAAAAAGAGAATTTGGACCAACCCATGAGCTAAAGATCATGGAATAATTTAGAAAGAAGGTAAACCTAATTCAAACAAAACCTTGGGGCTGGCAGGGAAGTGAGAGGGAGTTCAGAGAAATACCAGAAAGGGGAATGTGTACAGGCTGAGCCAGCTTTTTACATATTAATAATACTCTATACTGTCAGTATGTGAGTGAAAATGGAACTGGATGCCCATCTATAGGTCAGGAAGACTTTGTGCTACTTCTAATAACTTAACAAATCCTTGTGGGCTGTCTAGCTATAATGTTCTTTCCATGGTAAAGGGAAATAATTTTTGAGTAATATGCAACACTGCCTTCATTTAATCAGGCACAGATGTCCTCACACTTTTTTGAGAACCAAATCCTCCAGGGACTTGGTTTTTCAAAGGCAGGTGGATGAACTATTTGTAATCAGCATGACCCTAATATCATTCTCAGTGAATAGAGGATAAAGGATTTCTCTGAAGCCCTCCAAGCCAGAAACTTTTTGTCTAATCTTTTTCTGCTATGCAGAAAAGAATTGGTAATTGTAATTACTGTTGGTAATTTTGCCATGAATGGTCACTGAGAGAGGTTAATCAATTCGGTTAAATTTCACTATTGATTATCATAATTCCTAAAACCATGATGGTCATTTTCTGAATCACTAGATTTCATTTCTTATGTTTCCGTATAAAAAGTCCCATCAAACCATTATCTACAGCTATTTACCACTGAAGCAAAGTTTTTTAACAGCCGAAAGCATTGTGGAAGAGAGGCTGAAGAGATTTAATCTGTTTACACCTCTGTAAATATGCAGTGTCTATCTGTAAAAGAAGGAAGTTCTTTGATCTGTAAGGATTTTGCAAACTGAGGCTCAATAGGACCTTCCACTTGAGTCTCTGGATAAAGTCAGAAACACCATGACTTTATAATGAGTCAGAGCAGAGCAGCAGCTAGATGCAAAAAGCCCTGAGACAAGCAGTTGTAGATTTCCAGACATTAAAATCCTTGTGGATGCAAGGCAAAGAAAAAGCCTGCCGATAATAAGAATTGGTCATGGTTGGAAACAACCCAAACTGTTAAACTTGACATTTCTGCCCCTCAGAAAGCCGATGTGTCTGCCCAGATTGGCCATAAGCTCTGCACAATGAGTCAGCACTGCTCTCACAGCCAGGTTTTATGTAGACACACGCTATGAATTGAAATAGGTTCTTTTGAATCCTGAACATATGAAAATAAACTGACATTCCCACAGCAGGAACTATGTTTTACATCTTTTTGTGTTAGCTAAGCTACCTCTTTCTTTCTGCAATTTGAATGAGACAAAAATATTTTTAAAAATAATTTCCTCAATGAAATTTAGTGCTACTGTTTCTGCAGAGGAGCTTTTCTTTTATATCAACACTCTTGGCAAAGAAAAAAGAATATACAATTATCTTAATGCAAAAATAGATGAGTGAAAAACTGTTCCATTTTCCAAGGGTTGACTAGATTAAGCTGTAATATGGACTGAAATGTTATTCACCCATATAAAGCTAACAAATGTTCAAATTAACATTAGTAGCTGAAAACCTCCCCAAGCTTTTCAAGTTCTCTTTACTTTCTCAGTCCAAATTAACAAGATTACAGCAGCAAGGGATATGATAGCAGAGAACTATCCTTGCCATATTTCTAGCTGACACGAGGGTATTAGATATGATATGAACCAGCCAAGGTATCAGAGTGATTTAGGCTATTGACCACAATTTTTTTTTTTGAGAGAACTCCCCATTCACTAGTTATTTACTCATTCTAATAAAACTACCCTGATTTCTTCATTTGTTCAAGTGTTTGAGAATAGATAAGCAATCTGGGAAAATTTCCAGTTTAAACTATAAAGTAATAAATAATTGAGCTCCTTGGCATTTAGTGCATGAAATAGGATCCTTGTGGTCTAAACCAAAGTCTGAATTCAACAATTTCACTCTAGCAAACTCTATTTTCACAGTGGAGTTACCACTATGAAGTTATAGTTCTGCCTGCAGGAGACAAAGTTTTCTCAGAGGCTGTTCCAGTACTGAAATGAATTGATTTGGGAACTAGGAGCTGTTAATGAATGTCTGCAACTTCCACTTAAAGTGAAAAGCATTTTATTTTTACCAGATAGCAGACCTCTGATTGCTTATAAAGCTGTTCCAGGAAAGAAAAGCAGAATAAAAGAACTCTAAGATGAGTCCTAGTCACATCACTTAATAACCACCTAGAAAGTGATCAGACACAACAGCTGAGAAAACTGTCAGGAAAGAAGACAAAACAAGGAGCCTGTTTTTTTTTCATCTGAGACCATCCCTCTAAGTGCAAGGAACCCTGTTTCTCACGCTGAGCAATGCCTGTTACAAAACCAGAAAAGTCAAAGAGTTGAGAACTCTAATTCTCAGGCAAATGCCATAACCCTGTGAGTCCTCTGGGCTTTTTTTTTCTGATGTCCAAGGTGTCAGACCTCCCATTGAGTCAGACCTCCTCCCAACAGCTCAGGAAAACTACAGAAGTGAAGTTCACCCTAAAGTAGGCACTCAGAGACTAAACAGCTCAAGCATTCTCCAACTCCACTGATGACAGTGGAAATGTAAGCATCTGATGTATATGGAATTTTATATGTGGATATCTAGGTCTAAGAATCTTAGCCTCCAATGGAGCTGTCTAGGCACTTGTTGTCTAAAATGTCTGATACTTCTGCACTGTGAAAAAAAAGGAGAGACACATGGCATGACCTTGGTGTCTCCTAACCAGCCTTGTGTTTAGGGGCATGCATATGTATTATGCAAGCCCCTGAATCCCTCGAAGATAAGGAAGGCACAGAACATCATCAGCTGTGGCAATAACTTCCTTTTTATCTATTTTTATTTATAACTCTTATTTCTAGGGAATAGGAACGCAACGACTCATTCCTAGCCATGAGGTGTGGGTAGGGTAAGAAGCAGCTACAGGAATTTGAGACATAAAAAGAGAAGTTTTAGGTCGGTGGGAGAACAGAGCAAAACTCTAGGTATGGATTCCACTGCCTGCAATACACAGACGTGATCTGCTCTTATTTGGATGTAGTCTGTATCCTTCATCCCTGAGAGACTTGCCTCTAAAAGGAAAATATGTTTATAATAGTGATACTATTATAAAATTTATTTTAGAGCACCTAGACCAGTACTTTGCCTAGTTTGTTACCTGTAGTAACTTTCTGCCAAACAGAACAGACAGAATAACTTCCTGTGACAAAGGAAGGTTAAATGGACTTTGCTTTCTATTGGTGGTGCAAATGATTTAACAGGCCTTTTAAGATGTTTTTTATCCTGGTATTTTGCAATGTATTGATAAACATTTTTTCCCCCTGTTGATCATGTTATATGAATCTTGGCAATAGCATCCATAGGTAAGGTTTGGCTGTCTCCCAGAGCAATGAAATAGAAAATGGTGGGATCATGCTGGGTTTGTTTTGATTTTTCAGTGAAAGGGGAAAAAAATCCATCTCACTGTGAATTACTATCACTCTTGAAATCATTATCCACAAAAACAGGAATGGATGAAATGTTTGGATACAATGAAAAATCAGAAAAATGAGACACTAAGAGCATAAAAAATTACTGATTTTTCCCTTGTGACTCTGTCAGTAACAACTTCACTGAAAACAGTATGTAAGTACATGGGTTATATTATACACTAAAAGACATGTGAAGATGTTTCGATATTTGCTAGTTATATCAACACTCTCCCTTTTTTGTAGCCCACAGAGTGACTTTTCCTCCTCTCCATCATGTTGAAAGTTACAGCTAAGATTTCCTTTTCCTTCCTCAGGAAGGGGATTTGACAAAAGGATTGACAAAAACAGAACGCCATTAAAATTATCCCCTTGCCTACTATTTTACTTGGTATAAATTGCCTGGGAGCAGTCATTCTCCAAGGACAGCACTCAGTCTTTCGACCTCTAGCTTACCAAAGTGTTGCTGAGCTTTTATGCTTTCACCTGGGCCTTCTTTGGGAATGGGCTCCTGTATAGTTTTGTCTCTAATCTGATAAAAGCAACACAATCTGTTTATCTGTGCTGTGAGTGATATTTTTTGTATCACATATCACCCTATTTAAGCTCACACTTCCTTGGTCACACTATGAATTTTTGAGAATGGGTGAGTTTATGGCATGAGGTCACTGCTGGCCACTATTCTGTCAGATATGACCGTGTACATCTTTAAAAGCTGCATTCAGGAAGGAGAAGGCCAAATTCCAGACCCCAATGCTCACTGTGATGTCATTGTTTTCACTGTATTTGGCAGCTGCTAATGGCTGTATGTGACACACTCTGTTCGCTGAGCACACAGAGGTGTAAAGGTATTCCGTATGGTGAGACCACTAACAAACTCAGAGCTCCCTCTCTGTGGAGGAAGAAGTCTCAGTTCCTTAAATCTCCCACAGTATTTATTTTCTAGACAATTTATACTGGTTGTGTCTAGAAGTTCTGACTTTCAGCAGTGAGGAGTAAATTGAAAGCAATTGGCAACTCCTTAAGTATTCTTAGTGGCAATTTTGAGCTAAGGGCAGTCTTAATATGAAAGGCCAATTAATTCTTCAATGAAAGAGTATTTTCCTTATATATTGAGTTATATTTAAATATCTCCGAACATTCTTACTCTTTTTTTAGCATTGATTTTGTCATACTTGCATTTTTCCCTCTGACACACTGTTGAGAACAGTTATAAAACTGCACAGTTCACATCCACCATTTCCAGTGTATAAAACCTTTCCATTTTTAAGAAATACTGACAGGAATCCTATACTGGAAGAAAGAAACATTTTCAAACATCATTGTTAAAAATTATTACAACAAAGACATTCAAAAGAAATGGGATTTTCTATAATTAAAATTTACACTAAAATTGTTCATTACTCTTGCATGGGTGGAAGTTAATAGCCCTTTTTTTACTTTATAAAGCTAGGTATGCAAATCCGACTTCTGAGCTTGAGGCAGTCTGAAGTTTTAGCATGTCCTAATTCTTCATTGGAAGTTCTTGAGTCTGATTTGTGTCTTTCAGTTGAAATTTTTTCAGAGTGATATCACCAAGGGAAATGGAGGAACTGGAAACGAATATGGACCAAGCAGGAACACCAACACAGGAAAAAATTACGGCATTACTAGTCTAACAGTATTGGCTGAAAATGGACAATTTGACTTTAAATATCCTCTTTTATTGTTCATCCTGCTATTGTAAAATTGGGAAATATTTTATATTTTCACATCATCCCCAGCAATCAGCTCATGTTCTTTAGCTGTCTGGCAAAATACCTTTTGCTATTATTCTTCATTCAAGTTTAGAAATTAATATATATCTTCCTTTCCAGTCCCTGAAGAAGTGACTGATTTTATTTTAAAGTACAAAAGGGAATAGTATGCTACTGATAAAATTTTGGGTCAGTATTTAGTGATAAGCTTTTGCTTCCCACTGGTCAGTCAAATATTCATGGACAGTAATTTGTAGTAGCATAAGAAATTGAAACAGCATGCTTCAAAACCAAGTCTTTATCACCATGATCAACTCTTCTGTAGATCAGTAGTATTGGTTTACTTTATTTCAAACTGCCAATGCATTTTGACACTGCTAGAATTTAGATCCATCTCATTTTCGCTGTGTGGAGGCTAAGTGATATAGAACTAAATGTGCAGGAGACATGACTATACACTTTAGATTAAAATTCAAGTTATTAGCACCTTTTTATGGACTGAGTCAATGAAATTAATAGCAAGTACATCTCACATTCATGAGGAGACAGTGCTTATCAGGCTGTAGGATCCTGAGCTGCCTCTGAGGAACAGAAAGGCTCACATTGTGAATTGCAGAAGTAAACCCCCCTACCTTTTTTAATGGTAATTTCCCTAACCATTGCTCAGTTTAAGAGCAGTGAGACAAAAGGACAGACTTATTCTTTCTTCTAATATTTAATTTTCCACTTAAGAATTAAAAAGTCTCTTCTCTAGTGTTTCTTTTTGGCTTGTTTTGTTTTTTTTTTACTATCTTTACATATAATGCAGGAGTCACAATACAGGATGCTAGAGATTTGCCGTATAACTTAGAGGCTGTCAACATGGATTTTTTTTCCTTGGAATCAAAGTATCAGACAGTTAAGATTTTACATAATTTCTCACAAAGGCAACAGCTCAAAGTATGGTTAAATAAGAACTGGGCTTAGAAAAGAGCACCCATGATTTATAGGACTGCCAGTGTGTCACAACCTACAGGTTATAGTCAACCTGGATAAAAGGTTATAGGTTTAATTTCCAGCAAAAAGGTTTTGATAGGGCTGTGGTCAGAGTAAAAATGGATATTTGGTGTCCTTACAAGCTGAAAACCCTTTGCTAAACTCAAAATTTTTTTTCAGACTAGAGGGTCTTTGAAGGACTCAGACCAACCTGAAAGCCAAACCTTGGCTGAATAGCAGCCATTCTTAGGTAAAAGTTTATGGTCTTTCCTATGACCTACACACCAAAAGTCTCTCAAAAGCCAGATATGGTAAGCTAATAAAATTGAAATTGGCTACTGCAATCTTCTCCTAGCCAAATCACATATCAAAGACACTTCTGCATGGGGATTAGGATTTCCATTAGAGACAGGCTTGAAGTGATGTAAATCAGTTTATCAAAGGGAAATAGGAAATATGCACACCTCTCAGCTCCTCCTGCAAAAGGATGCTGGTGCAAAAGAAGTCAGAAACAAATGCTGGGGGAAAGGGCAATTTGGCATTGTTTGAAAGTCCACATTCCTGCCGGGCCTGGGCTGCTCCTATCCTGTGGGCAGTGCATGTTATGGCTTCTGCAGCACACCAGAGCAGAGCAAAAGGCATTTTGCTCGTAACTCACTGCTCCCTGAGATGCTGTCTGCACAAAGCACCTCTTGCAATGGCTATTGCTGCAGGGAGAAAAACATCTCAGTTCGTGTGGTTTAATTCAAATCATGATCAAAGCTGTTTATTGACTTATCAATTACACATAATTAACTGACAGTGTACTATATATCCAGGACAACCAGGGTCAATATTGGCAATACAACAAACAAACGATGATATCAGACACTTACACGGCCTTAATAAACAAGTACACATGCATTTTCCTAACCAGTAGCTAATCCCCAGGAATACCCTCTCCCCCCTGGGACCCCCTGAGTCCCCAGGTAGCCCCACTCTGCCTTCAGCCCACAGATCACAAGAACCACCATCCCACCCCTGTGCATCCCTGCACATGTCACTGTCAGGCCATGGGCTGCTATCAGCACAGTTCTCCCCTTATGGAAAGCCAAGGGGGAAGCATACAGACAGCTCCAAAAGCCACAGTCTAAAGTCCAGGGAAAACATCAGTATAAACATTTACACATGCATACCCACCCCAGCATATATACAGGCTTATGATTGTATTATTCTCCTTCTGGATTTTAGAAAAGAAAGAATTTTTATTACTTGTAATAGGACTGACAGGGTTGTAAACACAGTTAACAACTCTTAAAATATTTCAGTCTTTTTATTTGAAGTACATTTTCTTTTTAAATGAAGATTTCCTGTTTCTGCCAAACATAAAAAATAAGAAGAGTTCTTATCTACCCACTAACTTACAGGCTATGCTAACTGAGAAACAATCAGCTTTTATAGCTACCTTCCTCTGCAGAAGTGAAAGAAAAATGAAGTTATTAAAGAGATAAAATCAATTTTACTGAATGGCATTCTCATAAAAAAAAGAAAAAAAGGTGGATACAGGTTGAGAGTGTGAGGGGAGAGCAAAGTGATGTGTCATCAGCAAATAGTCATCACCAATTAACTCTATGAAAACCAGTAACACCAGTAATATAGAACTCTCCTGATTTTCTGTGATGAGGTTGGGAGGTACTAAGTATCTTCATTCCAACAGGGTAATCTTCTGGCACCTGCCCTCAGTGTTTCATGGCTCAGCTACGGGTCACCTGAATTCAGGGTTAAATGAAAGACAACAAGTAGGCTGTGTCATATCTACAGAATACTGGGCCTTCAAGACATAAATGTTTTTTCACATTAACCATGGGTGGGGTGTGTTTGGGGGGGAGAATACAGAAAATCCAGCCTACTTCCCCATTTATAGAGAGTTCATTTTAAATTTAAGACCTAAATGCTTCCAGATGTACAAAGTACAAGCTGAATTGAGCAAATGGATATTGGTCAAGTAAAATTCTTTCTCTGGATCAACTTAGGGAACTTGCAATTATGGCAATACTTGGTGTAATATTTGGTAACACTTTCATAGAAAGAAATATGACAGAGACGGCTCTAATTGTGCATACAGTTGTCTTAATTTCATGCTTATATGATTGACCAATTGATTTTCTGTACTTTTTACCTGGAAAATGTTGTCATTTCTCTTTCAACAATTCATACACACTGCCTTTTTTCCTTTATTGACCTTTTCTAGCAAGTACCATGCTACACAACTAAAAATGCCACAACAAAGTCCACAGGCAGTACTGCACATTTCAGAAGCACGGGGTGCTTCTGGAAAGAGAATGTGTAGTTCCCTTTTCCTGTTCTTCTAGTTCTGAGTGACAGAGACAAGGTGATGCTTTCTGTTCCTCTTAAGTGATGTAAAAGACAGATATTATTGATCATTCTGTCAAGTTATTTCCCGTTGTCCTTCAAGATCCTTGATTTTTATTTTTTTCCTGGAAAGAGGATGTAAGTTCCCTGGTTTAAAACACTTTCAGCATGGTGCGTACAACCTGTTACTCTTCTCTTGCTAAATGGAATCAATATATTTTCAAACAATCACGATTTCACTGTAGCTGTAGATACACACAACACAGTGCATTATCCTTTTCATCCAAAAATCTTGATGAAATTAAGGTACATTATCAGAGATGGAGTGTTAAGAATGCCTTGATAACCCATGGTAACAATCAACAAGCAGCAACACAATCATAGAAACTTTGGTTTGAAGAGACCTCTGGAGGTCATTTATGTTTCAAGGTCTCTCCCTTGAAAAGGGTCTTCAAGAATATCCACTTCTGTGCACAGGCCTGGCAAGTGAGGAAAATGTACATACTACATTTCTAAAGAGGGCTACTTACCAGGTCTGCAGCTATGGAACAAGTGTCTGACCCATCATATGCAACTTCATTTTGTCAGTGTGAAGAGAAAACTAGGATTTGGCAAAAAAAAAAAAAAGACTGTGAAAAACAATGATGGTTTAAATCAATAGCAACAACACAGTTTTTCCTTCTCTTTTCAGCTACTCTGAATTTAGTTTCTCAAATTGTTTGAGATGCTTTTTATGGCTAATTTTCAGTTTATATGTTTTATTTTATCTGCTGTAATGTTCTCATTCCTCTCTTTCATCATACTTTTTTTTTCCTGCCTGCTTGAATCTCAGTTTTTACTGGGATAATTGGCTTGATCTGTTATTTTCAAATACACTCAGCTCATTTTTTCAAATGGACATAGAGCCCAAGTTACTGAGCCTAAGTGTTCTTGAATGCATGAATATTTTTTGAAAATGGATCTTAGATTCCTAAGTAGCTGCTTTTGAAAAGTTATCCTTTATGTAACATGTGCAAGCCAGAAAGGAAACTAAGTAAACAGAAATCTGTCTTGTTTTGGTCCCACCATGTGTTATGCCCAAGTGTTGGTTAGTATATGTATATGCACGAATAATATGCATTTTGTATTTTTAAACAGAATTAGCATTTTTGAAAAATACATTTAGGAACATAGAACTATGACACAGGGTATGAGATAATAATAATAAAAGAAAAAATTCAACAGACCAGTACTTAATGTCACCTACTGTCACACAAGAATAAAAAGTGTGCAGAAAGTACAATAGGTTTCCAATGATATCCTGCTCGTTCCCACTGAAGCTGATGACAACGCTCTCACTTTCTTTTCAATTATTGTAGCTTTAGAGTTTCACAGGTATTTCAGAAATAAAGTGTCTCCCTAGAAAACACAAGTAATTCCTTCAGCAGACCATCTATCTTCAAATTAAGTGAAAATTTATCATCCCCAGCACGTATATTGGGACTGTGTTACATAATTAAAGTAGAAACAGATAGGATTTTAACATTTCAGCCCTTATGAAGTATTTATTTCAGCTGTACCAAAGGCAAATACATACAGTCCAAACTGGACTGGACTTCAAAAACATCTAACATCTAACAAAGTACCTTACATTCATGTAGCTACATCAAAATCCATAAAGCTACATTTATATTACTGAGAAAGATTAATGGACAAGATTTGGTTTCTGATTCAAGAACTCATTTAAGAAAATTCTCAAAATGATGTACCTTTGAGGCAAAGGCTTGGTGGAAGCAGGGTTGTCACACCTAATACTGGTGGTGAGGAGCAGAAAGAGTTCTTCTGTGTTAGGAATAAACACTGTTTGGTGGTTCACAGTGGAAATGACAAATTATTTCTCAGAGTAATAAATGTAATCTTAAATGGATCTTCCATAACATGCTAATTTAGTATGGTATCTTGACTACGGAATTAATTTTCTAATTTCCAATTTCAGCTGGCCATGCACTGCTTCTCTGCATTTCAAGGTGACCTTTGTAGGGCCATAGGATACATTCTAGCTCAGTAAATATCACCATTGAGTCACTTAAAGACCACTATTTTAATTTTGCAATAAGTTGTTCTCAGTGAATTCATCAAACATTGGAAATACTGATGACTTTGTCAAACATCTGTATTCACTACCAAAACATAAATGTTTAGATGCTAATGAAAATTGTTGTTGTTACACTGAGATAGGTGGTTCTCATATACAAAATCTTTAGTTGATATCACAGCCAGTCACTGGAGGAAGAAGAAGGAATAGGAGAGTGGGAAAAGAGAAGGCAAGGGGGAAGGCAAAGGGAATTTTTGGTGTAAATGCTGGAGAAGAAGACACCTGGAAGATCGAACAAAGGCAGTTGCTGGTTGAGCTTTACCATGATCAAAAGTAGGCTGTCTAATTCTCCTTTCTAATAAGAGCAAGCTGCAGGGCCCAGTATTGGGTAATTAATTGAGCTGAAAATTATATGATCTTGTCTGAGGAAGAATTTTCCAGGAATCATTACAGAGCCTTTATGCGTTTTCTTAAACCTGAAAACTGAATGAGCAGCTACTCTGAGCTGTTCAAGCAAAGCCCAAAGTAAATTAACTCTCTGTTTAAGATCTGAAAAACCAATGACAGTTTATTTTTCAGTCTCCCATGAACTCAGTGATATTTCTGCAAGTAAGGACATGGCAACTTCACAGAGACTGGGGCCAAACAGTGCAGAAACCCATGTTCTTGCGAAAGCACATTAGAATTGCCACCCTGTGGAAAACCTGCCAACTAAGGGTCAGAAACAAACCATTATCTATATGTCTCAATTGCAAGCACATTGGTATAGCAGTGAAATTCAAATACACTGCAGCCATCTAAAAATGAGTGTCATATATTTTCCTGTAGTGCAACCAGACTACTCAGTAAGGAAGGATGCATCTTTTCCAGTCCCATGAGGCAGTGAATTTTACACAGCTTCTTGCAACAGGCAGTGCCTGAAGGCTCAGTTTTGTACTCTGCAGAAATGATCAAATGAACAGAGTGTAAAACTAAAATTCTCCTAAAATGAAAAAAAATTTAAATAATTTGGTAGGATGGATTATAGAATAATTTATTAAATCTGAAAGACAAATCAATTAATATGTTTACAGAGTCAAAAAAACAGTGCCAAATTAATACAGTTTGGGACCTTGGCCTGAAACCTCCTCTGATTACCTTACAAAATGCTCCTAAAAGCTCCACATGTCAGCACACATATATCTTTTGACAGAACACTCAGATCTGAGAACAGAAAAACAAAAAGACAAATCAATTTATGGTATCCTCGAGAAACTTTTCTCAAAACAAATCCAAAGACAGGGAAGAACCATGCAGTTGTGTGACATACATAGTCACAGTTTCCTAAAATAATAATCTGGGGTTTCATAAAAAAAGTAAACTGGATAGTTTTCAGTATAAGTAATATTAAAATTGCACAGAGGAAGTGCACATTTTAAGTGGTTATAGGTATATTTCACCTGGAAACCTGCACACTTGTCATACTATACTTTGCTCCAAGGGGGCAAAGAACTCTAAACATTTCTTACAGTACTAATATATGTATATACATATACAGTACTTCTCATATTAATCTTTATCTTGAGGATCAGCCCTTTCAGGTAGAGAAAATTAATAATGATTAGTTCGGCTGAATTCCTTCAGAAACAAGAAAATCACCCCAAATCTGTCTTCAATTAGGTGACAGAATTTATCACAAAGGACTCCTGGACCTCCTGTAAGTTTCTTCTAGCATGTCATTTAGTCTGCCTGACAGTGTGGTGACTCTGCAACTATAGCCTATTTTCTTCTTTGCAGAGATTTACCTTCAAATGTCTCTAAAGCCTTCCTTAACCCTTTTCTTTTTTTTTATGAAGTATTTCAAAGCTGATTTTTCCCCAACAATTGCTCAGCAGTCCTGAATGGGGAACTAGGCTAAACCTACTGCTTCAACTTGTTTAATTGATGGAGGCTGGAGTGTGTGGATTTTCGCAGCTGAGTCTAATGAAAAAGGTATTCAGTTTATAGAGAGGTATTCAGTTTATAGAGAATATTTTACACTGCAGAATGTAAGTCTGGGAGTGAGGAGACCATAATTTTTTTCTCAGCTCCTCAAATGATTTGTAATGGGATGCTGGCCAAATTATCTCGCTTCAGTGTTTCAGGGCTCGGGCAAACAACTTCTACTGAATTTTGATGGAGTGATTTAGGAGGTCACCACCTTCAGCTGGCCAGGTCCAACTCTGTAACAAAGCCTATCAACAAAGCATGCCAATACTTCAGCTATGCCAGTTCCTGACTTAGTAGGATAAACTGCTGAGACGATTGATTTGTGCTGATGTTTAGCTGCACCCAGGAAGGACAGAAGTGCAGACTGCTCCACTGCCCTGCCGACAGTGCATGTGTCTGGCAGTGAGACCAGCTATGGATGGAGAGCTGGGCTTGGTGCAGTCCTGAGTCTTCCTTAGAATGTTCAAAAGAAGTTTGTCTGTAAAATCTGATTTTTTGTTAGTTACTTTGCCTGTAAAATAATGGTGGATTTATGAAAGGAAAATGGCATATAAAGGATTATCTGCCTAGTTTTGTTAAATTAATATTTAATTTCCATTGATTTTTTCTCCTCCTTTGTTTAAGAATCAAAGATATTTTTAGCTCAAAAAGAAACTTTAGCTGTTGCACATTAATATTTTAAACTAATTATATGTAATTGATTTTTTATTGTAAGCTGAACTTTTCAGTGAATTCAGCAGTGATTTCTCCTTCACATTGAAGATACAAGACAACCATATGTAACTAATAAATATTTTGTACATGAGATGCATTTGGAAAAAAAAAAAAAGGCTTTAAAGGTTATCAATGTGGAAGGTCTTAATTAACCAGAGCTAAGTGGGGGAAATACCTCCATAGTTTTGTCTTGTTAGTGAAACTGTCAAAAGAACCCAAAGGTTTTCAGTCTTCTGTGCTGGATTTTATTAGGGCACAAAATAACAGTCTGGTATATAATAGCTCTTTCAAGTGGGAAAAAGGTTTACAATAACTCTATGACACAATTAAAGAAAATCTTGGGGAAAGAAGGCAACAAACAGCCCTTCACAATATACCTTTGTGAGCTGGATCATTTAAGACCAAGAGGCTGTACAGTGCAACCAGGGGCTAGGACCTAGGTATAAATACACAGTCTTCCTCTCAGCTTCCTGTTCTTACAATATTTTAAACAAAACATGTAGTGTACAATACCTGTACTGATATGTGAAAAGCAACAGTGTATATGGATCCAGTGTCTGTCACACAGTCATTGCTCAGAGCTAGGATGCTCTTCCAGGATCTGCCCAGAGAGGTTGTGGAGTCTCCCTCATTGAAGATATTCAAGAACCATCTGGATGCAGTTCTGTGGACTGCGCTCTGGGATGACCCTGCTTGAGCAGAGAGGTTGGACCAGATGACCCACTGTAGTCCCTTCCAACCTTACCCATTCTGTGATCATTTACGCTTTCAGGTTATTGAGTGAGAGAAACTGACTTCATGATATCTCCTAGGGCGTGATTCCTTTTTCTGCCTTACATTAAGAGTTGAACAACAGTTTATCAACTTTTCTTAAGACATGAGTCAATGTTCTCCTTTTTCTTTTGACTCTTAAGATTAGAAGAAACTATTGGATAAGCTGTAATAGTTTCTCTATTTCTGATCATGTGAGCCAAGACTGAGAAGATGTTATGTCATTTTCTCGAAGAGCTTTATGTTCCTGCTTGATTAAGCAGTATCAAGGCTAATTAGGTTTCTTCTGGTAGGCTAGCTTTCCACCTGAAGAATATGCTTTTGGTCTACCAGTATTTCCCAGGGCATTTCATTTGACTACCTACAACACCCTAAGATGGGAAAAAGTGTCCAATTTGGTAGATTATTTTGAGCATTTTAGAACCATAGCAAACAGCACTGTAAAAGTATTGGAAACATATGGAGCGTGGATTTAAAAGTTTTCAGTTGGGCAGTGATGTGCTAAATAATAGAAATTAGTTCAGCTTTAGCTGCAGAATTTCTACCTTCTGACTTTTGTGGTATGAATATAGACATAGAGTCATCAAATAAATCAAGGTGAGGCTTTAATTTTTCATTTTAACCTGTATTTTCATTTCTCTACTTGAGATACTGAGAAGCTGACTCATTTTTTCTTCAATATGAATCCTGATCTTAGCAATTAAATGATCTCAGCTCAGATTCAGATTTCCTGTGGAATTTGAAAGCCCTACCAGCTTGCCTGTCTTTCTTACTAATTCTAAGTAATGATATTAATATTACCATGGATTAGTTAAATATGTAATAGATGCATACAGAGATACGTAGAAAGATATAAATAAATAGATCTATAGCTAGATTCTTATCTAGACTCTCTGAGAGCTTGCTAAACCAGAAATAGTCATGGATCATTACTTTTATTATGTCTAGGCATTGTAAAACAAAAAGGTACAGTCCCTGCTTTCAACAGTTTTATAAGCATGTATAAGGTCAGGGCAACAGATGAATGAGGCAATATGAAAGAGGTGGAGGTACCTGCAAAGGGCTTTGATGGTGAAGGCTATGAGCTTATCTTTGGTAGAAAACAGAAACAGAATCATGTCTTAAGATGAATGAGAGGTTTGTTGTGCATTGGGAAAATATCTTGACTGTCTGTTCTTTATAACAGACAGTGCTCTTCACCAGTGTACCCAGTCCCTGTGAGGAATTTTGGCACATTTGCATTCATGTTTTTTACCTTTACTTCCCATCAGCATTCAGGAGACCTGGAACAAATCCTAGCAAAAGGATGAGAATACTCACTTTGTTTCTATAGACCCTGTCAAGTACAGAAAACTCCCTTGTAGTGTACTATGTGAGCTTTCTTCAGCTTATACTGTCTTTAGTGAAATATTTTTTTTTCTTTCCCTGCAGCCTTACCCATTCTGACTCTGACAGTTCAATTTTTTTAACTGGAGGGAAGGATGCGAACCAGGGGATCACCTGAGGTCTCAGCAGAGTCTGTGACTCAAAGTTTCTGGAAAATATGTGAGGAGGTGGAGTATGAAAATATAGAGAAGGAAGGTAGAAAGAGACCATCAAGCCCTGTATGAGATCTGAAAGTTAAACTCTGAGTGAGGGAGAAGGACTGAAAATGTGTTAATAAATGATGATAAGTGCTCTGCAGAGAATGGTTTTACAAGGCTAAACAGAATAAGGATATCCAGAACTGAAGCAGCAGGAGCAAGGGATATCATTCATACAAATAATCTGGATGGTAGCTTCAGGAGAAAGGTAAAACCTTTATAAAATCTAATGATGTGTAAATACCACCTGCATTAATTATGTGGCACTACTGAATGTTAAAAATCTGAAGCCTGGAGCTAGAATAATTAATCTGCCCTTGTGATTGCCTTGGAAGGGATAGAAAGTGCAGGCTAAAGTTACAAATAAAAGAAAAAAAAAAGAAAGGAAGCTTATTCTGTTCAAACTCTGTTTCTGACAACAGAGGGTTTCTCTGGGATGTTTGCTAAGTCTATGGAATAGAATTGCCATAGATTAATTTTTTTTATTGCTTTGTTTTTGTTTGTTTTTCCAAAAGACCTGAGTAATTTCAGCCTGAAATCCCTAACTAAGAGCAAGCCATTTCATTGGTGTTATAGATATGATGAGCTGAGCTCTACAATCTCAAAGAAACCTGCCCACAAACAAAAACAAATCCTATGTTTACAGTATCCCATCACATCATGAAGGCTGTACTATATTAAATATATAGAGAAACAATAGTTTTCTGTGTTTTTTCTGGCCTTGAGAGCTTGTTTTCCTGTAATGTAATTTTTCAAAGAGGGTCTTTTAAGCTGTGTATACCAAAATGACATTCCAACTTAGAGGTTTTATCTTCCTATACTAAATTTTCAGGAAATCAGAACAATTTGCTTTAGACATGGAGGCACTATTAGGGGAAATTAATACAATGTCACCAAGACTCAAGGGAAAAATCACTTGATTATTCAGAGGCATGCACCATGATGAGAAAAGTTCTGGTTACCCTACTTTTAATGTGAGAGAGACAAAAGTCCTGACTGCTACACCTGCCATTTCCTTAAACTGACATTGTTTTAAATCATAGAATGATACTGTAAATAATAATACAAGTTGTCTTGGTTTTAAGTAGGAAAACTGTGGTTTAGACTGATTGGCTTTTCACTGAATCTAATATTTTTTGTTTGCAGGTATGGGTGCTCAAGGAATGCAAAAGCAAAAATACAGAAATGTGTTAATACAGATATATGTATTTGCAAGTGGAAATGGTCTCTGTCCTGCTTATTTCACATAAATCATAAAAGATTGCATGCCAGAGAGAAAAATCCATCTTCTATTTGTACTATATTAATACTTCTGTCTGGACTCATTTATAAAATCTGTCGTCTTAGTATGTTTTAAATAACAAGACAGTGTATATTTGGGTAGAATTCCATGTGGGTATTTTTGGTCTGTGTTTGGCCCAGTCACCTGTGAGAAGCTGGGTTTTCTCATGCCAAGTTATGGGAAAACAGGCTGATAAAGACGGCCTACAGCCTTGAGAGAGAGGTTTCTGTGTAAACTAAAATTAATTGGTCCCTCCTGATTGGCTTATGGCCTTCCAAGGGCATTTGAGGGAGAAAGAGAGGAGGAGGAGGATGAAGTAAACCCCCAGACTCAATTAAGGAAGACCCTCTGAAATGGACTGCGCAGGTGTGGAGAGACCCACACAAGTGCAACGAAGTATCAATTATGTAATGTAAGGGGCCGTGCCAAATACCTTTACTTGGGCGGCGCTGGCCACGTCGCTCAGGTAAACGTCATTTTGGCCAAGTAGATAAAAGGCAGATGGCTCATGTTTTGGGGCTTCCTCGCTTCACACGACAGGACAACGTTGCCTTGGCAGAGACGCCCGCAGTCACCTGTGAGCCAGCTGACCCTTGAGGATGCAGCCGCTGCTAGGGAGGTCTGGGCATTCCAGGAGTCGGTGAGACAACTCCATGGGGGACACCTGGGCAATTTGGGTGTTTGCACCTGGGGGCTTATTTTTTCTCCTCTCTCTCTCTCTATTGTGTTTCTTTCCTGTTTACTTGGCCACCTTTGGTAATAAAACTGCTGTTTGAGTTAAGCTTTCTGCGGTGTCTCAGTTTCGGCCTCCACATCCGTTCGGACCCCTATTTTCCCTGAACACAGTGGCGAATCATTTTGGGGAAAAAAAATTAAATTAAGAATACAGTGGGAAATAATCTCACAACAGCCTTCGAGAACCTGGAAACGCTGTAATTTTCTGTTTTCTGTTACATAAAAAAAAAATTTTTAATTTTTTTTTTAAGGGAATGACATTTCCTCACAAAGCATTTTCCAGTTCTTGTTTTTAGTTTGTGGGAAGAGTGTTTGGGGTCTCTGCAGTCTTCCTGATAATAAATATATAGGTTTTTAAAGTCTGAATTTAGTAAATCAAAAATTAATTCTTGATTCACTGTGATAATAGATAGAAATAAGCAATGGGCCCTAGAATAGGTTTCAGGCTGCTATCGCAGTTTTTCAAGAAGTTAATGCAATTGCTCTTATTCTGGGGCAAGTCTGTAGAGAATAAATCTAGCTGTGCAGAAAAAAAAAAGTCTAGCTAGGTTCAGAAAAATAGTCACTAATATCAGTTTTCATGGAACAGTTTTGTAAAAAGTATAGTGTTACTCACTCAAAAATCTCCTGAAATTTATGGAAGGTTCCTCTTTGTTCCATCTAACTGTTGGGAGTGGCTGTCTCATAAGATGTCTTTGATGAGACATTTTATTTTCAAAATACCCATTTGAGTGTGAAATGATAATTTCTCAGATGCTTAGACAAATAAAATATTGATCTTGGGAAGAAAATTTAGAACTAGAAGGCATGCTAAATATTGAGGAAAATATGGACTGAAAGAAGATATGTTATTTCAAGTCTCTATCACAAACAAATTATTCCTTTAAAAATGTGAGTTGTTTGGTCTGCCCTCCTCAATCTGTTTACATGGTCACTATTTAGATACTTTCCTTTTTTCAAAACTGCATTTCTATGACCATCATGGAGTGTGTAGGACTTCCCCATTCCCTCTGTTGAATCATTTGAATACCTCTGAGAATTTCTGCTTCATATTTTTCTTCTGCTGAAAGATACATGAAGCTGCCTCTTTCACGTTATAGGACGTCCAACAGTAGAGACTAAGGGAGCCTCTTCTCTGAATATCTCCTAAACCAGTACTATTAGGCTCTCATAAAATCTGACTCTTCTCAAACCTACGTTTTTCTGTGTTTAGAGCTGAGTCATTTGAACTAAATTCTAATATACTCGTGACTGAGCCATGAAGCCATGGTCAATTCATTTCTTATTTTTGAACTGTTCTACCTTGCATGGAATAATTGAAGATTAATTCAGTTAGAGAGAAAGGGAATCAGAAGAGCAGTCTGGAATGCCACTTGAGGGATTTAAGCAAAGAGACAGAAAGTGAGAACACAGCTTTCCATCCCTGATCAAAATAACTTGTAAATATTTTAGACCAAATTGACCAGCTTGAAAGTAAACAATGGAGAGTAGCATACTAAGCTCAGCAAATTCTTTAGCAGCTGAGGCACACTGATTGGAAAGTTATATACCCTGAAGCAGAGGAGGGAAATAAATTTGAGCTATACATTCTGTAGGTGAGTGCTATTGAGTAAAAAGTGAGGGGCTCTTTCTTCTAATGTCTGGTTTTGGGATGGTTTGCCAAATTTCTCTCTTCATTTCCATTTCTTTGCTTTGCCAAACTTAACTGAGATGAAAATAAAATGTCTGGTCTTAGGATCACTTGAGGACATATATCAGTTCTTAATTTTTACAGTTTTTTTTCTTTTAGTTTGTATTTTGAGGAGAAAAAAAAGGCAGTTTATCTGATTGGATTTTTCATCAGCCAGCTGAAAAATAATTATTCACACAGACCATATTCCTTACTGTATTCACTCCTTCTACTATAGTATTCATTTCTCCATGTCCTTATGTATGCAAGCTTCTATAAAAGTTCCCTCACTCAACTCATGCTACTAAAAAAAATATATATATATTAAACAATACTCTTGTTGATTTTTCAGCAACTTAGTAAATGGATCAAGTAATTTAAATAATGTTTGTCTCAGAGCTCTTTCAAATGAATCATTACTGTGGTTAAGACAGTATGAATTAGGAAAAAATGAACAACTGTGGGAATGAAAAAAACTTTTACATGGTGCTCAGGCAGATGAATACTTCAGACAATTAGGATGTCAGTTGATAATGTACTTCATTAATGTAATAAATCTTTGCACTGATTAAGCTTTCTCAGTTAAGTCTTCAATATTCAAGGGATTTTTGAAAGATTCAGTCAGAATTAAAAGACATTACACAACTGGAGATTGCTGAGTAAATGTTGATTTAAGTGAGGATGATCGAAAAATATTAAGGTCAAAGTCAGACTCTGTCCTAGATATTTTATTTAGACCTTTCACCATGTGTCACTTTTGTTATACATCAGTCAGTCTTTCAGCAGCTGTATTTGTCTTCTGTTATAGTCCAGTCCTAAGCAGAGCTATCACATTAGTTAGAGATATAATATTAAATTTCCATTACAAATACATATTATGATCATTTGAATAAATATATGAAAACTTATTGCCAAGTTGAAACTGAAACTCAATTCAGGGTATTTTTTTTTTCTTTTTGCTTAAGACACAGTTATATCTTTTTATTTGTACAGACGTTAGTACTGTAGATTACAGTTTTAGGTGAGACTGAGGAACACAACATATATTTACAATTGATTCTTCCATGGTATAAGCAAAGACTTTTAGCATTCTTATAAATTAAAGCTGTCACCACTGAAGAGTGACTACTTAGTAAACACTAAACTGATTGCTTTGATACAATGCATCTTTTCTATCAAGTAAACAAAGCCTTCTATAAGAAGTATTTCTCAAATTTATAACCAGCTAATCAGTCTGATGCTCAGTGATTAATACTGTCTTCAATAAGTCTGTCTTCCACCTAGCATCGAATGCCAATGTCTTCAATACTGCCTTCAGCTGATAAATACATGTCTTCAATAGAGGTGCCAAGGTTTGACTTACTGTAATTCTTACCTAGTAAAGCTATGAATGGGCTTCAGCTAGTTACTACCATATACTACTATTAAGTGCAAGAGATTATGTGCAAGATTTTGGGTTTAATGGGATAGATCTGATAGTCCCCCTTGCCTCTGTGGATCGAAGTAAAACCTTAAGAGCAAATTCATCCCTTGACTTTCATCACTAAGATACCTGGGAATAAAATACACACTCTGGAAAATTATAGAAAAGGAACGTACTCCAGTGATTTAAAAAGAAATGCTGAAAAACTCTGTCACTGTTGAATGTTTCTGCGTAAAGGATGATCACAGTCATAACTAAAAGTAGTTATGGCATGTTCTTCCCAAATTCTGTGCACCACAAGACAGTTTCTCTACAGTTCTCTGAAACTATGTCAGATTCCTTGCTCTAAGATTTACTTTTTCTTTCTTATTGCAACACCTTTTCAAACAACTCATCATATACTGTGCTATGCAGACCTAAACTGAATAATAACTCCAGTATTTTGTTCCAAATCCTTAAGGCATATATGTTATTAAAAAAAATCCTAAATCATCAACTTAGTGACCAAAAAAAAAGCTTGTGGAATCACATTTTTCAAAAACGCATAAAGTGCCTATTTTAAATTTAACTTGACCAAAAAGATATTTTCAGATTCTAATTTTCAGGGAACTTCCTGAAATAAACTTTCCTTTTTGGCCAAAATTTGCAACCTTCCTGACTTCAACACATAATGCCTAAAGGTCTTTTGCCCTTTCTATCTGTGTCTGCATACAGCATAGATGACTTTTAAAGTATATTTCATCCAATGGAAATACATCTAAAGATCAGAATTCTTATTTTGGGCATTACACAAACATTACATTGTGCATGTATTTATTGGACAACTAAATTCGGAGAGAGAAAGGAGTCAAAACAAATGCAGAGAAGGACTGACCTCACAATATAATTAACTCTATGTACATCTGTCAGCATTCTGTTTTCCATTTCTTGAGTCATGAGTAAAATTTGAACTTTGTTCCTACAGTTGCTCATCTACATTAGTTTCAATATGCAAGTGACCTCAAGAATTTCACTGGAATACTGAAAGGCATGTCAGGTGATAACTTCATCCAGGCTCTTGCCTTGCATCATGGAAATCTTCTGATTTAATGGAAAACACCAATGATTTAAAGACTCTTTGTATAAGCTAGCAAAATCAACATTACAAAGCTAAACAGACAGAGAAAATAAGCAAAATAAAGTCTACTGTGTTGGTGTTAAAGTAAAAATGCATGAAAAAACCATGGATAAGAAAGAAAATCCCCTACCTCTGCAGGGGACATATCCCATAAGGGACAGATTTATGAACACAAGGTATAGGTGGAACATTTTTGCCCAAGTTCCAGACTGCGGAAGATAGCGATCTGTTTAACTCATTGGTGAGTCACCAAGACTTTATATAAAATGTAAGCAGAGGCAGCAGCAGCTGAAGATAATATTTCTTATGAGTGAGGCTTTGACTAGTCTGGCCTGTTCCTGGCTGCCTATAATGCCATGTCTGTCAATAAAGAGATTCAAAAGGACTTTATTAATCAATTTATTATTTGTCTGTCTTTAATCTGACAAGTTTGCTGTCTTCAACTCCCTCTGTCCACATCTTAGTATAGCAACTTAAAGAATTTAAACATAAAAAGTTAGTGTTTGGAAGTAGAGGATCCACACTGCTAGTAATTATAGTACAATGATTAGACTAACTAGGTGAACTAAAGACCTATCAGTGACAGCTGATGATTAGATTAGGTATGTCCAATAGAAAACTTAGGGTGAGAGAGGTTTTCATAGAAACAAAGATGTTCAGAAACAATTTAATTCCTAATTATTTTTTCTGAAAGATTATTTTGTGCTTATCTTAAAAGAGAGTGCTATGTACTATGGAAGGAATGAGATGATTATTATGATTTATTATGCACTGAGAACCCCTCTTTTCCTAGACAAAAAAAAATTTAGAAAATTTTACTTTCATTCACTCTGATGGAAGGAAGAGATCTGAAAAGATCATGTAGATGAATACATGACAACCATATAAGCTAAATAACACCCAGAAGCAGGCCAAGAGCTTTAGTGCTTTGTGCTTTATTGAAAAAAAGAACAGCATGTTTGAAACTCCCATGAATATGATAGAATTCAAAAAGACAGCTGGAAGGAAGCCAGAATAGAAGTGCCACTGATAGGCTTCATGTTTAAATATGTTGATTGAGTAAATACCTTATAAGACAGTGAGTTACAGCAACCTTTGAAGGCTCAGGTCCATGAGCTTCTCTATAGAGTACCCTGGGAGAACTAGTTCATCAGAGGGGTGATCTCAATGATACACAAGAGGAACAAGGATACTCTTCCAGGATGATCTTTAAGGTCCTTTGCAACCCAAGCTACCCTTTGATTCTATGATCCTATGAAAATCAAACACAGTGATTAAGGCAGACTCACTCCTACCTCATGTGCCTGAACTTCTGTGAGCATCTGAGCCTCAGCTGCAGAGTAGATGAGCTATGTAGTGTAAGATCCAGTTTCAAAAGCAGGAGATGCTCATGTTTCTGTGCAGCAACATTACCATATCTTACGGATCAAAGGAAAGACTACTGAAGTCAGGTAGTCAGCACTGCAGGTATTACATTACTGCAAAACTGGTATGTTAGTTCTGCAAAATATCACAACCATATTGCAACAGACCCATACAGGTGATGAATACATGGTTATTGAATTGTGTTCAGGTAAATGTAAGCACTTCATAACACATTTATGCATCTTTAACCTAACTTTCTTTTTACCTTGCAGTGAGGATCAAACCCTGCCATTGGCATTTACCCACAAACATGAGTTTCTAAGGGATATATTAAGATCTTTGTTAGCTAATGAAGCTGATTTCCTTATATGTTCTTTGTTCTTTACATACTTTGCTTTGATCTCTAGAAGGTGGAGTGTCTTTGGGAAAACACACGTATTTATTGTGGTCAAAAATTAAGTTCTGTAAAAATTATACTTGTTTTAAATGAAAAAAATCTCAGAACAATTTATTAACCACTCAATGCTCTAGTCTAGCCTCCCCCACAAAACTTTTCCCTTGACAATCTCTGCCTCAATAATTCTGCTTTCTTGTAGAAACCAGTGGGGTTCTGAGGGGCCAATCCTGAAGGCTTTGGAAGTGAAAATTAAAGTCATCCCCTTAATTTGCTCTGACAAAACAAGATGCTTTGTTTTTCTTTGAAGTTCACCATCCACAAAGTATTTGCAATAATACCTGTAGTTGTGACTTTCAGAAGTGTTGCTTTACTGCAATTTCTTGTCAGCCAGCAAGAGTTTTACTGAGGCAATAATGGCAGCAGACTGAGAGCATCAACAAATGTTTCTTCCAGCTCGTATTTCTTTCAAAAATCCCTAGTACACATGTAAAAACAGCTTTCTAAAGAATTCTCTCATAACTTATTCCGGCAATATTTATATCTTTGTATGATATCACTCCCATGCATTTCTACCTCTAGCCAAATAAAAGAGCACCATTGTGCATTAATCATGATGCCAGTTTTCTGTTTGAAATGGACATCTATTAACTTGGCATGTCGAGGAAAACAAAAATACAAAACTTTATTTATTTATCAAGCCTTGAACTTTCTCCTGCTGAAAGAAAAATTTCAAAAATCTCTCTGGCTAGTTGGATGGTATTGTTTAAGCCACTGAAGACAAAGACTGGGAAGCCTCTTCTGTATTTTATTGTCATCTACACTCAGTGAAGGAAATGCTTTGAAGGAATGCCTTGTCTTGCAAAATCCTGTTACTGATTTTGTTAAGTATACTCAGATCAAAAGTTCACATTTTCTATGAAAGATACATTCTAGCAAGACCTAAAATTGTATTAAAATAAAACTCTTTTATTGAAAGGGAACACAGAGCTATTGATGGAAACATTTTATTAAAAATGAAAAGAGCTCTGATGGTATCCAACAAACATATAGTGCAGTTGATGCAAGCCTCTTAAAGGTTTACATTTTGAAATTAAAACAAGAAAATAGTAGAAAAAAAGCTTAGGTAACATCAAAAACAATAACAGGATCTGGGAAGATGTTGAAAAATAAGCCAAGAATTACTACTGTATTGAAGGCCCTGTTCAGTCACTCTCCTGGTAATAACAATAACAGCAAGCTCCTGTCCCTACATTGCTAAGATGAACATTTCTAGTCAGTTTTGCTCTTACACAGGGAAAAGAAAACAAAGATTTCATTAAACCTATGGGTTTTTTCACTACTGCTATGTCTTCCATGTGAAAGTTGGTGGTGCTATAAGGTTGCATGTCAATGTTTTGAACAAACAACTATATTGCTTTAGGTTCAAGTATCGTAATCTAACATAAAGTGACAGTCTCTTATGACTGTACACTGCTGAAATTGCATAAGAAAAAAAAATCAAGATAAAATGCATATACATAGTTGTATTGTGTTTCTGTGGCCAGGTTTTGGTAGCAGGGAGCTTCTATGACAAGCTGCTGGAAGCTTCCCCCATGTCTGGCAGAGCCAATGCCAGCTGGCTGGAGGACAGACCCGTCTCTGGCCAAGATTGAGTCAATCAGGAATGAGAGTAACACCTCTGTGATAACTTATTTAAGAGGAAGGAAAAAAAGGTTATTGGGTAGATGAAAATTGCAACCAGAGAAGAGCGGAGTGAGAACATGTGAATAACTCTGCCACACCAAGGTCAGTGGAGAACAGGGGGCAGGAGGTGCTCCAGGCACTGGAGCTGAGGTTTCCCTGCAGCCCATGGTGAAGACCATGGTGAGGTAGGCTGTGCCTCTGCAACCTGTGGAGGACCACAGAGGTGCAGAGGTCCACCTGCAGACCCATGGAGGGGACCCACACTGGAGCAGCCTGTAGCTGAAGGATTGAACCCCATGGAAGAGTGACCCACACTGCAGCAGTTCATGGAGAACTGTTGTCTGTGAGAAGGACTCATGTTGGAGAAATTCATGAAGGACTGTCTCCTGTGGGAGGGACCTCACCAGAGGAGGGGAAGGACTCGTCTCCCTGAGCAGCAGCAGAAACAACAAATGACCATAATACTCATTCCCTGTCTCCCTGAAATGCTGGTAGAACTTGGAAGGAATGAGGGAGGGGTGGAGAGAAGGTGTTTTTAAGGTTTATTTTGCTTAACTGCTCTAATTATCCTGCTCCAATTCTGTTAGTAATAAACTCAATATCCCCAATTCAGGTCTGTTTTGCCTGTGATGGTGATTAGCAAGTGACTTCTCCCAGTCCTTAACTCATGAACCCTGCATCATATTTTGTCTCCTCTGTCCAGCTGCAGAAGGGCGTGATAGAGTGGGTTTGGTGGCTGCCTGGTGTCAGCCAGGGTCAACCCACTACAATAGTTATATCCATTTTGTGTTGTCAGCTGAAATTTTTGTTCCTGTAAAGTTTACTCTAAAATTATATTACTTAATAAAAGAATATTTCCCCTCTACTTAGCACTGGTGAGGTAACACCTGGAGAACCATGCATCCAGTTCTGGCTCCCCAATACAAGAGAGACATGGTCTAACTGGACTTAGTTTAGTGAAAAGCCAGTAAGACTGTTAAGGAACTGGAGTATCTTCCCTGTGAGGAAAGGCTGAGAGCTGGGACTGTTCAGACTGGAGCAGGAAAAGCTTCTGAAGATCTCATCAATGTATATAAACATCTGGAAGGAAGGAGCATAAAGGACAGGCTCTTTTCATTGATACCCACTGACAGGGTCAAAAGCAACAGACACAAACGAAAACTCAATAGGTTCCCTTGCAACATCAGCAATACTCTTTTCACTGTGAAGATGGCTGAGCACTGGTACAAGTTGGTTGGAGAGGTTATGGAATCTTCATTCTTGGAGATATACAAAAGCTCTCTGGGCATGGTTAGGGATGTCAGATTCCATGTGTATGTGTCCCTGCTTGAGCAAGGGAGTTGGACCTGGGTATCTCTAGAGGTTCCTTTCAATCTCAACCAGTCTGTGATTTTGTGATTCTGCGATTCGGCAAAGAAAACAAAGGAAAATATGTAAGAGCATTTGTTTTTGTTAACCTGGATACTTTTTGTCTGGTTCTTTATGGCAGCAGTTTGCTCAGGTAATAATATTCCCTTTCTTAGTCCCAGTTCTCTGATCACATATATCTCTGGCACTACTGCTGGTTTGATGGTCCCTCAGACATGACCACTGATCATGGGCCATGACATAAGCTACATCTGAGCCTTTAGAAACTATGGACATGTTTCTCTGTTGGCTGCCTTTGTGTCACGAAACCAATGCCCAATATCAGAATGAAAATACTATTATTTTCACTTCACATAATAATTTTTTTTTAAAAAAAAGGTATTTTTGTATTGATTGCTCACGGCCTTTTCCTCAAAGAGTTCAAATAACTCTTCTAAAGTTGGTATTCCATAGAATTACACTGAAAAGGGATTGATTCTCTTATTAATTAAAAGACAGAGTGTTTCCAAGTAGCTTCCCCTTGCTCAGCTTTTCTTTTATTACTTCTGTTGCAGCTTCTCTCTGTGCCAATTTTCTTCCCTAACTGAATCTGTCCTCAGCCTGTACACTTCTGTTTAATACAAGCAATTTAATCCCTAATGCCCATATCCCACACAAAAACATAGCAGTGACACATTGTTTTTCTGCCTTGCTTTAGGCTTCACGATAGTAGTAAAATTTATAAGCCACCATTTATTATTGACAGTTGCTTTTTTTTGCATTTTATAACTATATTAGAAGCTAAAAACTCTGTTACAAGCAAGAAAACCCAAATGGATATTTTTTTTTTCAGTCTTACTGCTGAAGTATCACCTATCAAAATGGTCAGCAGAATTTGCTTATTGGAGACATGTTATGGAAGGCCAGAAGTCAATGGACACGTAATTAGGAATGTGTACTGGACATGAATGTCAGATACAAAACAGAGTCCAAAATGTTAAAAAAACCCTTCAGGTTACCCTTTATAAAATTTTGCCCTCTCTATATAGAAGATACAAGTACATGGTTTTCCTTCAAATTTTAACTTTAATACTCATGACTGCCATTCATAAATCAGGAATCATTATGAAGCAGAAGTCCACAGCAGGGAACATTTCTGCATTTGGGTCTGTAGTTTGCAGAAAGTGCATACAGAAATACACAGTCCTTATAGCTCTGTTTTGAATGCACACTTCATAATATCATCCAGTTAGCCTAAAGCACTTCAATCAAAGCTTCAACATCTGTCTTGTGTTATAAACACTAAGCATCTGCAGATTTGAATGAAAAGAAAAATATGTTAACATTTTTCTCTCTTTATATAGCAGAATCATACCTCAGATGCCATGTTGTAGCATTGTACGCTCTAGCCATCAACAGCTGTAAAATGAATATCCTTATGCCTCCTAGAATCTAAGAATCAGTATTGCCTGCTTTGTGGAAACACTGAGATTCTTACAAAGAACTTGGATGTCCCAGCTAAACTGAGACACACATATTTAGGACATAGAACAGCCAATATAAGGAGTTATTAGATTATCACTGGATGATACCTATTATGATTAGTTTAACATATACAAAATTGAATGGAATTGAGAGATACAATGATTCAGTCTTGTTCTCTGAAGGCTACTCTAATCTAAATCTGATACTGATGTAACAAAATCAGAATGTTTCCTCTTGTGAGTAGTTCATGATTAAAAAAATTCAAAGCAATTCATATAATTCATGAAAATAAGCAATTTAAAATTACAACATTGTCATTTATTTGACATACATCATCACTGCTGATGAATTTAAATGTCTTTTTCAAGTGAAACACAACAATAAGGTAATCATTTTATTACCAAGAAAAAAATCTTTCTATACTCCTCTGGAGATGTCTCCTGTATGACTTTATAAAGCCTAATTTCAGCACTGATACTCCTATCCACTCGAGTATCCTTGAGTAGATACTTAAACTAGATTCTGTGCATAGTTTGTGAAAAGTGACATCTCAGATATGATGTTGCAGATGTTGCACAACGTATTTGTTCTGAGAATAACATGTGGAGACATATTCTAGAGCTCTCATGCTATTCCTTTATTGTTGTCAATATCAAAAATACAGCTGCACTGTGTAGCTGTGGTTCATAGTGGAGATGAATGAAAGGCATCTTTGGTGCTGGGATACCAAGAGGGTGGTAGGTAGCCTGTTCTAGTTCATCTGGCTGAGACAATCCAATAGATCAGAGTGTAAAATGTAATCCAGTCTGGATTATTTTTATGGAAAGAAGGGATGATCTGTAGCAGATTCTTCTTGTTTGACCTATGAACCACAGTTAAGGTGGCTTCCCACTCTACAGTGCTCTGGTGCAGCACCTCCTTGAGTAGTGTGTGCAGTTTTCAGTTCTTCAATATAAGGAAAAAATCAAACTATTTGAGTGTGTCCAGAAGAAGTCAACAAAGATGGTGAAAGTTCTTGAGGGAAAGACTTATGAGGAGCGAGTGACATAATTTGGCTCTTCAGCTTGGAGAAGAGAAGGCTGAGGGGCAAATTAATTGCAGTGTGTAACTTTCTCAAGATGGGCAAGGCGAGGGGAGGAGTGCTGATCTCCTGTCTCTGGTAACCAGAGACAGGACAAGAGGAAATGGAATGACATTGTATCGGGGAAGTTTAGGATGGCCATTAGGAAAAGGCTCTTCACTGAAAGAGTGGTCAGTCACTGTAACAGGCTCCCTGGGGAAGTTGTCATGGCATCAACCTTGTCGGAGTCCAAGGAGTGTCTGCATGACATTCTTAGTCATAGGGTTTAGCTTTAGATGAGAAACAGGGAGTTGGACTTGATGATACTTACAGGTCAATTCTAACTAGAGATATTCTGTGATTCCAGATCTTTCTAGATATATATCGTAAGCACTGCAACCTTCTATGACACAGGAGACAGGTTTGAGAAAGGCACCACTGTGATGTATCTTGTTTCTGTTAATTGTTCATAAAATTAACTAATTTTGTTTCAGGCTTCAGTCAAATGAATGCAATCTGACCACTGCATTTCATTTACCTTGGTGGGACACTCCCCTGGGCTTAATGTCTCCTTGGGTCTGTAGACACTGTCCTAAAACAGGGTCATAGGAGTGAATTAAACACAAGTCACCTTTCTTAAAGTGCAGGGCTCTGTCAGTTTCTCTAGTTAGGGAATAAACTGCAGTTTCTCTTCCATCTCTTTTAGTATTCAATGAACTTCACACTGATAGTTATTAACTTCTGAAAAAATGTCAGCTGCTTTCGTGGATTTTTTCCACAAGTGACTGTAGAAACTGTTTTGACAAAATAATATTATCAATTTTCCAGCCCTAGATAATGAATTTAGTTATCATTTGGCATGAAAATTTATTGAGCACTGATTCAGAACACAAGGTAGAGAATACCAGAACTTATCTGTACTTTTACTTTAATGCCAATTCCTGTCTGTAAATCAGCTCCTCTTAAAACTGTGTGGATATTTATTGCTTTTGGTTTGGCTGCTTTTGACTCTTTCTTTTGCTGCAGTAGATAATCTATGTCAAGTTTATCCTGGATGGAAAATAAATTTTCCTGGGTTTGTTGGGATAATATGAAGGATTCCTTCAAACTGACCTTCATTTTGTGATGGATGTGATTCATGGTTGAACCTTTTATTTAGCATCTTTTGTGATACGTGACAAATAGAGCTAGGTTTGCTATGACTTGTCAGTAAATGGGATTAGGAAAGAGATTGATTTTGGTGAATGCAAGTAATTCAGAGATTTTAGTATTTTAGAACATTTGGAATCTGGATCATCCCTCTCACAGTATTCTTTGCCTACTTTTTTCTTCTTAATGTTTTGCTATACAAATACTAACAACTTTTAATGATAATGGACCTCAGCAAGAATAATCTGTTTTTCTGATGTGGTGGAGGACCCGTTGTTCATTTTCTTCATTGAGGCATTTCACATTTGTGCATCATCACACAGCACATTATATTTAATCAGCACTTTGCAAACCCTTAGTCCTTACAAGTACTTGTTTTCTTATGACAGATTATGTTTTCTGCCTCATTTGTTATTGGACTCTCTCACTGAGCTTCTGAAAGTTTTTCTTTTGTTGGTGTCATTGCTGTTTTGTGTCTTTGACATAAAATCATCCAACAGCTTCTTTTATAAGCATTCTATAACATTTCCAGTGTTACTGGATCTATAGCATCACACCTATAGTCACCAACAGTCTTCACTGTTGAGTCTGATAAATGTGATATTATTTATACTTTAAGTCTGAAATAAAAATGAAGATATTGTAAAGAAGACCGAAAAAAACCCATACCACTACATGTGCAAACAAAACTGTGGGATCCTGTTTTCATTTTGGAGAATGTCTTTTGAAAACTACTTATGTGGAAAGGTCATTGCATAAAACATATAGTAGACATACAGATAAACCAGTATCATACAAATTTTGTTATGTCTAACAGTACCATTTATTTCCTCAGCTTGTAGACTAAATTACTTAGTTGACCTTTTAAACAGATAAAAGTCGAAAGAGAGAACAGATTGTGAAGTAGGGAAGAATGTGCATATCTGCTGAAATTTCAAAAGCTAGGTACAATACATCATAATTTACTGTTACTGGGCCATCAATTCTACACCAAAAATAGGAAGAAATAAACATTTTTTTCCCATTAGTTCTCATGTAAGAAATAATTTTCATTTTAAAATCCAATAGATAAAATTTCGGATGTATTAGGAACACAGATAGAATTAGAAAAGGTAAGGGATGTAAGAAAAAAATAGGAAGATCTCCTCAGAGAAATGACAAAGACAACATGGCTTCTTTAGCCTCAAAGCAAAGTCTGAGAGTAGGTCAAATCCATACACAATTTGGTGCTTTGTCTAGACATAACAAGAGGGTATCATGACTGTAGGAGAAATGGTTATCTAAGCTAAGAGGCAATATTGGTGCAAGAACAAGATATATATAAACCATATACTTAGACAAAATAAAAAATATATATTCCTAGATACTAGAATGGTGAGACACTGGAACTGCCTTCCAGTGGAAAGAATATGATTAGTTATGCTGCATGTATTGTGATGAATAGTTAGACAAGTAGATTCTGCTTGATCTCATTTGCAATATTGGTCAGCCCTCTATCAAACGGCAACAAAATTATATTGGGCAACATGATTCTCAGCAATAAGTAAAAGCATTTTTGCTTGCCTAAACAGGACTGGTTGAAAAACTAAAAGTTCTCTCTAGTTATTCCAGTCATGTTATGTACTGGATTTATTTTATATGCTGAAGGTCTTAGTCACATGAATTTATTTATGATTTTTGATGGACATGTGCAAGCAAATGTCAAAGAACTCTCTTGATCTAAACTCCAAAGTACACTGGAATGAGAAAAACAATTAATATTATAAATGTTCTGCCCTTTGTGTCTGGTGTGAAAGCTGAAGCTGTGACCCCTGAATTTCCAATGCAGCACAACAGAGAGTTGCAGAAGGAAAACAGATTGCAACATAGGAAATACTACGATTTAGTTGTCCTGTGACAGTTATTGTATTTATCCACTTACAAACAAGAAATACTTGAAGTCAACAATTTTCCAAAATACATCATTTTGCCATTTTTTTTGTCAGGGACAAGGTAGTGAAGAGTTCATCACTCTAAGGAAAGAGTTTCCAATGGTGGTTGCCACCCTTTATAAAGAGATATTTCAATCACACCTTCTACAGGAGCTTATGTAAGAGAACAATTGCATTACTCTCTCTGAATTATTTTTATGCCTGTGGGGAGACAAACTGTGCTGCTGGAACAATAAAATGTCACCGCCTAGAAAGTTCACATTCCTACTGGCCTCAACTATAAATTGCAGCAGCATCCAAATTGGACTTCACTGCATCGTGCTGCTGAAAATTTTCCTCAACATAAGCCTCAGAAATAGGTAATAGTTGCATGGATCGACAAGGCAAGGAAAATCTTTCCCTTTTCCAAGCCTTTACTCCTGTTTCTTTTCCTTTCACTGAAGTAACTATTAAATTTCAAGGTGCACTTATTTCTCCTGAATGTATGAAAGAGGGCCCCTCTGTCTGAGCAGCCCAGCAGACAGTAATCTTCTACTATGCAACAGCAAGTATTTGCAAAAGTGAATATTCAGGAAGGAGGCTATTACATTTGGCGTAATAAAAAGATTTTTTTATTCTCCATCCTGTGTGATAGGAGGATGTTAAGCACTGACATACTGATATCAAATAGAACATAGAATCATAGGTTCACTTAGGCTGGAAAAAATCACCAAGTCCAACCATTAATCTGGCACTGCCAAGTGCATCACTAAACCATGTCACTGAGTGTTCTTTAAATACTTCCAGGGATCACTTCCTTGGGCAGCCTGTTCCAATACTTGAAAACCCTTTTGGTGAAGAAGTTTTTCCTAACATCCAGTCTCCAATCTAAACCTCCCCTGGTGCAATGTGAGGTCATTCCTTCTTATCCTATCACTTGATACTTGGGAAAAGAGACCAACACTCACCTCAGTACAGCTTCCTTTCAGGTAGTTGTAGAGAGCAATAAGGTGCCCCTTGAGCCTCCTTTTCTCTGGGCTAAACACTCCCAGCTCCCTCAGCTGCTCCTCCTAAGTCTTTTTATCTAGATCCTTCATCAGCTTTGTTGCTCTTCTACAGACATCATATAATACAAGACAGATGGTAATAAAAAAGAAAGGTGACTTGCATAGGACATAGCCTGTTGGAACATTCTAGTCTGTGCTGTTTAATAAAGTTGCCTCCAAGTCACCTACCTTCTAAATGTTTCCTGTGCATTGCATTAAGATCTAGGGCAATGTTCCTCCTTGCTCCTGTGTTTTTAACAGTCATCTTCCCTGATTTTCATCTACTAAATTGTATCTGGGTTCATTTTATTTTCAATTCCAGTAAAAACCCTGTTATATTTTTCTCTTCATGATGATGCTGTAAGAAGTAGGCTTTTTATAATCCTTCTAATGCTTCTCATTGAATTGGAACTCGAAAATTTTCTTCACCTTATTTCATTATGAGGCAAAATGTGCTCTGCAGAAATCCAGTTAAAATAATTATACGGACAAAGGTTCACACTAAAGGAGATATGTGATAGCAAGTGTTGTGTCAGATTAAAAGCAAAACGCACGTGGTAAAAGATCAATGAAACATTGGATCAGGAAGATGTTAGATGGCCAAGGGCAACTTTTTCCAGTGACTGTTTATGCATTATAGCATAAAACTCAATTCATGTCACCTTATTCTCACTGATTGGCTAAGTCTGTAGCCAGATATACATGACAGACTGTTGCTTCTGTGTTCTTTCATGAGATGCTGTGAACAAGACACTGACATGAGAAGTATAGAGAACACAAGGCTAATGGTAGTTCAATGGGCATGTTGGCAAAGGAAGGAATGTTGAGAATGATCTCATGATACTGAATAAGAGTCAACAAAAATGGGTCCTTTGAAAAAGAATAAGCATGGATGGACTGTTTGGAGGGAGGAGAGCATGGAAAAGAAAGGCGACCTGGAGTCAGGGTTATCTGAACAGAGAGACCTAGCCGAGGTCTGGCATTATGGTGCCTGTGGAGTGATGCTGACAGTTTTTTCACTTGTATGATGCATCCTGGTTTACAAAAAGCTCACTTTTGATGAGAAGTTTGATGAGCTGTGGAAGAGTACTTGAAAGCTCAAGAAGAGTAGAGGGGGTGACAGAGGCAGAGAACATTCTGGGTGAATTGTCTTCCAGAATAGATTATACATATTTAATTATTGCATTAGACAGAGTGTGGTATAGAAAAAGCTCATCGAGTGCATACTTCAATTTTAAACCCATATTTAAATACATTGAAATTTGGTTAGAAAAATGTTTGGTCTAGAATGTATGGTCAGTGGAGTCTTACTGTATTTTTTTAGTTTATACTGTAGCAAATCATGGCAATATTCAGGTATGAATTGTTTTATTAAAGAAAACCCATTTTTGGCAAACATCATATTTGGAATAATTATGGGGCTTTTGTGAGTGCTCTTTCCATATCAAATGCACTGGAGTATCTGTAAATCATTACTTCTGGGGAACTGGTTTTCTTGAGGCAAATATGTTGACCTTTGGTTATCCTATTTAATAATGCATAGCAACAGATATAACAGTGTTCTTTCCCACAATAAACACTTAAACGTGTACTTCAGACTTATATCTAGTGCACAAAATGACATCCCTGAAATCACTTGGGAAACACACCCACTGTGTATTAAAATGAATTCGCACATGCAATCAATGCAGGATGTAAAAATACAACTACCATTGGGAAAAAACTTTTCTGCAGGCCAGCTACTTCATCTTTGACAATTCAGTCCTGATATTTAGAGGAAACCTATAAAATACTTTCAAAAGACAAACCTGGGAACTCAAACTCATAACTCTACCAGATACTTAATCATACACCTAATATTGACCCATAGAAGTATTGTTTTGTCAATGCAATAAATAAAACTTCTTCCTTTTCTTCTGATCCTGAAGTAATTCTTCAATGTTTCTCAAGATTTGGGTGGTATTTGTTGTTCTTTTCCAAGACTGGGACCTAATGATCCTATCACATATAGTTGCAAACTGCATGCTCTGCTCCACTTGTGCTTATCAGAACTGGTCATACAAATTAGCATAGAAGAAATTTAGCAGAAGTTTAGTAGAAACCACTTGCTCTTGTCCCATGTACAATATAAAAATTTTTGGTTCCTGCTTCCAATCTGGAGGAAAGACTCAGATTGTTTACAAGTTCTGTCAGCTGGTCTAAAAAAGAAAAGGATATTATTTCTTTAACGCAAATCAGTCTCATTCATATGTTTGGACAATTGTGGCTGTAGCAGCTTGCCTCTTTATTGCCTATTATTAAATCATAACAATGTTCCCATAGCCTTATGACCCAATACAGCAATTCATTATTCTGATAATTAGATTGCTAATGAATACAGGTCAATCTTCTCAATCTCGGAATATTCTAATCTTTTCATGTTTTTATTTTCTCCTGGGTTGTTCCTTGCTCTGGAAACACCTCAACTTATCATGAAATACCTGTAGCAAGAATTCAAGCTAACAAAGCCCACAAGCTTGGTCGTGGCAGTGTCTTCCAGGAACTCTGAGCTTTGCTGATGTCTGATTTAGTGCTGTACCTTTTAAACATGTTTAGAACCCAAATCCTTGAATGGATTACTAAAAAATACAGTACTCTGTGGGTATGCCTGCCAGCTTATTATTGACATGAATATGCCTAAGAGCAGTTAGTCCCCTTTCTTTGCTTTAAACGTATGAAAATATGTTACTGTATTTTCCTTCCTTGACTGTTGCTCTGAATCCTAGATTGCTTAATTTATCATTTGTTCCCACTTTCCTGAAAACTCCTTATGGGTAGAAGCTAAAATAATAAATTATTCACTGGTTCAGGAATCTTTGGGCAGAGAGATCTTTACAGAATTAGAGCTTTGGGCCATGAGCTTTTACAAAGATCTTTTGGTACAACGACCTCTACAAAGATCTGTACTGAGGGACAGTTTCCATAGGACAGAACTGCTCAGAGATTAAATGTTTTTTACAGCGACTGCCACTTTAGTGAAAAGATGCTGATTGATAAACATGTGTCAAGAAAAACTTGTAAGATAGAAATACAGCTTTATGAACCTCCAAAAATATTGAGCCAGTGAATGCAAAGCATGTCTGTGTTTCAAGCCAGAGAGGGCATTTTTCAAAGGGAATATTGGATAGAATATTAGTGCTTTGCATCACTGGTTCTGTCAACCAAGATGATTAGCACTTTGATCTACATGCAATTATGACTACATGTTTAATCAAGGGGATTTTTATGCAGTAAGTGTGCTGAAAGTTGTTCTTTTCTATATGCATATATAATGGAAGGTCCTTCTATTAAATTTCTCATATATTAAGGCTTTACCTAATAATGGTAACTGTTACATAACTCAGTCTGGAGTGTCAAAGAATTCTATGTCAAGACATAGGGTAATGTTAATGCAAACTTTCTTGTCATAATTCAGGAGACATGCTAGCACTGAGAAGGCACCCTGATCTGCTCCCTGTATAACAATGAGTGCAACTAAGAAAAGGTGATGGGTGATAGTAGTAGACAACTCTATTACAAGAAGTACAAAGGTGCCCATTTGCTTTTCTGCCAGGCTCTCTAGAGGTGTGTGCTGCTTACTTGGGGCTCTTATCAGGGTTGTCACTGAAAGACTAGGATCTCATACAGTCCACTCTTACGTGCTGCTGTTGTTTCTTGTGGGCACCAGCAATACTGCCAGGAGCAGTCTCATAATGATTACTTGATACTTGACCCCTGAGAGCAGCAGTAAGGGACTCAGCAGCACAGGTAGTATTTTCCATCAATCCTCCAGGTCAAAGGTAAGGTGTTTGAAGTCGAATCTGTAAAATTAACAAATGGTTACAGACATGGTGTCACAGCCAGGGGTTCGGCTGTTTTGAACAACCTGGTCTATGCAGGGCTGATGGGGTCCATCCATCAGAGAAGGAAAATTTTGTATTCAGTCACAGCTTTGCTCAGCTGGTGAAGGGGGTTTTAAACTAAAGTTACCAGGGGAAGAGAACTTCAATCCACCTCACAATAGTTTGATGCCAGGGCCAGCAATAGATGCCTAGAGCCTGGAGAGAGATCACAGGTCAGCAGGAGAGCACCTGAAGACCAGCACAGGAATTCACAGAATCTTCTGAGTTGGCAGGGATCTACAAGGATCACTGAATCCAACTCTTAAAAGAATGGGCCATAAGAAGCTAAAACCCCATGAATATGGCATTATTACAACCATGCCCTAACCAACTAAGCTAATGTCAGGGTCATTCCAACCACTGCAGCTGGTAAGTCAGCTTCACTGGGGGCCCAACTTAAATGCTTATATGCAAACACACACAGTATGGGGAATAAAAAAGAGTAGTTAGAGACATGTGCATGCCTGCAGGGCTATGATTTTATTGGCATCAGGGAGATGTGGTGGGATGGCTCCTATGACTGGACTGTTGAAACAGAATGATATAGGTTTTTTAAGAAGGACAGCAGGGAAGATGAGGAGGGGGTGTTGCCCTTTATGTCATTGACCACCTGGAGTGCATGGACCTTCATCCAGGAATGGATGAGGAGCTGACTGAGAGGCATCGGTCAGGATTAAATGCAGGGCAGGGACAGGTGACATCATAGTGGGGATCTGCTACAAGCTGCCTGACCAGAAAAACTGAGTGTATGAGGCCCTCTACAGAAGCAGCCTCACATTCACAAGCCATGATCCTCATGGGGGACCTCAACTACCCCAATATCTGTTGGATGGACAACATAGCAAAATAAGCAGGGTTTTTGATTTCCCCTGTAGCTTTCTGTCTGGACATAGATTAGTCCTGAGCAGCCTTATTCTCCAAGTCAGAAGCCATTTAAAGATCCTTCTTACTGGTTGCCAAAGGGATTATTGCCTTCCAGAAGAGATTATTTTCTAGTGAGATGGCATTTAGTGTCACCACTCCCCAAAACAGTCCTTTCACTGGGAAGGAAAGTGCATGCCTCCAACTCCTGAGAACTCTGTAATTCTACTTCAGTAACAGACTTGATGACAATTGTCAGCTTATCCCATATACAGGCTGGTTATTGTCCTCTATTTGTGAGTTCACTTAGAGATAATGACTGTTAGGAAAAGAGTAAGTTAATTCTATCTACCAAGGTAATTAAGATTCAATAGTAATAATAATAAAATTTATTTTACTAAATGTTTAACTACAATAAACACCCCATGCCCCTCTTTCCCATTTTTTTACATAAAAAGAGTAGATGTTAAATACAAATCGCTATTAATAGAAGATGTACAGTTCCTGTGTTTCTGACAAGAGAGCATCATTGCTACTGCCCAGGCTGTGAAACAGATGGAGGGCAAAATTACCACAGGCTCCGATAAATCCTTCAGGTGACTCCCTTCCTTTTTAAGCATATAGATGAAATAGCTTAAAAGCGTTCAGTATCCAGTAGCTCTGGAAGCATTGCTACAACAGCTGCTATTTTAAGTCTATTCATAAATTTAGAAGTATTCATGAAAAGAAGAAAAATCTGAATTTTAGCTTTGAAAACAGGGAAAAAATAATGCACAAACAATCTCTGTCTGCTAACGAGATCACACCAACCACACAGAAATACACAGATATCTCTGAGAATAAAATTAAAAATGGAAAAATAGTACAGCAATAATTCTCATAGTCAGCAGAAGGTGAATATTTTTAAAAAATAACCTAAAACCCTGGATGCCTAGCTATTGTGGCTGAAGTAGCTTCAGCTGAGGGTAGCAAATACATGACAGAAGCAAACCACCACCATTAATTTCAGGTCCCAGTTACGTAAATCTCTACAGGTAATTAGATTGTAATGACCCTGAATTTAAATTAATTAATGTACACCTTTTCATATGGTATATTGTCTATAAAGTACATTCAGATAGCACTTGTATTTTACAAAAAACTACCATTAATGATCAACTCACATTGACACTTTTATAAATCCTCTTGGTATTACGGTTCTCAGTTTGTTTTATAGGTTTGAGATTTATCCTTGGGCCTTGTGGAAATAAAGTATAGGCCCTCCATTCCGAAAAGGCCTTTAGGAATTTTCTGTGTCTAGCAGTATGGATAGATATAAAGGATGATCAAATCTGAGCTCACATAAAACAGATACTTTTATGTTGTCCTTGAATTAATTATGTACAAACTGGGAAACAACGTTTAGAAAAAAGTAACCAGTCCAATCTAAAAGTAAAGTTTTGTTATTCTTTAAAATGGTGTATGGACACTGTCCTGTAGTAACATTATTCTTTGACAGAAGAAATAAATAATGACTTTATTTAATCTATCAGGAGAAAAGAAGTCACTGTTTTCCATGATCTTAGTCACACTAAAATTGTCATGAATCAATGACAGACGCAGCATGAGCTGATATTTCCTCTCTCATTCAGACACTTCCATCAGTTTCTCAGTGCTGCTGTAAACACTGAGAAACAGTGCTGTCAATACACCTGAAAAAATAGATACCTACAGAACTAGAAAGATACAGTTCCCAACTCTGATACTGTTTCATAGCATATACCTATCGCCCTTGGGAAAGAAAATTAACTATTCTTTGTTCAATCTCACTAGTTAAACTCTTGAGAGGTGAAAAGTAATATTTACTTTGTGGGGTTTTGTTCTTTTTTCTTTTTTTTTTAAGAAGCTGCATAGAAGCTGTGTAATCCACAACTGATGATAACCCTCCCTCAACTGGAGCTCCAATTTGCCCATGAAATAAAGCAGCAAAATAATACAGCAAAGTTCATGGTAACTCTCCATTAAGCTCCTGATACATGTGAAATTATAATTATTTACTTAGCTCTCACAGAATTGTAACCTAAAACAATTCCCTTGAAGAAATTATCCAAGTGAGAAATTTGAGTCAAAAACATGGCTAGTGTCTAAGGGTCCTGAGGGATTTAACTTTTGTGCAAAGCTGTCAGCAAGAAGGTATTGAGGCAATAAGGGAAAAAAGAAAAACCAAAACCCAAACAAACCCCGTGCAAATCTTCAGATTTCAGATCAGGGTAAATGTGTAGCCTTTAACTCAAAGACATTAACAGAAATTTTCTTAACATTTTGAAGGAACATTCTACTCTGTCTCCTTTGTAAACACGCCACTTCAAAAACAAGGCAATATTTTAAGGAGGTGAAATAGGATATATAACATAAACTACTGTTAGACTTTGACCCTGCTTTGGGTCTGTGCTTAGCATATCTGTAAAAAAAGTGGCCTAAAAGTGAAGCACACCATTCTGAGGGACAGCTGTTCTGTGTTGATGTCTTATGAAGAAAACACAAAGCAGGTAAACAACATCAATTGACAGGTCTGAAGTATAGGTCACTGATGTATTTTCCAATCAGTTTTGAGGGAATATCTGCCTAAAAGTTAGGATCTATCACATAACATTCAGAAAATGCTATGATCGCACTCATGTGTGACAGTCTAAGTCAACTAAGTACACCTATGAGTGGCTGGGGCAGGCAGGCATTTGAAACAGATGTTCTCATAAGAATGTTAACAAACTAGGTGTTATATGGGCTTTGATTCTGGGCACTCCTGAATGCTGACAAAAAGTAGATTGCAATTTGCCTGCAGCAAAAAAATCACTGCACATTCACACTGTTCTGGAAAGCCAGAGAACAGATTATTGATAATTAATTGCAAATCTGATTCTGTTTTGAGGAGGTGATGGAGGAAGTAAGCATGTTCATCTCCTGCAGTGCAGCAGCTTCATTAGTTTCCTTCACAACCAGTGCAGCCATGAAGAAAAGCAGAGCTCTTTGTGCCACTTCTGTCCCACCTATTGACAGCTGATAGGTGTGAAATAGTTCCCAAAATTATGGCCTCAAAGGACTTGTTTGAACAAGACCAAACAGTGAATGCGTAAAGGAAACAGGGACTCTTCTCCTGGCTTAGTCAGTGACAATCCTCCCCTTCCCTGCTAAATATATGAAAAATTTCTTCTGACCCTGTCTATGCTAAATTTGACTCATAGCTTTTATCTGTGGTCTTTCTAATTCTTTGGATTAGAGAGCAGAAGTAATTTTTTTCCCCTCATTTTTCTTCAGAGGTTGCAAACCCTTTATGAAGAAAAGACAAAAATACGTGAGCTTTTTACTTGAAAGAATTTTAAAGTTTTAGACACTCTTTTTATTGTTCCTCTAATTGCTTAAAGGTATATGATTTGAACATTTTAAAGCATATTTGAATACTGTTCGTCATGCTGGCTTGACACAGGTATGTCAGAGGCTAAGTTCAAGTAAGAGACTCTAGATATTATTGACCAGGATATCTTCTCAATAACTTAGCCAAATATTATCAGAAAAATTGACCCTAAATATCCCAGGAGCACTTAAAATTATTTAAATTACCTAAAATTCTCTATCTTGTTTATCAAGAAGTACAAAGAGGGAAGAAAATCTATGGCTAAAGTTACAAATGCAGGTCTGTTTTCTCTACTTATATGTTCTTACTGCTATATGATGGAACATTATACATATTTCTCAGTAATAGAAGGTGATGGCCAACCTTTTTGAAGAGGCCAAATTCTCTCTTAAGCTGCAAATCTGAATAGGGCATTGCAAACTCTGCCCTTTATGGTCTTTATCACATCATTTGGAGAAGTGGAAGTTTTCATATACCATGGATTCATAACTTCATGTTAATTTTCCTGCTGCTTTTCAGGAATTTGTGTTTGTGTGTTTGTTTGTTTCTGCAGATTTGAACATTTCCTGATATTTCTAAGTATTTCCCTATAAAAGTAATTTTTCTCAAAACATTCAATAAACTAATGATTGTGCAATTCTCTGCTCATTTCCCCCCAGCTTTTAATTAGCAAATCAATGTTGTATGATACTATGATAAATTACATATATCTACAAATCTGCCTGTGTACAAAATATGTATAGACCTCAGTGTCAATATAGGACGAAGAATACTCTAAAATCATGCCATAAGTAAATTGTATTTGCACACTGCATTAGTTCTATATGGGTTGTTCTTGCAAAACCAGTGGAGTACAGTACATGTTTAAATTCTGATTTTCTAAAAGCAAAGCAACTCAAATAGTCAATTAACCTTTAAAATAACAATTCAATTGCATGCAGCTCTGGGGCCTCCCAACACAGGAAAGATGCGGACCTGTTGGACTGAGTTCAGGGGAGTTCCACAAGGATGAGCTCAGAGCTGGAAGAAGACAGGCTTATAGAGTTGTAGCTGTTCAACCTGGAGAAGAAGAGGTGCCAGGGAGACCTTATGCCAGCCTTCCAATACCCAAAGGGCTTTTAAAAGAAGGCTGGACAGGGACTATTTACAAGGGCATGTAGCGATAGGTCAAGGCTCTCACTACATGCCCTTCAAACTGAACTGTCTTCAAATTGACAGTAGGCGTGGCTTAGATATTAGCAATTCTTTACTGTGAGGGTGGTCAGGCACTGGAATAGGTTGTCCAGAGAAGCAGCAGATGCCCTGTTCCTGGAAGTGTTCAAGGCCAGGTTGGATGGGACTTTGTGTAACTGAGTATATATCTTTTCCCTTTTAAAATATGGTAAATAAAAATGTCTTTGATATGGGAGTGTGGAGATCGAGCTTATAAAGTGAAGCAATTTTCTTAGTATAACAAGAGAATGCAAATAAGCAATATGTACACTTCTCAAGGACAACATTTAATTATGTTGCATACTAAACAGGACTTGCGATGCTACTGGATGATAGATGGCAAAGCTGAACAAGCTCCTACTAGCTCTTATCTCTTCAGAAAATTTAGTGTGATGATTGGCAAAGTCCACTGTGTTGCTGGATAAGACAGCAGATTAAATCATCTTGGATTTGTAAATTAAGCAGCACAAATTTTCAAAACAATAGCTCTGTGTTATGGTAACTGAAATGATGTATTTGTTTAGCAATTATGATTTAACTAAACACTGAACAGTAGGTGCTAAAATAAATGCACTCATACAGTAACCTGGCAAACAAAAATTGTAAGAACTATGCTACATTTAGTAAGAGTCTCACAAATTAAATGTTAGATGAGAACCTGCCACAATTACTTTCAAGCAATCTATTGGGCATTAGGTTTGTGGGTTCACAAGTAGGGCAAGGCAGGCACAGGAGGAAGAATTCAGTCCACAAAGCATTTAGAGTTCAGCTTTTCCAACAGCACTCCAGAGCCATGCCTAGATATTGCAGAGGACATAGTATGAACTACTGTTCACTCAGTTACTGAATTTCATCTGGATCACTGCTCTAGGATTTTCCTTCTTCTGAACATATTTTTGTAGGGAAAATAAAATCATTCAGATCACCCAAAAGTAGAAGGACAAAAAAAGAGACTGATGCTTGTGTCATTGGACTCCATAGAAAAATTACTTTTGCATATTTTAATTCTTATTCTGAATAGCTGGTAAGTACAATGGTGCTTCAGAGGTATTCAAAGATATGCCCTGGCTTGAAGGCTTTGTTCTAACAACATATATTTTCATCAAGATTTGACTGTTCAAACTACTTGACCAAATACCTTATTGCATATAAGTTCTGTCAGCTCTTTGCAAAATAAGACCCTAATTTCCTGGGAAAATATTGCGGAATGTGAATCCTTAGTTTGTGTAATTACATTTTCTTTCACAGGTTTTGTAAACTAACACAGAAAACAGCTATAAGGAGATGCGGGCACAAGCTTAACACAAGCCCTTCAGCTATTTGGATGAGGACTGCTGCAGAAGGACTGATAGAGGTTAGAAGAGAGCACTTGTTTAAAGCTCACTGTGTTTCCCTCCTAGGCTACTTGCTTTTATTATGGCATTCTTTTTAGACTACAAAGATACACCTGTAATATTTTTAATTAAATATCTATGGAATTTTTATTGTTACTCCCTGCAAGAAAAGACATCTTTCCCATTTGCTAATGAGAAGACATTAGATTCTTCTGCATCACTTAATTTATATAAGAATTTCTGTGAGGTTGTAGCACTTTAGGGGGCTATGACAGAGGCACAAAGACCTATTCATTGTATGCCATGCAGTAAAAAAAGTGATTGTATACATATTCATTACTTTGTATTTTTTACGTAAGAAGAAAAATTCCATCTGTCTCCCTCAGTGCAGTTTACTTTCCCTGTTTTATATTCTCTATTTTAAGTGAATAGTGAAAGTAACATGCCAACAGCATAACACTGCATAGATTGAAATGAAACTATGCTGCATAAACTAAACTAATGCAAAGGAGAATGTTTTGAAATAGAATAGCAGTGCTGTTCCCTCCTTCCTCAAGTAATTCAGCTGACATGGTAACATCAGTTGAATCCAAGGGTAAGATTTTATGCATACTCCTCAGAGCACACTGGTTTTCAACTTTTGAAATGTTCAAAGGTCTGACATGGTTGCCCCCTGAGTTTCCTGGTAGCTATGTTCCTACAGATACAATAAGGATTTTACGCAAAATTTAATACAGAGTTCAGAGAACTGCTGTGTGGCTGTGCTATAATTAGAGGAAGGGTTCAGTTAAAATTAATACCTGCAACATAGGCCCTGAAGCACCAGACAGCTTGAAGGTCTCCTAAGAATGAACTGTGGCTCAGCATAAAGGTAGCACTGGTAATCCCCACAGCACCAAAATAGTCATAGACAAAATGCACTTATGTTATTGAAAACGTACTTCTAAAAAAATCCAGCTGCTCCATGTATCTTCCTTGGCTGCAGCAGGAGAACAAAAGGAGTTCAAACAAACAAACAAATCAACCAACAACAAAAAAACCCCAAAACAAAAAACACCCCCCACAAATCGGTCCATTTAGCTGTGTTTGGGTGAAGATTGGTACCAAAGGACAAAATTACCTTCCTCACAACTCTGCTTTGCACCTCATAAGACTCAATAGGACTCTGACTTTTTATTGACTTCATGTTAACTTAACTTTAAATTTCAATCCCTGGATCAAAGGCATCACCCACTTCTATTGCTTGATCAGATGGAGTGTAACATTTGCCTTCCATGATGCCTTTGATAAAATAACCACCTATTGAAGCAAGGGCCAAAAAATGGCTATTGTGCTCCCTTCTTAATGTTCTTCCTCTCCCTCTCTTTAGTTGATGAACCTTGATGTCTTTTGTGCACTATGATATAGAATTAAGAGGGAAGGTTGAAAGTGCCCTACCTTAATTTAAATAACAGCACTGTACTAAGAAAGTCATTCTAGAAAGATGCAGGTTACAGGGCATCCTCAGCAGAGCTGGTTCTCCCACTTCCTTGGCAAATGTTAAGTAGGTTCTTTCCTGAAATGGAGGGCAACTTTCATTCTAGTCTTGTCCTCAAAAGAAGGCAGTCATCATAACAATATTTTTACAGCAAGACAATCCCTCTGCTATGTCTCAGGGATGCTCTGAAAAGATCTCTCATTCTGGTAGATCCCTGTTGGACACCAACTCAAGTAGGCACTGAACTACTTAGCTATTCCAAGATTACTGTAGTCTGGTCACATATAAAACAGGGAACTCTAGAGAGAGTTGGGAGTTTAAAAATGAAACAAAATGTTTTTATTGACTAAGCATCTGCCATTTGAGTGGAGGAAGGAGAAGAGTTCAAGGTGCAATTTTGAATCTGGTGATTATCTTTGATGAAAAGCACGTCTTGTTTCTGAATCTTATTCAAAACCTCCATCCACGCGACAGAGTTTCAGGGGTGAAGATCCTGCAACCATAATTACATAAGAAGAAACCAGGCTCCATGCCTAGCAGTGACTCAAAGCTAGCAAAAGCTCTTCTGTCCTTTTATGCCATAAATTTAGATAGAAACTAAGAAAACAGATAATCAGAAGTTCACAGGAGCTGTGGGAACAGCATGATGTCAGTTTGGTGGGGTGAGCTTTTCATACTCTCAATCAAAATAGCTCTCTGGGCTAGCAACAGCTCTGTGACATGACCTCCTTCTATGCTCTCAATAAGCAAGATGACCTGAGCACTGGCTGAGGACACAAAGCAGCAAGGACTGAATGGGCACAAGAAACAGTAGTGAAGTGTTTATGAAGATATTAAAGGAAAATAAGATGAAGAGAAGAGCTGGCCATAGTGGGAAGTACTTCTGGTCACGCTTAAGTGCCAACATATAGTGTTGTCCTGAGCACTACATCTAAGAGACAAGTGGAAAACGAAGGAATTCACATTGTCATTCTGCCTCCAAGCAGGATTTAGGAAATCAGTGAAATTCAAATGCAAGAAAAATCCATTTCATGGTGTCAGCTACATGCGTCAGAGAGTAAGAAGGGCAGAGAGACAGATAGAAATCGAGACTGACACTTTGAAAATGTATTTGATCCATGCAGGCAGTATGAGAAGAACGACATGTTATCTCTAGCTAGGATGGCTGTGCAAGCTTAGCCTGAGCAGTCATTCCCAAACAGTGATCCATTAGCTGTCCTACCGTCATGAAAAGACACATGCACGCAAACACACACTTGTCAGTGAACATGAGAATAAATCACAACAGGGAGCTGGAAACTGCCAAATCATCCCAAGTCCTCTAAGTATTCAAGAAGGCACGCAAATCATGAATTTCCATTACTGGAAAAATTATCATGGCCAGCAGTCCTGACATTGGCATTCTCTCATACTACAGTGGGAAAACAAGAGGAGTGTTTTGAGGAGTGTGACGGGGACAAATAAGAAGTGACATGCTCTAGAGAATGTATGAATGTATAGAAAAGGTCATCAGGCCACTCCTGCTTATCCTTCCTCAGAGCCTTGTCCCCGACAAAACTGGCTAACCCCATATTCAAAAATGGTGAAAGGAATGGGCTTATATACAGCAGCACTAGCCTGACTTTGAAGCATAATACAATGGTATTACAAATGCTATTGCAAGTATAAAATAAAAAAAATTGAAGTAACTCAGGAACCAGTTTAAAATTTCTGGTGAATTCAAACCTTTATGCTCCTTTATGCTCTATATATCACCTGCTAATTCCTGGGTATAAAAAGAAGCTCCCCATATTTATGTTGCAGTATTGTCATATTATATTATTATACTCTTCCAATTATACATTATATTGTAATTACAAATACTTTTTATATTATGAGGAAGCTGCACATGAACCTTTAGCATCTAGGACAGGCTGGATATGGTAACCACAGGAATTCATTTGCCTTTCCCTACATTTGTTTTGCACTTCTGCAGCATACAGGACAAGATTTCCTACAAAGTAAAAGCCAGCAGTACCCAAACAAAAAGACTAGGTTCTATACTTTAGCGGCAAAAGTAGATCATTTTCATCAAATGTTCAAAATTACGTTCCTGCATACTGCAGTTGTCTTTCTCTTTTCTCTTCTTTTCCCCTTCATTCCTTTCTCCTTACGTTTCTTCTTCTCTACTCTGACATTTGGCAGATATTGGTAAACTTCAAGGAAAGGCCCCAGTGTCATATTATTATATTTAAATATATTTCAGGATTCAACTCTTATAACACACAAATATTACTCTCATACCATGATATTTGCATCTGCAATACCCTTAAATGCCAAAACTTCATTAAACATGATTCTGCAAATGTTGCTCAGCTTTTCCCAAAGCCAAGAACAAGGCTAGGCATACACTTAAAACTAACAAAATTAATGAGGTTATACATAGATGAATTAACCTTTTTTGACATAAAAGAGCATAGCAGGATTCAAAATGCTATCTGAATAATAACAAATTTATTAGTAGTCTCTGGAGATAAATTACATTTCTTTCAAAGATAAGGGTTACTCTCAGAAACAAAGGTTTAAGTCAAAAAATTCTGCACTATTGCAGATAAGCTTGGGAAATGCTGAACACAGGGTGCTTGACTTGGTCGTGCTGTTCGCTGCCTCTACCTAATCACGATTCAGAAGGTTAGGGTCCCTTGAACAGCACCTGAAACTGAAAGGATTTTTAGCCACATTTGGCCATGAAATTCAGTGATCAGTACACTTTCAAAGGGGTTTTGGCTCACAGTCTGAGTTCAACCTGTTACTTCCTAGTAAAAACTGATTCTCTGGCTTGAAAAATGAAGACCTACTTGCTTAGAGAAGGTCTCTAGGCCATCCAAATGAAACCTCTACTCAAACACAGGACTCAAACACAGGACACCACTAGTCACTATCCTCATTGCTTAAACTCATGTGACTTAGTTTTAAATTAGGTGACAAATAGCTTTACTCTCAATCCAATCTATGCCAATAGTCTGACAATTAGAAGAGCTTCCAAGCAAAGACAAGAACCTGTATGAAAAACAAATGCTCAGAAGAAACTAGATGCTAAGAATCTTTCTTCCTGTATGAATGCTGGAACCACAACTCACTCAAGTAACAGCTGGTGTCCCTTATTCCATCGGTGCTTTGTGTTAGAAGAGAAAGCTGTCTCCAACAGCAAGTAAAATATACTTGGCAGTCTTTGTCTGCTGCTGGCCAACAGCAAATGGCCTGCAGTCACACTGCTAAACATTTTCACCCTCCACAAAGGGGGTGCATCCAAATTTCCATTTGGAAATTATCTATTGATTGTGTTGATGCCCAAACTATTTGCAGAAGCTGTTGAAGACATAGAAGGGACCAGGAGGCAGCAATCAGCATTGACCAAAATTGTGCCAGGTCCATCCTAAGACATCAATAGCATAGGTTATCAGCAGCAGCATCAAGAAATACTTTCTAGAGTTTGTTTTACTTAAACAGGAAAGCCTGCACTGGCAATTTGGAAATGAGAGATTTCTGTAGTTCTCTACTGTCTGTAGAGAGGGTGCAGGAAAACAGGGCCTAGTGAAGTGCCTATGATGAAGAATTATGAATCCAGGCTTGGCTGCCTACTTTGGAAAAGGGGTCAGCAGATTGGGAAATTACGGTGCATATGGAGCATCTTAAGATGTAACACCTAAGAAATTGTCCTGGTCCAATACTGAAGATTTTTTACTTTGCATGTTCTTAGAGTTGTCCAAGTCCCAACATGCCCAAGAACACTGCACACTCAGGTTCAGCTCATGACTGTGCTTTGTCAGACTCAGAAACTATCTTCTACCAGTTATTGGTTTTGGCAGATGTTTTCTGAAAACTCTGTCGCATGCCCAACATGTCATCTCTGCTGGCAGATGCTGTTCTCTCTCTAAGACAGGTTTTGCAGCCCATGCAGAGCTTTGTGCCAAAGCAGCCAGCCTGACAACCTGTGACTGCAGCAGAGATACACCTCAGGGGAGCTACAGGGAAGATGGTTTCCTCACCAGTCTTATCCATCTATTTTACTAGACAAATGGATTAACTAACTCTGAAGTACTAAAGGTCTCCTTGGGTAGCAAATTGCCCTTAACTTCACTGGTTTCTATGAGAACTGACATTGCTCAGTAACTCCCTGGGTATGCTCAGCACCTTGTAGTATTATGTCCTAAAAGATTACTGTGGGTGTGAATTGAATACAAACAAAGCAAGACCCATGAAATTATGAAGTTTCTATCATCGATATGTATCTTTCAAAGGTGTGAGAGAAGCAAATGCAATCCATTACAATATATGAGAGAAAATGAGACACCTTGTCTTGACATTCACTTCTGTCAGAAAAGTCACACAAGATGAACAGATCTGCAGCTGATATTAACTAAGCTATGAGCATTTTGTTAATATAGAAAGAATGGCCTTCCCCAGAGGCCCATCCAGTCTGGTCTTGAACACCTCCAGGTATGGTGAGGCCACAAACTCTTTGGGCAAACTATTCCAGTGCCTCACCACTCTTATAGTATAGATTTTTCCTAATACCTAATCTAAATCTACCCTCCTTCCATTCCCCCTGTCCTACCACTACACACCCTTGTGAAAAGCCCCTCTCCAGCCTTCTTGTAAGTTTGCTTAAGGTACTGGGAGGCTGCAGCATAAGATTCTCCCAGAAATTTCTTTCTACCTCTGACTTGTCAGAAAGTGATCTGCATAGCAAGGTCTCATGAAACTATGTTTTTATTCCTTTCACAAGGTAAAACAGGACAGTTATTAGTGGAGTCTGAAGATATATAAATACTATAATGATAGCTTGAGGGAGTTCTCTATTTATTAAATAATAATATTCAGGTTAATGTCTGAGGCCAAAAGTCTCACAGTTTACTAGAGCAGGATAACATTACTTCTACTAAATACTGAAAAGGCAGCCTCAAGCTATTACTAATTAAATTAACAATTTCAAATAACATTAAAAAGACTTTCAAAAAGGAGCCATCAGATTAGGAAGGAGAAGGTGTGGCAGGATAGCCCACCCTGACAAGACCTAGAATCCAATCAGAGAATGCATCCAATGGATCATGCAAGCTACGATGCAAGCTCAACTGCCGGCACCAGAGTGCTGTCTTGGTATTGAATTATGCTAAAACCAACCCAATTCATCAGATTTTGAATACATATCTTCCTTTTTGAAGGCGGATTTGACAGAGAAGCTAGTCCGCTAGCCTGTACATCTGTGACTACCACTCCATCACTTTATAACTATAAAAGCTCAGTGCAACTTTCATATGGCAGACTTTTCCACATGCTCCCTTGAAGTGTGGAGCTTCTCCCATGAAGCAAGGACACCTCTTCATGGTTATTCCCCAGGGGTTAAAAGAAGGAGACCTGCCCGCTATCTCATGTGGTGAGTTATATCAACTCTACTTAATGATTGTTTGTTTTGCTAGCTTTGATACCATTGCTTTAATATGTTTGCTTTGATACAATGCACTATACTACTTTATGCTGTAATATACTATACCAGTAGATTTTGAGCTTTTACAGTGTTTAGTAAATAATTCTGATTAAGTATTTTGCTAGTTCACTTGACTGTTCATTTGTCATAATAAATAATTCATTTTACAAAAATATATCTGTTTTGCTATTATTAAAAATCTGCAGGACAAAGTGACTTAATCATACCTCTGTAACTCCTTAAACTGTTGACACAATTTGAGGCTAAGATTGGATTCAGCTGCACCTAAACCCTTCTCTGAGAAAAAGTTTAGAAAGCAAAGGAGTCATTTCTGCACCTCATGACTCAGTGGCAAGGCTTTTTAATAATTTTGTCTAAGCATTCCACTCTCCCATGACAAAAGCTTAGTACTTAGCTTAAAATCAAAGCCTATTTTGTGGCTTATTTTCTATTGTTCAGATTTTCTGTGTGTACTTTCCTTTGATTTCATGCTCTTTATTCCACTCATATCTCTACTCCTCAACTTCAGCCAAGTCCTTTTCGGCCCAGGAAAATGTAATATATTTGGAATGGGATATTCATGGAATCCACTTTGTTCTAAACCTTCTCCTAAAGCTGACTGCTTTCGCTAGTAATAATTCAAAGTATCTAAGCGACAACATTTTTTAGTTTCTTCATAACACTATTTTTATACATTTAAAAAGAAAATTATGTGAATATTCTTTCATTATTTATCAGCTGAGCTGGGATATAAAAGATAGGATTTCCAAATAAGACACAATACTGACAATGAAGGAACCCTTTTGCAAAGCATTGGTCATCTGTAGATCTCACAGTGCTATATAAAGAAGAATCAATATTACTTGTCTCAAATGCCAGAGGCACAAACATGGCTTTCCAGAAGCCACAGTAAAGACTGGTGACAGGGTCAGAAACAGGGTACTTGACTAAATCATCAGGCTAATTCTTCATGTACTACACCAAATAGCTCCTCCTAGCAAAGTGATATCATAACTACTTTGCTTGGTAGACAGGCCAAATAACTGCAAATAGGAGTTCTGTTCTCTCAAAAGCATGTAAAAAACCAGAAGGATGCGGCACCAAACATATACATACATGTATATGTTGTGGTTTATTTATTATTATGTATTTCTTCTCTTTGTCTAATATTTTGAGTATCCTAGCTGAAAGGAGATGAAAGTTCAGGAACTACCTTAACATTGGGAAGTAGGATACAGCCAAGTAATGAGATGTACCAAGTACATGCATTACACAAAGGCTGCACTACAGTGAAACATCACCCTTCATCCAACTCCCCACCCTCTAAATCAACTACACTACTTAAGGAAACAATGGTGTAGGTGTGCAACAGTATCTGTGCAGCATTTTTGTTTTGACTGTCCTGGACAACTTAAGTAAATATTGTTAATGATGCACTTAAACAGAAGTAAATACAGTTTATTTTTGTAATAGGTTATACATGTGTTTTGAATGTTTATTTGCCTTTTTGTTAATTTTCAAGTTTTAATCTTGTGTAAAGACACACTAATTTGCAAGGTTCAGCTAAACTAAATATATCGCCTTTTCTGCATTCTGTTACATTAAAAAAATACAGATCCTTTTAAACATTTCTTTTTTTGCAGTGGATTATACTAGTTACGCTGCCCAAACATTTTTAATGATCCAAGTGTTGTCTGAACTCCTAAATAGCTTTTCTAATTCATACCATGGATACTCCTGTTTATTTGTATGAAAAGTTATATATCAGCCATGTTTTTTTTGAAATTATGATTAGAAAAATTAATAGGAAAAAGAGATAATTTTTCCAACATGTTCTAAACTATGAGAGAAAAATATATAGGGAAATACTAGCAAAACATTACATAGAATGTTCTAGGTATAGCATAATTTTGTAATAAATACAGCTGACACTCCACTTAACACAGAAACATTGTATTAAATTGCTCTGGTTAAGTGCTGAATAGATTGCTGAGATTTGTACAGACTAGTTTGAGACATTAACTGATTGCCTGCAGAAATGAATTAACAAATAAAAATGTTATTGCAATCAACTCAGAAATGGTGGTTATGAGTATTTGTTCTCAAGCACTGCTGCCTTACAGTTTGCATTGGTTTCTATTCACTTTCTGTACCTTCCTGGCCTTAATCAGTTATGTAGTTATTGGTGGTGCTGCCCCCCATTTCATCTAAGGGCACTTTGCAGGAACTGTTCTGGAAGAGGACATAAGAGCACCTAGCTCCTATCTTCCCTTTTGGGGCAGTCTCAGGCCTTTCTTCTCTTGCACCCTTGGACTACCACAGAACTGGCATGTCCTGGGAGCTCTGGAGTTGCTAAATTTGTGCGGGGGGCTTGTTGCTGCCAAAGTCTGGCTGTTCCCCTGCATGCCAGCCATATGGGGCATGTGCAATGGCTCAGCCCTCCACTGAACAGCTCTAAGCCCGATGCTTCTAACAGGTAACCAATTTATTGTTTGCATACAAGTTCACTGCCTCATGAATGGGCCACTAACACTGGTATTTACCGTTATAAAGCCACAGCTTCTCTGTGCATGTGCAGTAGACTTACCACACAGGACAGGATAAGCTGCAGTATGCAGTTCTCTCTGAGACTAGGAGGTGATAAACCTATTAACGTCCCTGGAACAGAAAACTGCAGACATTTCACTCTTTATCCTCAAGCGCTACAGTCCTAAAATATCAGGATTACTAATAAACAGCAACATGTAGGCAGTAACAACTTCCAACACTTTAGTTAAAAAATTAGCTACAATTCCAGACTAAGCTTCATCTGGGCTCAGTAACAAAACCAGCAGAGCTTGTAAAACCTTCAAAATTATTTAAACACATTTAAAACAAGAGAGAGTAAACGGAAGCAGTAGGCTATTAGAATGTGAATAAAGGGCTGTAAGGGATGCAAAGAATTAAATGAGTGTATCTACATAGAAAGTCAATGAGAATGAACATCTATGAGTGCATAAAGCTACTCTACGGTTACATCTGAAAAATTCATTCATTCAAGAGCTCAATGAGGATATCGACTATGGTTACCACATACGAAGACAAATGAACGTCTTCTTACTGTATGTAGAAAGAGAGCAACATCCTACGGACATCTAAAAACACAGTACCCAGCAACCAAGTAATTCAGTTCATCATAACCGGTGCAGAAGACACCTACTTGGAAATGCAATACAGGCTCACCATTTCATACAAACTTCTCCTGTTCTTGTGCAATAGTTCTGAGAGTGACAAGCAACCAACCCAGTGAGTCATCCATTTAGCAATTTGAGCAAAGGCGGCATAAAAGGAAATGGAAGCAATCACATAAAATTGTGTTCTTTCCAAACTCTGTCAACCACAAACTTCTAAGGAGCTTTTCCCAGTTTTTATCATGTTTTTTTCTTTACTCTCCATGGCACAAGCCTTGCCTGAACCCAGCTAACTCTGAATCCATGAGTGCATGCACTCAATAACTTGTGCAACCATTGCTATTTTCATGCAGGGGACACCAGCTAGAGTGTGGCAGTACTTCTTGCTATACTTGCTCTTCTTTACTTTTCTGACAGTTCACGTCCCAACCTTATCCTGCTCCCTTTGATCCTCCCCACCGATACTCTGGCAGAGTTTCTGAATGTCACTGTGCAATTTCTTGTCTGTAATGTATTTATCTGATTTGCTATTTCTGAGCAAGTCTTGTTTATGCGTTAAATGCTGTCTGAGGATGTGGGAAGGACTCATGCTCAGAACTTTGCACTTACTGGCAGATTAATATCTAACCAGAAATTTCAAAACAGCAAACTATATTTTCAAATATACTTAAGATACTGGCAGTTCAGGGTCATTTTTCATCCTGCATTTGGAACTGGATTTGTCTGTCAGCAAAGTACAACCTCTTACTCTCCATACTGAATGCACAGGATTTAGTCTTGTGGCTAAGCACCTGGGTTGCATGTTGAAGTCCAGTGCTGAGGTTACCCTCCATGCCTGCACACCACTCCTTAGTTTATACATTGAAGGAAGCAGGTGGCAGCAAGTGTGGGAGTTGGCATAGGATAATGAGAGAAGAACAAGAACCGCAAGAAGGATAGATGTTGTAAGCCCTGTGAATTATAGGAGCAGGGCATGAATCAATAAAGTAAGAAAAATGGAAGTTCTTTAGTCACCTCAAATAGTTGCTGCAACTGTGGAAGAAGTGATTCTGAGACAACCTTTTCCTCAGGAAATTGCATGATCAACACATGCAATTTGTAGCATTCCCTGCAGTACTCGGGGGCCCACATTTCTCTCTGTTCAAAGAGAACTGCACTATTTACTTGTCATCCCTCTCAGCAGCCCAGATGGTATAATTATAGTATCTGATGATAAAAGAATTCTTCTGATACCATCTTTTTTCTTAGTTTAGGAAAAAAATAAGTATGGGTTAGATGACCTTTATTCTTGTGCAGCTGCATCTAAAGCTGAGTTTTAACTGCTCTACGTACAAAGCAGAAACATTAGGAATCTCCAGACAAAAGCTCTGTCTGAGATTTTTAGCTTATGAAGACAGCTTGTTTTAGCAGAATCTAGATAAGCATGTGACAGTGACAGGGTACCCTTTGTGCCCCACACACAAATTGTCATAAGCAACTGTCTTGGCTTGAAAAAAAATACTTTTGACAAGTGAGTAAGTCAGACAGCCAGATCATAATAGATATGGAATATTATTGCTGTTTTACACACAAGGGACTAAGGCAATTGCCTGAGGCCAGCAAATTACTGTAAAACAGCTGGAAACTGAATCTTGTATCTTGAGTCCCATGCAAAAAAAAAAAAAATCGAAAAAACCCCAAAAAACAATTCTTTCTCTAAGAATCTCAGCAAAAGATATTATGTAGCTATTTTTCTGCATCTGTGGTACAATAAAACACGCAACTGTAAAGATGAAGGAGGGAAGGGCTTATGGGAAATGTTTATAAATAGAACATCTATGTAACAGTAAATGCACAAATGCTGAATGTGCTTTCAATACATGGAAGAAGGACTTAAAATCCGACATTTTAGGATTTCAGTTTTTAGCATGGTTGGAAACACATAAGCAGTGCAGCTAGTCCCCACTAGGTTTTTGCTCATTAGAAAGCACTAACATTAAAAATATCATTTAAGGAAGCAAAATTTTAAAAATATAAAATGTTCAATTTGTCTTTGTTCTCATTTAAAACGCTTTTCAGCTGTTGCCATGCTTTTATGTACACAGCATGTAAAGTATTGTTATCAGCCATATACTGGCTTTTCTATTACTTTAAAAGATTTTGGGAAATCTGTTTAGGGCCTAAACCAAAGGTCAAAAATCACAAATAAGCTCTAGTATTCTAATGCCTTGTACCTACTACAGGTTAAGATTTTATGAAATCTTAACTGAAGAAACAATTTAGTGCAGAGTGTCGAGCACACAAATTCTGTATCAAATGACAGTCTTATTTTGCAAGCTTCTAGCACCAGCAGAAAAAAAGGAAAAAAAAACCCTCCTATATCTTGCACTTTCTGCTTGTTCACTTTCTTGTCATAAGTTTCTTAACTATGGTTGAATACTGGCAGAAGACAAAGCTTTTATAATTATGCCAATTATGAACAATTTGCAAGCTCGCTCTAAGGTGTTTGGTTTTGAATTTCACGCCCCCCCCACCCCGCCTCCCCACCCCCATGTATTTCAATTAATCTTATAATTTAAAATTCTTATATTATTTTTTCATCAATACAGACTTGGGACAGAAATGTACTTAAGATTCCAAATTACAAGAGATCTAAATATCTGTGAACATAGAACCAGATAATTTGCCAAAAACACAGACAACACCGTAAATACAATTGGAAAAAGAACATTTCTTCAGTATCATGACTTATGTGTTTACCAAACAGATTTGGCTGTACATTTAGTAGTATATTACTGTGGAGAAAATTTGTTGAAGCATTACATTTCAGTAAGCTGTAGCAATTCAACCATATTTCTTACTCATCCAAAAACATTTTGTATTAATCTACAAAACACAACGATTTGACAATGGTTTGGCATAGCATGCATAACTACTCCTATGATGTTCTATAGTTTAATGCTACCAACATTCAACCTCATTGAAAGAAAAAACCCCAAAAATATTAATTAGTTGACATCAAATCAGTTTCTTGCCTTTCAGTATGAATACCCTTAATTTCAGAAACAGATGAAACCATGTAAATCAACAAAGCAAATGTATTGCAAAATACCAAAGCATTATATGAAATAAAACTCATATTTCTTTCCATAAGTACTTTCCGTTGTTTTCTGACAATTAGCTGTTTCAGAGGCAAAAGTTGCACCTGGACCACCCTGCTAATGAACTCTGATTAATGTTATGGGACTTTGCACCGATTATACTTTCAATTTCAACAATATTTTGGAGCAGTACATTTGACAATTTTACTGTAATTAATGAACCCCCCCCCCCCAACTTCCTAAACACTCTAACTNCCTAAACACTCTAATAATTTATTAGATGCCCTTCCTCTGGTATAAGGAACAGAAAATAGTTCTCTATTAATACTCTTTATGCTATTCAATGACTTTTAATCCACCACTACATTCTCAAGAATAATTTTTCTTGAAGCTGAGTATTTTTAATGCATTTTCCTTGGTTCAAATCTTTCTTAATTTGACAGATAACCAGTATTCCAGACAGAAGCACAATGCAAATTTATACAACGGTATAGTGACACTTTCAAATTTCTTTCCTGATGTTAGTTGATTACTATGTGAGGTTATTTTTTTTTTTTCATGGAACTAACCAAAGTGCAGTCAAATCTCTATTTTAAACAGTAAGAGACTGATATAAAGTAGTACAGCTTGGTGTATGTATAGTATTTATTGATATGCACCAGTCAACATTGTTTTTCCAGCTGCTATTTTATCACCTATTTTGTTACTATTACAAAATCGAGGTTTTAATTTTCATTACTTTCAAAAATTGTTTAGCACAATCAAACATATTTTAAGATCACTTTCTGAACAGCACAAATGCCAATACAGATTTCTTTGGGACCTGCCTGCTGCCATGAAAGTTAAAATATTTCTATTATCTCTTTGTTAACTTTATTGGCAAGTAATCTATTGAAGATTCTTCCTTCTACCTACATGATAATTTAGTATCTTTTGAAGGCCAAGTACCTTGCTGAAAGCTTTCTTGTCCTTGACTAAATTTTTAATTACACTTTCAAAAATGTAATGGATTTGTGGTGCATGACTTTGCTTTGGAAAAGCCATATTGATCTTGCTCAATCCATCTACCTTAAATGTCTATTATTGCTATTTTTTCTTATCAAGCATTGTTTTCAGACTTATTTACAGTTCCCAGCATCCTTCCTAGAAGTAATTTTAAAATTGATACCACATTTGTCCCATTTCTTCATGTGCCTAACAGAGTATCCACATTTTTAATGTATTAAAAATTTAATACTTGAGTTCCTTGAAAACCTCCAGGTACTATTGAGACTGGGTGATTTATTGGTATTCATTTTATTGATCCATTCAAAAAATCACTTATATGACATTTCAGCGCAGGACATTTCTTAATTGCCAAATACTGGATCCGGCTTGGAACACTCTCTAAGCTCTTCCATAACACAGATGCAGAACACTTTAAACTTCTCTGCTACAGTCTTAACCTCTTTGAAAGATCCTTTTGCTTTTCTGTTATCTGCCAAAAATATTAGAACACTGGAACAAGCAGCTTTCTGTCTGCTTGTGACAGGTTTTAGAAATATGCATTAATGATGACTCTAGTGTATAGGTCTAATTTGTTGTTTGGTTGCTTTTTTCCCCCCTTCTTCATATTGTATTATGTCATGCTTACCATGGTTTGCTTATATGGGTTTCACCTTTGGGGGGAGGGGGGAGAGGGGGAAGGGTGGGACAAGTTTAATTATTTATTTTTTTTAGGTTTAGGAAGCTGTTCCTCCAAGTTTGGTGGGAGATTTTTTTTTAACCTGTCTTAAGAGTTAATGCCAGAACGTAGCTCATTTCTGGTCTGATCATTTGAACAGAATATATCTTTGAAAGATGCCTTTTATTTCTAAAACTTTTCTTTATTCTGTTGTTTAACTACAAGAAATTCCTCCAGTCCTCTTAAAAATCTTTTCTGATCAGTGTAATAATCTGAATATGGCTATATTGCCTCCAGACATTTTATATTTTTGACATCTCTTAACTACTTTCCTGACTTCTATACAGTTTATCTTTTTCAATGTCATATTAGTGCAAGGGAATTTTAAATTTTTGCTTTGTGCTCATTCTCTAACATTTTCATGTAAAAAAAAATGTACAAACAGATATAATAAATTCTAAGCAATAATAGTAGACCAGGAAGTAGGTCAGCCAAAGGCTGGACCTAAATAGCAAAGCAGATGTACTTTTTGAAAGCAGATCCTTCATTCAGCTGAATAAAATTCGCGTACTCACCAAGAATCATATAGATGAGACAATATCAGGACTACTGAGCTTCTCACAAAGTAAATGGTGGCTCCTTTTTTCTCCCCTAAAAAGATCTTAGCATTGTTTTTCATTCATTAACATTGCTTTCTGAGGTTATTCCTCCTTTAGACCGAGTCTATTTCCCTTTCAAAAATAGGTATTCACTGTTACTACATTATTTTGATTAGTGACAATATTATGAAATATTTTTATTGAAATATATAGATTTAATTTCATACCTTATCAAACCTTCAACTGGCTATATGATCTTAAGAAGCAATCTTAGCTTTATGATAGAAGTATTTTCTACCACAGTACATGAAAATTTTCCAAGAAACATCTGTGAAAATCACAACAAAATGACAGCCTAATTTTTCACTATTATTATAAAAAAACAACTGGAGTTAGGGTTTGTTCTTTATTTGTTGAATCACACTGCAGTTTGAGAAATTAGTCTTGAAAGATCATGCTGTGTTTCCATAGCAATGACTTCAAGTTACAAAACCAACTCGGAACTTCAGGTCCTGCTCTCAGATAGACAGTGCTCATTTCAATATTAAAAAAACCAAAATCAAGCCAAAACCAAAGAAAGGAAAAAAACACCAACAAACTACCTGTTATTGTGTTGCGTTTATACAGAGCTAGCAACAAATCTCTTCAAGGTTTTAAAAAAATCTATTCTAACTTAATAAAAATGTCTTATATATGCTAAGTAGAGATCAAATTTAAAAACAACACTTATTTCCTAAAAGTGGTAAATAAGCTCTGAATAGCAGAAATCAACATTATCTAATAAGAGATGTATTTTTCTCCAACACGGATTTTAGTCAGCCAATGTACACTTTTGCTATATTATAATCTATGTTGAAAGCAGTTTCATTTAATAACTTCCAAAGTTCTCTAATTTTGAAAAGTTCAGTTGATTTATACCCATATTTTTAGATAATAGACTGTTGGAAATGAACTTGAATACTCTGGTTACTTTTGACTATCTGCATTACTTAACTATTAGGATGAAGAAGTGAGCCATTCTGGATCAATGAATGAACACTGACAAGTACAGATATGGGAACTGCTTAAAACTGCAATAGATTTTCTTTATCCATTCAAGGGCATTTATTTTTTTCATAAAGAAATAGGGGAAAAAAAAGTGTAGGGGGCTATATTTGCATACTATATTCTGAGATCAAAATTCATTTTACAGAACTTCCCCAATTTTCAATGTGCTACACCAGCTCTGAATAGCTGCAATAATGGAATATACAGAATTCTCACCACTTTCCGTAAGGTCATCATGCTGTATGATAGCACATGTAATTTCTTTCTTGACTCCAGCTTAACAGACTACCTTTCTATTAAAAAAACATTGAAACAATTATGATAGGTACAAGATATTTTTACTCCAAATCTATCAGTCAGTTGGGTCAGGGAATTAATTTTTCCAATTTTTATTGCCCTAAATTTCTGAATATTCTATTATTTTCAGAGTATTTTTAAATATGTGACTAAACTGAAGTTTAGAAATGAAAGCTATAGGTGCTTTTTCTTGTTTCACTGTTTCTTCTGTCTACACAGCCCAGATGGAGAAGAAACATAAAGGTAGTCTAGTTTATCTTATTTATATTTCACATAAAGAATGCATAGAATATACTTTCCATATGCTGTATAGAAATGGATTGGATTTGATAAATAAGAGGCAATAAATACTGTTTCATAGTTATGTCTTTCTTCTTTCTACCAAATTCACATCAAGTGACATAAAATATCCTAGGAGATATTTTTATCTACTAAAATGCAAAAGTTTCTCAAAGTCTCCCATTAAAGTGTCAATTACAGGTATGTGTATAAGTTCAAATTTCAAATAAACCTTGTGTTGATTACCTTTTGCATTTCCTGAGTCAGAAAATTTTCAGGAAATCTTTTGCATTACAGAGCAAAATACTGTAGCTACAGGAGAGAGTCACTTACAATGTGATACACAAGAGAAATATGAAATTAAAAAAATAGTCTACATTTTAAAATACTTTAGACTTGTGTGCAGAAATACACAATACTATATGTGTCAATTAGATTTAATTTCTTTCATACCAGTGTAGTTAGTTTGCTGGAATAACAAGACACATTTTTCAAACATCAAGGACATAATTTCACATTGATGTGATAAATAAAATGGTAACACTTACCTTCAAGATGTTTGACACCTGAACAGCACAATATACTATCCGAATGCAACAAATACTTCTTTAACCCTGTTGTAAACCAAATCAGCTGTAAACCATTCTCCTGCAAGGCTAATTACTTGTGCATCCATCCTTCTTAAAATTCTGTATGAACTCTAAACTTCAGTTTTACTTTGTCAACATATAGTTGTACCTCAGGACTCAAAAGATACTTGCAACACTATGCAGTAGTGAACTCAGTAGCCTAATAAATAATAATAAAAATAGGCCTAAAAACTTCAGGAGTATTGTCTGTTTAAAAACATTGTGATAAACCTGTTGTTTTTAGTCTAATTAAATTCTACATACATACAGTAATAGAAAAATAATTAACTTTCTAAACTCCTATTATTAAAAAAAACATTATTCCATTACTGCAAAATTTTTGGGCATATGTTTATTGTTCATGAAAGCATTAGTAAGGAAAAAGGTCTTCTGTAAACATCATAGGGAATTAAAACCATTGCTTACTTAAAGTATCAGAATCCAGCTTGTCATTTTCTTATGATCATACAGCACTTTAAAAATAATAACTTCAGTTATGTGCACATATATAAATAGATACACGCATTTTTTACATATTTATGTAAGCAAATGCATCTCTGTCACAGCCATGTAGGGTATTAAAAGAAATGCATTTTTTATTTCTGTTCAATACATATCAAAGATACACTATCCACTCACAACAAATTCATATCTCTACAATATCAAATTCACATCAGGCTTTTCTGCTGTGCCAGTAAGCTTGTAGAATCTCTTTAATGAATATTACAACTATGAAATTTTAGAAATACAGTAACTCTAGAAATGTTTGCAACGTTTAACATGCTGGTCAAAAGTAAAAGATAGAAAAGGAACAAAACATTGATGCAATTTTAACCAAGCAGAAAGATGAGAACCAGGACTGTAAAATACTTCCAGACTGGGAGAGAGATTTTCAGCTTCCATTAAGTGACAATTTGTCTGTAAATACTTTATTTACTCTTTTTAGGTTCACAACACTAAAAAAAAAAAAAGAAAGTGCTTTAAATTACAGTAAGTCCTTGTCCATGTGCCCAGAGATATATTTTACTAGTAACATAGTTCTGAAAACACTCCAGTGAAATGTTTTCAAGAGAACCCAAAAGCCGCATGTGAAATGTGTTAATTCAAACTATGCAGAGAATATACGTATCAGGTTTTATAATAAAAATGTTTTCACTAAAGAACCTTCTGCTTCAACAACCTCTTGAAAGACAAATAATTGGCACCTCAAAAGAAAGGCACTAGACAAACACGATGAACATCAGTACAGAAACTATACTCACAATAATCTACAGCTTGCCGCTAAAATTGTAACAGTGTATGCACACATTTTCTCACAAAATTCAGTGTAAGATTATAGATCTGAGAAACATGCACTACTATACAAGATTGAAAGCATATTCTTATTTCAGAGTTGATGTATTAAGCTTCAGTTCTGAGACAGCTCAAAGAACTAAAATAATTTACTTGATCGCAACTGACAGAAGCAGAAATGAACATATAGATTTTCTTTTAAAAATATGTTCTCTTTTACCACAAAGACTTGCTACTTGTCTCAAAAACCATTTTCCCTCTGGGAATACTCAGTCAGTAGTCTGTGATTGATTATTTCAGGCATTTCTGTATTTGCAGAGGCATAGCGAGCATGATGTCTTCTAAAACTTCCCATAGTGTTTACTGCCTAATCTATATAATATTAGTATATCACCCTAAGTGCTACAAAATACCTTAACAACATGAGTCAAATGCAATTAATCAGTGTAAAAATATTAAAACCAATCATGACAGTATTTTTTTCAATTAATAAATAAAAGGGGTGTGAGACAAAAGTGAAATAGGATCTGGATATTTCTTAAATTCTATTTCAGATCTCAAAATCATTACAAATATTCTCCCCTCACTCTCAGTTTTGATTGCACCTTGTTTTTCCCCCTACTGTAATCTTAAAGCTTGGAGCAACCACTTTCTTACACATATTCACCTTCCTTCTCTCTCACCCCAGTAACTGTAACAATCTTATTCCTTTGCATTTGTACAAATTGTTTCCCACAGACTTACTTGTACTCAAATTTCAAAACAGTATCATGATTGCATTAACAGTCCGTAAGCAAAACTCTTTTATTCCATATAACAAGAAACAACACTATAACTTGCTCTAAGTACAGAGGAAGTATTGGGCCGGCAGATGGCCCAGTTCTAGTAACTGTTATTCCATCAGCTTTCCTGACCATAAAATTCAATTCTCAACTCTGAAATAATATATCTGGTTGCATATTTATGTTTTAATAAAGCACATAAAAATACAGTAACTGTTCAGGGGCGATGAATTTCCAGGCACTTCATTTTCATTCCTTTCTACAGAAATTCTGTAAATTCTTTTAAAGGCCCCATTAGACATCACTATGCCATGGCCCGAACCACATCATGGCAAGGGCTAAATGATACCTTTACAGCAATTACAAAAGTCTTTCAGAGTAATGAAGATCCATTACATTGCTACCATGAATTATATCTTAAACAAGATAGATCACCTCAGTTGTACAATACTCCACAACAAACTTCAAATATTTCTACACACTACAACAAAGGAGTCACTTTTATTGTCACAGAGATAATAAACACAGGGAGAAAGCATGAGCTGAAAGGTGAGTGCAAAGTTGTCAAGACCAGTAAAGTGCTCAGACAACTACAGTAAGAAAAGACCAGTGGATGACAAAAGTTTAAGCAAAGGGAAAACAACGAGACTTGTGCTTTCTAAAGGTTTGATTTCAGAAGATTTTCTAATAACATATGCAAAAAATTTAATGGCTCCCTCACATTTAAAATAAATATATGAGCTCTTTGGGCTGTAAAAGCATAAACATACACAAGCAAATTATAAAAACAAATTATGTATATATTTAAGGGATTTATAGTAAAATAAGTAATATAATTTTCCTTAATAAAGGGAGTAGGTATCTTGGAAGTGGTAAAAGTCTAACAAGTGCTTCTTATGTCTCAGACACTATTTTGTGACTGTGGTCATACCTATGTCTATGTCAGATTATCCACCTGAGTATAAGTAAAACAAAATAAGCATTAGTAAACATTTCTTTCAGTAGCATTTCAGACCTTGCAGAAATGCAGTAGAAAAATGCAAAACAAATAGGAAGAGATATTAATAGTCCTCCAATAACTCCAGAGGCACATTTCAAAATGCCAGGTTATATATTTGTCACCCAATTTCTGCACTTTTTTCAAGCAGCTGAGGGCATTATATGACACCTCATCTCTTGAACAACTGCAGAGAAATGACAAGAGAACTAAACTGTAAATAAGAAAGATACATAAGCAAACCTTTTTCATACCAGAAAGACTCTTAAAAATATTAGTAGTAACTGGCTTATGTTTAGTTGGAATGACAAAGTTTTCTGGAAAAAACATACTAGTTTCATTTGATTTCTTTTTTAATCAGAAGTCCTCAAATTCACCTTGCAAATTCATGGACAGATCACACTGAGAACTGAGTAAAGAATACCATTTTCATGGGCCCTGCTGAAATCAATGGAATTCTAATGGTTACTAGTGGTCACAACAGTTTCAGTATGAATTAAAACACAGGATCAGCACCTTATATAATAGATGAAAAAAATAAAATAAACAACTTTTTAAAAAGTCCATTTTGCTATGGATTAAACACTTGCAGCAAATAAACAAAACACCAGAATTCTACTGTTTCAAAGTTCAGGATTTTGTTATGAAAATCCAAAAAGAAAAGGACTGCTGAGAAGATATGACCATGTGACTTGAACCTTTCAAACCTCATAAAAACCCCCAGTTAATAATCAAAACATTTGAAAGGTGAGACTCTTAGGCCTGAAAGTACTCATTTCCAGCCACACCACAGGTAGGGCTGGTAGGGTGCTTACCTGAATTCAGACAGCAATATTTTAGTATCCACTATTCTGAATCCTGGAACAACTAAATGAACTACAGGAAAAATAGAAATCTCACATTTCAAATTAAACTAAGGTGTAGTTGCTGCCATTGCTACCAAACTAGATTGCTCCTAAATCAGAAACAAAAAAAGTATTTCCTACAATTATATTTATTGTAGGACTAGTAAGATACTAGGTTTAGAAATTTTTAAAAACATTTTTAAAAACACACTAGATCTGTATCTGCAGTCATTTGGCAGACAATAAATAACAATGGAGGATTTAGTATATTTTTTGCATGTTTAAGAGGTTTTTTCCACTCAAAAAATACTTTCTACTATGTTTCAAACATTATTTTTTTAAAAATTCAAAGCAGCATAATAAAAAAAACATATTCCTGGTCAGCATCCAGTAATCTGCAAAAGCCTACACTATGTACCAAACAGGAAAAATGTAAGTAAACTAGGGAGTCTTCCAGCCATTCTTTGGAACTTTCAAATACTTTTTTTTCAAACAAAACTCAGCATCACACGTACCTCTTCGGTGCTTTTATCACAAACTAGTCATATGTCAAGAACTCCCTGCGAGCAAAGCATTAAAAACATTGGATGGAGATTATTTCATGCAGTATAGACATGCATCCTGCAAGAAGCTATGAGGATAAAAATTTAGATTACAGCATCACTTTGGTTAGAAACACAACTACAAGAATAAAGGAAGTAGAGTAGAACTATGCCAATTTTTTCTTGTACTTTGGTCATGTAGAGTTATCCCATGCAGATGTTCTGAAAACTCAGCATGCAAGGTAAGGAATTAAAAAACCCAAAAAACCAACAAATAACCCCTCAGATTTCCCTGAATGTTCTTGAACTAAAATATCAATATGCCAGAGTTGCCAATATTCCTATAATCTTTTTACTTTTCAAAATTAAAATTCAGTAGTAGTGCATATACATTCAAAACATGTAATAAAGACATCTAATAACAGATTCTTCAGCTCTCAATTTCTTTCTCAATATAGACAATGCATTAAGAACAACTGCAGCAGGGACAGCTCACATAAGCCACTGTTCTTGCTCTTTTCTGTACTTCTCAGACCACTTCTGAGTAAGCTCTAGGTAAACATTTGGTTTATGGGGTTTATAATCAAGGTAAACCACCTGTCCAGTCCGTTTAGGGACAGCTTTTTCAATCTGAGTTCCCTCGTGCCATTCATTAAAAGATGTAATAGAGATAATTTCCGGTCGCACCAAAAGGGCTGCACTGAAGGCAGTCTCATAGTACTTCCCATTGACACGATTACGGGTGTTGTGGTTGTTCCATGGTCGGATACTGGTATCGATATAGCCTGGGCCCACACTTGGAATAAACATTAAGTTGTTACTATCACAAAAGGCTTTTAAACTTGCCCAATTATGATGAGATGAGCCATAGGAGAAGCCATTGGTGGCAAAGTACGTGTACATTCCATCAAAACCACTTCTGTGAATGTCATGCTTATGTCTTTCTTCTACAAGAAGTGCAATGAATAATGCATCATACGGAGTATTTCGAATACTCTGGGATCCAGAAACAGTTAACAGATTGGCCCATATTTCAGGAATTGTTACGTAAGAATCATAAACATAAAACATAGGAAGAGATCTGCCTGTGCTGGTCTTGTGCCTGTAAAAGGCTGGATGGCTTCCGTATCTACAAAGCAAACAAGTATTGTTAAGACAAAATTTGCCATTTTAGAAAATACTGAGCTGTACAATCTGAGCTGAAGACTTCCTAAAAACTAATTTAAATAGGTAGGGCAGGAATTTCAAAATACAGCAACTTATATCTACTTTCAGTCCAGTGTTTGTAGAAGTATCAAATAATGAATGTTCAAAGAACCTTTCAATTACTACAAATTATTAACTGGTTTTGGCTGGGACAGGGTTAATTTTCTTAGTAGCTGCTAGAGTGCTGTATTTTTTTGATTTACCATGAAAATAAGATGGATAACACACCGATGTTCTGGCTGTTGCTAAGTAGTGCTTAGTCTAAGTCAAGGATTTCTCAGTGTCTCACACTCTGCCTGTGAGGAGCTGCACAAAAAGCTGGGAGAGAGCACGGCCAGGACAGCTGATCAAAATTGGTCAAAGGGATATTCCATATTGCAGAATGTCATGCCCAGTATATTAAATGGGAGAGCTACCTGGAAAAGGGCTGAGCATTGCGCAGGGCTGGGCTGGTGGTCTGCAAGTGGTGAGCAATTCATCTTGGGTTCTGCTACTGTCTTTCCTTCTCCTTATTGTTAACGTCATTAGCAACACTATTAGCATAATGATAATACTATTTTGTTTCAATTATAAAATTCTTCTTAACCAACGAAGTTTTATCTTTCCTTTCTGATTCACTCCCTCAGTTCTGGGGGACGAGGGGGAAGTAAGAAGGCAGCTGCGTGGCACCTGGCTGCTGGTTGGGGTTAAACCACCACAGTAACTTAGTGTCAAACTGTGCTACAGTAATTAGTTTCCTCTGAAGGGCAATTCTGTAATTCAGTATGAAATAAGACAGTCTAAGCAGTACTGATAAAAAAAAAAACTAAGTAGCTACACAGAATTTGTCAAGATGAATTAAAATCATTTAAGGTCAACACATTAAAGCTCTAGGTGCTAGTTTGTTACTATAAAAATGTATATTTAATTACTATATCATGTAGCTAATATTTTAACTGCATTAATCTGAAGTATCATGACTTGTGATATTAACTAGCATCGAAAGCAACTTACATTTGAGTATCTATGCAAAATTCACATTTTAATATTTAAAAAACAGACTTGAGTTTTGTACCACTGAAATATAAACAAAGTTCCTTACAGTTCTCTTCAGTCTCAGTAGACAATTTTATATGTTCTTACAAGCTTTAGATCGTATACATAAGTCCCCTAAACCAACATGTAACAAATCCCAAAGGAAACCATTCTGAAAGGACTCACTTGTCAATGATGTACTTGACATTGTGGTACATACTGCGATCATCTCTATCTTTGTAGGGTTCAATATGAAAAGTGACCTGAAAGATGAAAATGAAAACGCAAGATCAACACAAATGTTTCTGAATACATGAGCACCAGGTATTAAATGAAGCAAATAGCAATCATAAAAAATATACTTCTCCCTTACAGACCAAAAATTTTCATCACTACAGCTCCTGCACTGTTAAGATTAGAAGCTTCAGATCTCAGGAAGTAAATATTTAGGGTTTTTAGTAAAACAAAACACTGCTTTTGTTTCCCTAGCCTACAGCAAGGGGTAATCATGTTTCAGAAAACCTGAAAAACTAGAGAAACTAAAAACTGATATAAAATATTTGAATGTCAAAGAATAGATTAACTAATGAAACACTTTAATATTTAATTTCTACCCTATGAATTAAATTTGCTATAGATAATGCTCCAAGGATAGTTTTCAGTGTCAAAATAGATTTTAAGATATGGGATATGAAAACTCTAATTTAAAATTTTATAGATTTATCAAGAGCAATAAGCTTTTGGAATTAAATCTAATATAATGTATTGCTACTGCTCTGAAGTAGCTTGGAGCTTATAGAATTAATTAACCTATATATGTGAAGTAATCCCAAAGTAAAAACACATTTGTTTTCAAATTATAGAAGAGTACATTACATTCATCAAAGCACCTAGTTTTTCTGAAGCAATTTTTGAACAGAATGCATTTAATAAAGTCTTTGACAACTCTGCAACAGTAGAAAATTTCCACTGCAGAGCCAATATCTATCTTTATTAAGTAGAAACAATACAAAAATAGTATTAGACTAAATCACTACGACTGACAGTACAGGTTAAAGAGTACCACAATTTCATCTTTCATTTCCAATTATCGAAACCAGGCAAATCAAAGGGGCATATCTTTTCACTGACTTCTATTTAGCAGACATAATAGAAATGTACTTTCAATGTTGGTTTTGGTCTACTGACACTCCTAACACTGACTGTAATAACTTACTAGTGCAAGAAATTTTAAAAACATTACAGCAAAGGTAGCATTTCCTAGTAGTATCCATACTGAATATTTGTATTCCAATAACTATTCCAAGCAGTAACAGCATCTTCACTCATATTTCAATCATTACTATACTAGTACATTAATTTTCCTAGGTAGCTTATTTTGCATTGGCTACTTTTGATACTTGAACATTAACGAATTCTTTTAGGCATAAGCAAGGTGCTGATCACCTTTTTCTTTCTTTTTAATAGTTGTAACCTATGTCACATAATGCAATTCACACAGTATTTTTAAAGTTTCAGAATTACTTCTGTATCTGACTTAATCTTCCTACTTTCCTCCTGCTTGCCAAGGAATCTATAGTTTCTTCCAGTGACAGGAAATTTCTCTGCGAATCTGCAACTTGCATGACCAACTAAAACCAAAGCACATGAACAGGCTGTGTTTTCAGTACCGAGTACAGGCAACACTCTTCAGAGATGAAAGACATACAGCTCCTTAAAGACTCAAATTTATTAGTTGGCAAGATTAAAATGCAATGCACATCTTCATTATCACAAAAGAAAAATACAAGTTTTATTCTAAACATAAACAAAATCAAACCATGATTTTAGATTCTACTGGTCACATGTAATCTTTAGCTGACTTGATATTTCATCTATTTCAAGAAGGCAGTAACAGCCTTTCTATCCTGTCATGCCCTGGAGTAACCATAAAGTCCAAGCAGCACCTCTCTGACCTTACAGTCCAGGTTCTTGGTAACTTCTGGGATAATGACATTCATTCAAACTAGATCTTTTAGATCTGCCTTTATTACTCATAGATGCTTGCTCCTGACCTCTACGATCAGGTGCCAGAAAGTTACGAAATACAAAACATGAAGACAGTCTTTCTTCTTTCTCAAAGTTCCTTAGTTTATAGATCATTGTATTCCATAGTATTTTGAAAAATGTATTACTTCCTTCAACTCCTAAGATTGACTGGGCAACAACATATTGTCTTATTTTAAAAACTGTTTCCTGAAGAGAAATAGAAAATAAATATCCACAACACTACACCTTAGATTCTGCGAGCCAAAGCATACTTCTACTTATAAGGCAATACTGCTCAGGTCCTACTAAAATTCAGTGCAATTCAAAGGCTTCTATGAGCAAAAAGAAGTGCAGCATAATAGCAGACAGAAACAGAAACCACTATTACATGACAAGCTTCCCTGCTCTACATTATGATTCAAAAGTAGTAAGCTGTTAGGAAGGTTTACTTTTTCACTTAGTCTATTTTATGCATCCAAAAGTACTTTACCTTTAAATTATATTTGTATGCATTGTCCAAAACAACAGGCACCAAGTCATCAGTTGGTTCTCCATTTTCATCAGCCATACCTGGTGGGTACCATGAAAGCACTATTACACCTGAAAATACAAAACTTGAGTTTTAATTCATGTTAACATATTACACATACACTGTAACATCATCATGAGTTACAACTATTGTTTGATGTGAAACCTACATAATATAAATCAGAATCTCAAGTTACTTTTTAACCAGATTTTAACAAAATCTCAGTATTCTCAGAGTGGATTTTAACTCCTCTCTTTTTTTACAGAACTACAAAAAAAAAAACCAGTGGTTAGATCATCTGTCAAGGAAATAGAGCTGTGCTCAAGATTCTAAGCCTAACTCTTAGAGCTGCTCCCTCCCACTTCTCAGCACAGCATTCTAACCTTCAGGTTGTACCAAGAGGAAAAGAGTGCTCCCCAACAAGGTATTAAAGCTATGTCACAATACAGCCAGAAAATATAAAGATACACAGGGTTATAGAACACTCAAGAGGTGATGGCTATGCATGTGATGGAAGATTCTTATTTTATGAAACTTTATTCTCCATCACATTTCTTCACTGTACCTCTGGCTCTACTACAAAACAACCACTTAATACTAGAAGCAGTGACTGTAATCCCACACCTTCTTTCTTATAAAAGCAGTTACTATGGTGTAATCTACACTTCGAAGCATGTGAAATTAGTTTTTAAATTTATTATCTTCAAAATGCTTGAGTAACTCTCAATAATTTAAGGATGTCAACAGTCCTGTGAAAAAAAAGACAACAAATAGAAAGACCTCAGTGTAAATTTTTTTTCTGATGCTTTCCATGAGAGCAAAGGAACACACCTCTTCAGAAAAGCTAAACCCTTTCCTTCAAAAATAAAATGCTGTCAGATAAGCAAATTAGATCTTTTAGATGTGCAGCTGGAAATAATATAAAGAAGAAGGTAAGTCTGAAAGAAACACATGAAATACTGATGTAGAAATATTTTCCTAACAATGCTGTTTAAAACATATGTAAGAGTAAGTCAATATGGTTGTTTTTTTAAGTAGATAAAGATTTAAGTACACATATAAGGTCACTGAGATAGGCAGTAATAATCTAAATTCCATCTACTTTATTAACATTATAAGATTTCTAACTAAAAATTTCCAAACAAACAATACCAAAATCGGGAAAAAGAAAGCATAAATTGGAGTGAATACACAATCATGTTCTAACATCCAAGCCAGAAGTTTGAGCTCACTATACATAGGAAGTAGTTCAACTGCCCTTCTCCATTCTCTCCACATTTTATCACAAAGTGAACCATAAATAACAGATTATCACAAGAGACAGTCTGCTCAAGGACAAGAAAAAATCAATACTTTACTGCATTTTATCACACTATCTTTTACGTTACACAAAAGGACCAAATTCAAACGAGTAAGATGTAAAGAACAAGCAGAACAGCAGAAACAAACTTGGGCATCTTGAATATATCTGACAAGACGCTCTTCTGTATCTCTAGGGAACAAATAAAAGTTCAGGTGAGAGTTTAAGCAACCTAAATTCACATTTGCCTTGATCTTTCCCTGAGAAATACTACTTAATATATTCTTTCCTGTGGTTAAAAAAATAAAGTTATGTACTACTTCAGGAGTCTAAAAGAAGATGGACTTGATATTAAAAAAATATTATATAAATGTTTAAAACTTTAATGATTAGATGAATGAAAGTGATTCAGTACAAGGTCATTAGCAGTCTGAAAAATGCTATGAACTCTGGTCATGTAGCTCCAACTACAGAAGCTGTTCAGAGTTCAATAGTAGCCTATATTACAGCTAATTTTGAAGAAGATTAACAAAAAAAGGACCAGAAAGGTCAACAACAAAGAACGACACCAAAAATATACTGAATATTTGTATGTGTACAGTTAATCTTATTTAGAGAAAGGAAATATCAATTTGTACTGAAAGAAGTTACTTTTGGACAATTAATGAATTAATAACTAATCATTATTGCACACACAGTATTCAGATTAAAAAAAACATTCATAGTTGAACAGACTGCTCCATAAACATGTTAACATGATTTACTGCAACCTGGTCTTAAAACTGAAGCATTCACCTCCAAAAATAAAATACACAGGCAATATGTTCTAGAAATGGTTTCTTCATTTTTCATATACATTATCAGTGCTTAACAGTGAGTCACGAAAAACATGTACCTATAGCATTAGAAATACCGTTCTTACATATCTGTGCTGTTACATTCATCAGACACAGCTTTGAAGATATAGGTTTTGGCTGAAGGTTAAAACTCAGAGATACAAACACATTTAGTAGTTTCAGACATTCCCTGTATTACACAGAAAAAAATGGAAGAATGGGTCAGTTGTGTTCATTGGCATACATAAGGCTGCATAAAAGAACAACATGCTGAAACATTAACACTCATTACCAGTTGAAGCTGAACGCATTTGTTTCATGTGGGCTTCTATGACAGTAGGGTCTTTGGAACTGTAAGATCCAAGTTCAGGATAAAAGTTGGCTCCAATGTCCTCAGGAGGATTATGCCTTCCCTTTGGATAATTGTTTGCAATTTTGGGATCCCAATGCGGCAACAATGGATGGTTCCAGTGAATGTATTTGCCATCAAACTGTGGATTCCCATACCAAGTATAGTAGAAAATGTGAAAGTTATAATTAGGAGAAGACAACTCTTCTTCCAGTTTGTTTATAGGAGGCATAGAAGCTTTCATGGTATTGACAGCAATACTATGCAAATTACTGACATGCGTCACAGTATCTCCTTGAACCCTATTTAGTGAATTTTGTTTACTGTCTAGGAGAACTGTCCGTTGCTGAAGTTCAGGCAACAAACCAAGTCCAAATGGATCTCCAAAGCCAGCTCTGTCAGGTCTCAGTGTCTTCAAAGCCATCATAATGGAGCAAATAAACAAAATAAAAAGCAACAAAATGATGCATGTTCTTCTGCGAAATCTTGCCATGATGTCATAGTTCAGAATTGAAGGACATTGGTCGCAACTGATCAAAAGACAAATATTTTAAAGTCAGATTTTGTGTTGCCTAATTCAACAGTATAAAATGTTTCATAAAGTCTTTACAGAATAGAAATAACATGGGGACAAATGTGATGCATACGCTGATTGCATAAATAACAGACTTATGTGGGGAGCGGGGGACACAAACAAAACTCCTTTTTTTTGAGAACATGTGCCAGATTCTGAGGTTCTACCACCAAGGACTCAAATATTTTATAAAATGTCTTAGTTTTGAACTGCATTCCTATCCTAACCCAGGTAAATCCCACAGAATGGAAATTCTAGTTACATTATTTCAGAACTATCATGTTTTGACAAGTACTATTCTGGTAGAAGTAGCACAGAAAACAGAAGAAAGCAAAAGCCGTGAAAGGAGAATAACATAGCAGAAGAGGAGTAAAGGATGAAATGGGATATGATGGAACTACAGCTTATGTCCAGAATGCAGATTTCATTTACTAACCTATTTACTGGCTTCACACCAACAACCTTGTGTTCAGTTAACCAATACATTAACTAAATACTTGAGCAAATAAAACTCAAAAACAAGGATACTTTGCAACTTTACAGATCTAAGATTCTAATTTGTTTTCTGAATTATGTAAGCAAAAAACAACACAGCATTAGGATTGTACCTCAAGTAGAAAGCCTGCAAGTTAGCTGCTGGCAGGCAGTTAAGTACAACGTCACAGCTGCCTGACCCTTCATATAGAATTCTAGGGCTAAATTCAGAACAAAACCAACAGAACACAGGAAGATTTGAGCCCTGAAAGCAGGAGGAAGAAAATCAGTATAATGGAATGCCTGATTACTTTATTTATAACTTTAAAGTCCTGTTCAACATTATCAAAAGAGAACCAGAGAAAAGGATTAACAAAATTTAGGTTACCACAGAATTATGTGGAACAAGATTATGCATAAAACTGACAATACTAAAATGTAAAAGCTAAGAATAAATTCCTAATTCAACAGCCATTACACATAGCATAGCTGTGATTTTGTATTCTGTCAATAACTTTCAAATTTTAGAATTTTATTTTAATTTACTGAGATGCACACAGGTAATTTTAAAATACTTAAAAATTATCTCACCTTATTTTCCTCCTGATGCACTTTACTAATGTTATAGCTCATTAACATATAGCTCAGTTGTCACAACATTCTGTTTGCTACTGCTGTGATAATTTTAGATAAGGAATTTTAGAATACACTTTTTAACAATACAGCCTCAATTGGATTAGCAATAATATACTGCCAAAAAGGTAAGTTCTGCTTCTATTTCCAATATTAATCCATTCATCCTACTGTCTATTCCTAATAGATTCATTTTGTTTTCATGGTAAGGTCAGTCATTCACTTTAACAGCAAAATTCTGTTAACATTTCAAAAATAAACAAGAAAATCCCTGTGCACTCTGACCTCATTAGAGAGCTGACTCAGCTGAATGAGTATTACAGCACTAAAGCCAACAAAGATCAGAGGGAGGAAGGCAAGAGTACGAAAATGATGCTGTTCATGTTGCCCAAATGGATTTTGAAACCATGTTTTTGGCTCCTGTCAGGGAAAAACATTTTACAGCATATATGCTTATAGTACTTAAGATTTCACATAATTTTACATAAAATTAGAGGGTTCTTTTTCTATAGCTAAAAATCCATCCCAAGATCTTAGAATTTTGTCCAAGGTATTATCTGGAGTGCAGAACATCTTTCTTCTAATAAGAAATTAACTTTAAATACATTCAAACTTCTCCTACTATTTTCCATGACTTTTTCAGTCTTCTTTCGAGTATATTATACTACTCTTCCCTAGTAGTTTAAGCCAATTTTCAGATTATACAAACTGAAATTTTCTGAAGGGCCAGGACTTTTTTTTTTTTAAGAAACCAACATGACTCACCTGTGTTACTTTCAAAATCTTTCACGGAATTTTTTCTGTCCCTTACCAACGCAGTGCTTTGGGAACTGAAGCCCAGCCCCACACTACCTACACCCAGAATTAGCTAACAAAGGGATGGCTGATAGCTTTGCATTCCAACTTAAGGCTCCGGGGGCACTGGGGTTGGTGGGGCGGGTTTTTGCCACGTTTCTCTTCTTCGGTTGCTCTGTGTGCCAAGCACCATTTGCTGGGCTGGTGGGAGCACTTGGAGGGAGCTCCCCTGGCTCGGCCCCCGACTTTGCGCACCATGTGCTGTTTTTTGGAGAGAACAAGCACCGCTACCTGCATGTGCTACAGACTCCTCGAGGGCCGACGCCACCTGCAGAGGAGTTGCTAACCACGCACACGCCCCCAGTGCTTTCAGAAAAAGGGCAGGGAGAGAGTCTCTACACTGCCCACGGGAAAGGTTTCAGCCTGTCCCCTGTGGCCGCCATTCCCACGTGAGTTTCGGAACCAGCACCGCTACTGTGTCTTTGTCTCGCCAGAGCCCGTGAGTCACCACGGCTGCTGCTTCCCCAGGCACAGCATCACCTCCTGCTGTCTGTAAACAGAACTGCACCGAGGGGGAAGAGACAGGACTTGATTTGTTTGAAAGTTTTGGTTACAGTGTTGCTGTTNAATTCTAGTTACATTATTTCAGAACTATCATGTTTTGACAAGTACTATTCTGGTAGAAGTAGCACAGAAAACAGAAGAAAGCAAAAGCCGTGAAAGGAGAATAACATAGCAGAAGAGGAGTAAAGGATGAAATGGGATATGATGGAACTACAGCTTATGTCCAGAATGCAGATTTCATTTACTAACCTATTTACTGGCTTCACACCAACAACCTTGTGTTCAGTTAACCAATACATTAACTAAATACTTGAGCAAATAAAACTCAAAAACAAGGATACTTTGCAACTTTACAGATCTAAGATTCTAATTTGTTTTCTGAATTATGTAAGCAAAAAACAACACAGCATTAGGATTGTACCTCAAGTAGAAAGCCTGCAAGTTAGCTGCTGGCAGGCAGTTAAGTACAACGTCACAGCTGCCTGACCCTTCATATAGAATTCTAGGGCTAAATTCAGAACAAAACCAACAGAACACAGGAAGATTTGAGCCCTGAAAGCAGGAGGAAGAAAATCAGTATAATGGAATGCCTGATTACTTTATTTATAACTTTAAAGTCCTGTTCAACATTATCAAAAGAGAACCAGAGAAAAGGATTAACAAAATTTAGGTTACCACAGAATTATGTGGAACAAGATTATGCATAAAACTGACAATACTAAAATGTAAAAGCTAAGAATAAATTCCTAATTCAACAGCCATTACACATAGCATAGCTGTGATTTTGTATTCTGTCAATAACTTTCAAATTTTAGAATTTTATTTTAATTTACTGAGATGCACACAGGTAATTTTAAAATACTTAAAAATTATCTCACCTTATTTTCCTCCTGATGCACTTTACTAATGTTATAGCTCATTAACATATAGCTCAGTTGTCACAACATTCTGTTTGCTACTGCTGTGATAATTTTAGATAAGGAATTTTAGAATACACTTTTTAACAATACAGCCTCAATTGGATTAGCAATAATATACTGCCAAAAAGGTAAGTTCTGCTTCTATTTCCAATATTAATCCATTCATCCTACTGTCTATTCCTAATAGATTCATTTTGTTTTCATGGTAAGGTCAGTCATTCACTTTAACAGCAAAATTCTGTTAACATTTCAAAAATAAACAAGAAAATCCCTGTGCACTCTGACCTCATTAGAGAGCTGACTCAGCTGAATGAGTATTACAGCACTAAAGCCAACAAAGATCAGAGGGAGGAAGGCAAGAGTACGAAAATGATGCTGTTCATGTTGCCCAAATGGATTTTGAAACCATGTTTTTGGCTCCTGTCAGGGAAAAACATTTTACAGCATATATGCTTATAGTACTTAAGATTTCACATAATTTTACATAAAATTAGAGGGTTCTTTTTCTATAGCTAAAAATCCATCCCAAGATCTTAGAATTTTGTCCAAGGTATTATCTGGAGTGCAGAACATCTTTCTTCTAACAAGAAATTAACTTTAAATACATTCAAACTTCTCCTACTATTTTCCATGACTTTTTCAGTCTTCTTTCGAGTATATTATACTACTCTTCCCTAGTAGTTTAAGCCAATTTTCAGATTATACAAACTGAAATTTTCTGAAGGGCCAGGACTTTTTTTTTTTTAAGAAACCAACATGACTCACCTGTGTTACTTTCAAAATCTTTCACGGAATTTTTTCTGTCCCTTACCAACGCAGTGCTTTGGGAACTGAAGCCCAGCCCCACACTACCTACACCCAGAATTAGCTAACAAAGGGATGGCTGATAGCTTTGCATTCCAACTTAAGGCTCCGGGGGCACTGGGGTTGGTGGGGCGGGTTTTTGCCACGTTTCTCTTCTTCGGTTGCTCTGTGTGCCAACCACCATTTGCTGGGCTGGTGGGAGCACTTGGAGGGAGCTCCCCTGGCTCGGCCCCCGACTTTGCGCACCATGTGCTGTTTTTTGGAGAGAACAAGCACCGCTACCTGCATGTGCTACAGACTCCTCGAGGGCCGACGCCACCTGCAGAGGAGTTGCTAACCACGCACACGCCCCCAGTGCTTTCAGAAAAAGGGCAGGGAGAGAGTCTCTACACTGCCCACGGGAAAGGTTTCAGCCTGTCCCCTGTGGCCGCCATTCCCACGTGAGTTTCGGAACCAGCACCGCTACTGTGTCTTTGTCTCGCCAGAGCCCGTGAGTCACCACGGCTGCTGCTTCCCCAGGCACAGCATCACCTCCTGCTGTCTGTAAACAGAACTGCACCGAGGGGGAAGAGACAGGACTTGATTTGTTTGAAAGTTTTGGTTACAGTGTTGCTGTTTGTTCTGGTTTTTATTATATTTATATATATATATGCAATAAAGAACTGTTAGCCTTTTCTAAACATCTTCTGATTAAAGTCTCTTAATTTCAAAGGTGATGGTTTTTTGGGAAGAGGCCCCCTTCCTAGTTCTGAGAGACATCTTAGTTTTCTTTTAAACTGAGACAACCTGGCTAGTGCGTTAATGTATTCAGTTTAATTTAACCAAGATGCTACTGATCTTCATCAAGCAACATACAGGATTACCAGTGATAAACTACTTTTGTAATTATTATTTTATCTCTTGTGTAAAAAAGAATTCATGACTGCAATATCTATAATTAGAAAGTTCATAACATCCTTCATTTGGGTTTTCCTATTTTGTATCAAAGAAACTGTTCCTTTTTATTTTTTGCTTGACATACCTGCTACTCAATTCCTCCTCTTTGGATCAAGATTTCACTGCCATAAAGTGCTTTTTTTCTGAAGTGTCAGGAATTGATCTTGGTGCTCCATGTTCTTATTTTGACAAGTATTTTTTCAATGGAATATTTATCATTAAAGTATACTGAAACACGAGCAGCATGCTTACTCATATTTGACTAGCATCAGGACAGACTCTGGTCTACCATAGCATATTATGCTTATACAGAGGCTCAGTATCAAAGTGCAAAATTTCTAGAACAAGTAATAGATATCTATAGTAAAGGTTTCTATTTTGGGGAGACATCAGTCTCAGTGATGATGACAAAATTACAAAATTTAGCCCTGGCATAGACACCTATACTGTAAAAGCTGCATTGAGAAGCTACAGGTAGGCAATGCTTCATGCCTTTTCATCTTGTTCAGATATATTTTTCAGAGAAAGTGACAGATAAATTACCCTCATCAATGGCAGTGCCACAGCAGAACGATAAAAGCGGGCAAACAGTCTCAGCAAACATGCCCTGTGAAACTGCTACCTGAAGTTATGTCTATGCTTGGAATTTGAAAAATCTTAGAATACATTTCTGATTCAATAGTCATTAGAGAAAGCACAGCTGTGATTTTCAATTTGTCATGAACATTCAAATTTTAGAGTCTGACTGCAATTTACCGAGGTACCTGTCAGTCCTATATACTTATGAAGTATCTTGCCTGGGCCTTTTGGGTGCATTTCGATTAAAAGCAACTGCTTTCTTAGTAGGAAAAAGTCAGCCTGAATAACTTCAGCTTTATGAAGACTAAGATCATACATGCAATTACTCTGACTCCGAAGATTTTGGACTCCAAGTTTGTTGACCCCTATAGATGTACCAGTCAAAAATGAAAGTAGTTTGAGCTCTTTCTCTTGTCTATGCAATTAATTTTAAGAGAAAAAGCCATCTGTAGCAGGTTACAGGTAAGAATGAGTTAGTTTACACGTCTTTTCTCCTTTAATGAGTACAGATACTAGTTTCCCTCATTACACATCAAAAAAATACAAAGCTTTACCATGAAGGGGTAGAATCTGTATTTCCATAATATCCAGTCCCCTTCTTAAAAAAAAAGTCTGATACAGCATCCATGAAAAAAGCTGAAGTATTTTCATATCTGTTTCACAAATGCCATAGAAAGTCTGTCTCAAGGATAACCTCTCTCATTCAAGCTCTTGACATTTATTTTTTTTTCTCCCTCACTGTTGCTTTTTATAACCCTAACTTATTCTGCAGGTAAACCTTCTGTTTATCCTTTCCACTATATGAAGAAAATAGGATACAGATGGACAAATGACAAGAGAATTTTTTTTTCCCCCAACACGTTTCCCAAAATAAGGATGTTTTTTTAGTCAGAGAAGAGAAAGCAAATAACAATTAAAAAAACCAAAACAAACCAACAAACCCAAAACAAACCAACAAAAAAGGTGGGAGGTTTTAATGACTCTAGGTAATTTTGGTCAGATGATAACTCAAGTTTCAGTGACCTGTCCAACAGGTTTCTTTTTCCAATTTTACTGATTTCAAATGAGAAAAACGCAACGAAAAGAAAGTATGTTCAGATAAAACAGATTTATCTATCTTAGTAAGAACAAACAACTCCTGCAATTTATTTCCTCTGACTTTCCTTAAACATAACAAATGGAAATCCAATACAGAAGAGAGGCCTGAAAATCTGACGTTATTGATCAGGGGTAAGGTCACCCAGAAGCCACTGAGGCTGGTAGCTGATGGATGGGATCAAAGCTTCTCAGCTAAGTTATCTAAGCTTATCTTCTATTAAGTTTTCCCATCTCAAAGAACTTGAAAACTCTGAAGTAACAGATCAGCTTTAGATAGAGCTGAAGCTTCGAGGCCTTAAAAGCCCTTGATTCTGGAGCATAAGTGCACCTAGAAACATTACTTTGATTCCCAAGTGATTGACCAGGTGCAATTCTGGAAACTCCCCGAGGGCTGACAGCAGTGCCTAAACCACTACATTTATACAACACATTCTGCTCTCGGGAACACAAATAATAAAAAGCAACAGAAGCTGACCATATGTTCCTTGTGAGAACCTCATGTTTTTAGCATTAGAAAAAAAAACCCCAGCTAATTTCTCAAAAAGTGTTAGCATACAAAAAATCTTTTTCTAAACCATTTTTTAAAAAGTACCTTAAAATCATTAAAGAGGAAAAAAGACATTATGTATAGTATGCAGAGAGTTTGGTATCTTTTTAACCATCTTTTTAAGCACTTTCAATAACAGATTTCTGTTTGGTCCATCCAATTCAGAAAGGTATTTGAAATATGACAATCCTAACACGTATCACTCAGAAAACTGAACATGTGATTTCAATTTAAGAAAGACAGCAGCAGTAACAAAACACAGTCCTAATGGACCCTTTGTTCTAAACGTGGTCAGACAGCCTCCAGCATTATATCATATACGAGTATTTGACTTCGACACGGAAACACGCTCCTAACTTTCAGCACCTGCAGGCCACGCAAAGAAAGCGACCTTCGGACAGCTGCATCACCGGGAGCTCCCTGCGCGCCAGCAGCTCCCGGGGGGGCAGCTCCCGGCACAGCGGGGCTTTCCCACGGGGTCCGAACGCCAGAGTGGGGCACAGACCCCGCTGGCAGCGCCCGCTGCCCTGCCCCGAGCCACCCACCGAATTTACAGCGCCCGCGCTGCTCCCGCGCCCTGCCGAGCCCAGC
>WBMV01008903.1:2574198-2788207 GCA_013396655.1 Campylorhamphus procurvoides | reverse complement strand
GGGGCGGTGGGGGTGCCCGCGGGCGGGCCAGGGCAGCGGGCGGGCCCCACCGCGCCGAGGGGGCCGGGCGCCAACCGCGCATGCACCACCTACCGCGCATGCGCAGGGCCGGGGGGGCGCGGCCGCGCATCGGGCATACCGCTATCCCGCCCGGGGGATCGTCCGGCGCCTGCGGGCCTTCCGTCTGGGATCGGTGGACATACGCGGCTGCTGACAGCCCCAAGGCCGCCCCTGGGATTTCAGATCCCAGCCTTTATTTCTTTTATTCTGTTTTTTTGTTTGTTTTTTTTTTTTTTGCTGGTTTTCTTTTGTGTCGTTGTCACCCAGAAAAAGGCCTCAAAACCCCTTCAGTTCTTTAAAAGCCTTTGCTGGATTGATGGATTGCTGGCTTGCTTTCCAGCGGGGGAAGAGCCTGCCGAATGGTGATCACAGGGTCGGTGAGGTGTTGGAAAGGCGCTCTGAGGTCACCCTGCCCATCCTGTGACCCGGCACCACGCTGTCAGCTAAACCACGGCGCTCAGTGCCACATCCCATCCCGCCTTCCCTTGAACACCTCCAGGGACAGCGGCTGCATCCCCTCCCTGGGCAGCCCTTTCTAATATCTCATCACCTTTTCTGTAAAGAAACTCCTCCTAATGTCCAACCTAAACTCCCTCCCTCACAGCTTAAGGCTGTGTCCTTGCGTTTCCTGTGAGAGGAGGCCAACCCTCACCTGGCTACAACCTCCTTTCAGGTGGTTGTAGAGAGCAGTAATGTCCCCCTGAGCCTCCTCCAGGCCAAACGACCGCAGCTCCCTCAGCCACTTCTCACAGGACATGCGCCCCAGGCCCTGCACCAGTTTCATTGCTCTTCCCTGGACAGAGGTGGGCAAGTACTGGCTGGATAAAGCCTGTGGCTTGAATCTGTGGGTAATGGTTTGTGAAAAAGTATCAACTCTGGACCCTAAGGGCGGTGTTTTACGTTAGAGTAGGGTGTTCAGTATGGTGAAAGTCATTGAGAAAGTCAGTGCAGTAATTGCCCAACCTTATACCCTGTCAACCACATGAGAATAAATCAGGGAAAAAATAAGTGGATAGAAGTGTAATACATACTCCTATTATAGAGTCATTTAATAGTTGAATATAGTTGCACTGATGTAAAAATGGTTTTACTGAAATGTCATACTTTAACATTTCATATGTGTTTTCCTCTTTTTTTTTTGAACTGTGAAAATGGGCTATGAATAGTTGCTATAATGAAATTAGTAAACAAATCAATGAGAAAAATATACTGTCATTTTCTACTGTAACATCAGAAGTCTGTCAAGAAAAACATTTGTGTATGAGCACTGCAGATTGACTGAAGTTGTTGCACCAGGTAAACAGCATGGTCTTCCGATCGAATGAAAACATTTCTTCCCTCTGCCACATGAAAAATAACTATAATGAGTTGGATCCCTGTGGTGTAGTTTGTCTGATTTTTTTTTAAGAATCCTTCTAACCCATGAGAGAAAGTACAGAGACCAGAATTGTGGTTTCATTGAAATCAATAACAAAACTCTCATTGATTTCAACAGACAGTATATCAGCTTGAATGTGAATGAAAATACTTGGAATGAGTGTCTCATACTGTAGATATAAACAAGTAAATTCAATAGCTCCTGTGGGTCTCCTTGAGTTCTTAGAAAAATTGAAAGAATTGTTACATGATGTTTTCTTTATGTTGTCTGAGTACTCTGATGGGAAAAATATTTGCAGTAATTCTAATTTCTAATATTATTTGTTGCATGATATTTTCTTTATGTTGTCTGAGTACTCTGATGGGAAAAATATTTGCAGTAATTCTAATTTCTAATATTTCTTGAAGGTATCTGAATAATTTCATTAAAGGAGTATGTTGTAAGTGATTCAGAAATGTCATGCTTTAATAATAAATGAGTTGGTATAGAAATAGACTGGAGATCAAAATATCAAAACTTGATATCCATATAATTTCCTCACAGTCTTACCAATTTTTTCTTTGTTGTTTTCTTCTTTTTGCTGTCTTCTTTCCTGCTTTTGTCTTTTTTTTTCTTGCTCCATTTTTTCTTCTTTCTTGCTTTGCTTCTCTCTTTCAAAATGAAATGTAGTATAAGCGTGGTCTTCACTTCTCTTATATGGAGGACATAACTTTAATTTTCACTTTCTCTACCATATGGAAGAACTCCTTCTGGAACTAAGAAAGTTTGTTTAAAAATAAGATAATCAGAAAGTTTAAGAGTGTAAAAAGTAAATCTGAAGCTTCACCTGATCATGTTCCATTAGGAGTATATGTGTACAGGCTAAAAGTATACTAGTGTTAGGAAATAAGCAGTAAAAAAAAAAATTAATAAACATTTTGGTTGGATTTGGATAGCTATACTCATACTTCTTACAAGTTTCAAAAGATAACTTTGAAACAATAAAGATTGGCTATGCAGATTATTTAGAACAATGAAATCTTTGATTATGAAGACTTCCATAATACACAACCAGAGACAAGGACAATTGTACACCTTCTATTAAAGCTCCTACTCATTTTCTGTCATGAAACTAATCCCTCGGTTTATTGAATGGTTTCCTAAACTGTGTGTATGTCATGGAATATGATGCTTTTTTCTTCTGGCAGAAACCAAAGCTGAACCCAGGTAGTCTTGTGCACTGATTTTTTTCATTTTTCTTTATTTTTTCCCCAGAAATTGTGGGGAAGAAATAGTTCTTCAAGGGAAGAAGAATGTTCAGATCACAGGATGATACATGCTTTAAAATATCTGAGTTAGATGATATTGGTAAATAAAGGAACCAAAGCAAGGGAGTGTTTAAAAAATATGACACAGAGCCTGTGGGTACTCTTTCAACACATACCCATTTGTATTCAGAATATTTCAATACCATTTAAGCATCCTTATAGTTGGGTTAGTATTAATAAATAAATATATTAGCTGAATAATATTTCATCACACTCCTAAGAGTAATCAAGCATTTCAGTCATTAATCATGCATTAATGTATACAAACTTCCAGAAGAAATAAGTACTCTTTTTATTGGCATGCAAGACAATTTACAGGTAAAATGTAAGCACACATGCATGGGTTTCCCTTACTGTATGTTAAAACAGGCTATACTCTTGTACATTTAAGAAGCCCCATTTTAGAGTGCAAATTAAGTTTTTCAAGATACAGCAGCCTACTGATTTTGTGTTGTGGTCAGGAGAGCTTTGCAGAGTCAAAAAAGTTCTGGTCTTGTAAGGAACCCAGTGAAGGTGGAGATTTTATGACCCACTGCAGAGTTAAATAAACTATCACCAGTGTTCAAAAGTGTGAGGTTCAAAGGGACCAGGTACTTAATTGCTGCCTACACAAATCAGTACTGCTATTTGTATGTATTTGTATGCTATGCTGTATGTATTTTCTTATTTGGTGGGCCATCATGATGGAAATATACAAGTATCAAACAATGGGCTATGTTTGCACTTCCAACTTTTTGCTAGCTCTTATTTTAGGAATACATGAATCACTAATAAATTTCACATTGAAACATGTAATTGTCATACTAAGGTGACTACATTTTCATTTTGATCACTAAGTACATGATTAATTTATAGGTGAATGAATGGTAACAAATATACAATTTTTAATTTTTTTTAAAGGATTGCTAGTTGCAGTAAAATATTTGTCTTATTTCCCAATAAACAAGTTTAAATATTTTCATGTATTAAGCATAAATATTTGGATAAACCAAAGGTATGCAGTACCTTAAACCACCAAAAAGCGTTTGGATGACCTGATAATAGTAGTGTAGCTGTGATGACAAAAAACTACAAAGCAGTGTATATTCTGCCTAATCAGGCTGTGCTGTTAAAGGTGCTGGGATTGAAGCAGTCACAGGGGAATGGGAGGAAACGTGGAATTACTCTATGGAATGAGAACTTCCAGTAGTGAAGTATAGATCTTCCTCATAAGGAAAAGAAAAAAGATGTGTTTGTGTTAAAGCATTTCTGCTTTTCATTCCAGTTACTTTGAGCTCATAAAATAGAATGGGAAGTGTTTCACAATTTTTATTACAGTGTTGTTCTATAAAACATTTTTTTCCATCCATATGTCTGTGTGTATGTAATTGAGATACATAAAACACTAGGTGCACACTACAGGCATAGAATCTGTTTTGGTTTTCAGCCGTTCTCTGCACAAACTGTACTTGGAGATCTGTTCTACCTACAAAAACATTTTGCTGTATTGGAAGTCTCATTTGGGAACACTGTTAGAATTTGGAGTAGCAAAGCAAGATTGTGGAGAATAGAAATTATTAATAAAGTGCATCAGTTCACCAAAAAGAGATCTGTTTGTGCTGTATAGCCAAGCATTAGTGCCTGAAAAGTTGCCAAGTCAGTGCAGTAATTTCCATAATTATGCAGTTAAAATTGTCTGCATCACGTAGGCATCTGATTAAAGTCATATTGTTTTATGGGATGAGAGAAGGATGAACTCCATGCAGTTAGTTAGTAGTTGCCTCAAGACCATAGGCAAACTTGTCATCTGATTTGTCACAAAGAGAAGAGGAACCCTCACTGAGGTAGCAAATTAACAAGTACCAAAGCTTTCAGCATTACAATCACTAACAATTTTTGACCTTAGATTATTGACTGAGCATGAATCTCCATTGGTCAGTGCCTCTTTAATAATAAGAATTTATTTCCTGTAACGCCTTATTGTATGACAGTGCTTCTCAAAATAGATGAAAAGTGATACTGCCTATCCTGAGGGCTTAGAAACTTCTCAAGCATAATTCAGTGTGGTGTTAGAAGTGAGCCACAGTCATAGGCATTGAGGGCTTTATTCTATATCACTGTCATTTCCATACTGGTATTACCAAAAATTGAATAAGACAGACACCAGTTTTAGTTGGCTGACTTCTTGCAGGATCTGCAAAGTAAATTGGTCTGAATGTGGATCTTACTGGCACTGCAGGTTAATGCAGACGAAAATATATCTAGGATATTGGAAAATATAGACAACTGTGCGGATGTGTGGAAGCTGGTAACAAAATGCCAGATGAGAGCACAGATTTTGCATTGTTGTTGTTCTACTAAAACAGATACAGTAGGCAGGTATATAGCTGTTTCTGGCTTGCTCTCAGGAAACAATACTGTCAAGAGATGACATGCCAGTTGGTGCTCACTTGGAAATATTTAAATTGCTTGATTTTTCTCTAGTGTCATTCCTTGGGAAAGGACAACTTTCTCTACTATCTGTAAAGAAATATTCAGGCTGTTCACTTAACACTTTGATGACTCACTTTTCTGCCCTCTTCTTTAAATTCAGCTTATGTGATCCAGGGAGTTAATCAAAATACAGTTCACAACATAGATGATGACTTAAAAATCATTTTAAAGTTACTGATTTTCTGTTGTAAAGATAGTCCTGCTTGATGATGCAGCATTATGCTGCAGGCAGTATGGGTGCTGATTGGCAACTCTGCTGCAGGACTGACTTCCTTCCAGGAAGCCACTGCAGATAAGATGATAATGTCTTAGGGAATAAACATATCTGTTGATTAAAAATAGTTCAATACATTTCATAATTTTTGCAATTTTCATGTGAATAAGTAGCAGATCATGAGAAATTATGCTTTCTGTTTTGCTAAGGTAGAAACAACTATAAAAAGCATTTTATCTGCAGGAGTCAGCAGAGGTTCAGGTATGCCATGAGAAGCTAACACAACTGTAAAAGTGTTCAATTATGTTCCTCAGCTTTAAGCATGTTTCAGCCTCTACTCTTGGTTCAAGTGCATTGCTTTACATTAACTTGTAGTATGATATTTGCACAGGTGATTAATCCTGCTACTTTTAAAAGTGTATTAGGAAGTAGAATGCTTGTTAAACAGGGCCATAAATGGACATAATACTATTTGTATGGATTTTTTCTTTTATGTTCCAAGGATACTTTAGTATATACTTTAAAAACCTCTTCAAACAAAGACTCGTTTAAGTAGCACAAAAATTACTGAATCAAAGATAATAATTTGTAATCTGTCTTGCAATACCATATCATGCAGAGCAGAAAGAGTATGGCACAAAGAGGGAGATAAAAGGAACAATTTAATGCTATCCCTAGTACATTTCAGTTGGTACTTTCTGAAAATTAACCTTGAAATTTTGATGGCCTTGTAGACTTCTGTTGTGTTAATTTGTGAGTAAAAGCAACTGATGCTTGGAAGCAATTGTTTGCCTGAGTCTCACGTGAAAAATGGATGAGGAAAAGCAAGGCAAATGATAGTTTACTATATTTGCTTTTCTTAGTGGGATTTGAAGTGTCCTATTCTCCAGTTGATACTGAAAAAATAAAATAGCAAAATATGTAAAAATTTGTGTATGAAACATGATGTACTGTATACATAGTGATTCTTTGTACGCCTATTGGACTCGGAGGTCAAACACACATTCTGACCATCTTCTTTTACGAGTGGTTATCAATGTGCTGGGAACTGTTACATAACTTTGCATTAGGAAATAGCACAAAATAGCACTTCTGTTTCTGAACCTATAATTCATTATTTATCAGAGAGGCCTGATGGATTCTAAGCATTAAAATTTTAAAGAATAGGAATGATCTTTATGTTCTGTACATACAAACTATGTAGAATAAGTAGGGTTTAATTCTTGATTATTGCCTGTGCAGGCTACTAAAATTAAAATAATGTGTTGTAAAAACGTGGTTTTTTCTGTCAGTATTTCCCTTCATTACTCCTGTTTTTAGTCTGAGGCAGAAAATATTTCTTTGAAGTTCTCAGTCATTCAGTTTCTGAAAAGTGCTTTAGATAGTTTCTGTTCTAGTTTAATTTATTTCCACCACAGCTATAACAAAAATATCACCAAAAGATTTTTAAAGTAAATTATTATCATGCAGCCTTGAGATGTCTTTTTGTTCAGTGTATTTAATTCTGAAGCATGGCCGTTTTACCAGAAGGAGGCAGTGAGAATCTGGTGTGATGGACTAAAATGTTAACAGTCCCTCCCAATGGAAGGATGAAAAATACATAATTATGGTTTCATTGCCTAGTGAGTTCAATGAAGGTTCAAGGTTTGGATTTAATTACCTAAACAAAGACACTCAGTGCCATCTAAGATGCACTAAATTATCATAAAATCCCCATATATTTGGAGCTGACAGTGGCAACACAACTGCAACCTTTTTCCCACCACTACACCTTTTAGGGGAGATATCTCGAGTGGCATATAAAAGCACTAGATGAGTATGTTTACACAACCAATTTTCACATGCATTACCTTCCTAGAGTTTTCTACGTGAAACTCCAGAGCTTCAGTCTCTCCTTCAAGTGTGAAATGGATACTTATGCAATCCTGAAATCCAGGCTCACTTTCTGGATAAGCCAAGATTAACTATATATTGTGTCATGTGACACAATATATATGTTATGAACTCAAAGTTCACCAGGTGCTTCAGCATCTCAGCTCCTGCCTGCTGGCATTACACCTGTGGCATTGAAAGTTCATATTTCAGTGGGTCAGTACAAAATTCTTCTTCTGAGTCTAAATTTATAGTTAGAGTATAATTTTCAGATCTGTTTCTATAAATGTATATGTCCTCTTGTAGTCCTTGGTAAATTACTTTGATGTTTAATTGTTAAAAATTCGTTCTGTGCTCATTAGCAGTTACATTGTGTTATATCCTAGTCTGCTGCTTTGAAGTTCCCCTTATTTTTGAATTTAACGTTTTTGTGGAAGTTGAGAGACTAAGTCACTCTTTCTTCTTTCATTTGTTAGGTTAAATTTAATTCATACCTCTAGAAGAGATGCCTCACATGGCTTTGATCATTCTGGTGAATCATCCCCAAATCTTCTCTGCTTATGTCTAGTGTGAACTTCTAGGCATAAGAACTAGATACATTATGTTAACTGAGCACATGTTTTTGCAGTGGCACTTCCTTCCAGGGAAAAGACTTACATGATATAAGGGTATATTTACAGGTATATTTGATCACGGGAGTAATAAATAGGACTACAAGAGGTTATCTTGTCCTTGGATACATTTCTTGCACAAAGACAGTATATACTATAACTGTATCATTCTTAAAGGATGGTTGTAGAAAATTTCCCTTAACAGATTGCACAGCCTTCCTAAGCAACCTGTTCTTGTGCTTCACTTTCCTCACTCTTCAAGATATTTTCATGATTTCTAATTTAAATCTTCTTTTCTGGAATTTTAGCTCATTGCTATTTATTTTGTCTTCAGACTACACAAAGATGGATGAATTTTCTTCTTTAACACCCCCTCTTACATTCTTAGAAGATTTATCATGTATACTGTAGGTCAAGATATATATACCTATGTACCAATTATAATTTTATTTGTCCCTTTTTGACTGTCTCAAATTATTCCATATTCTTCCTAAGCTGTAGTCCTTCAAAATATGAAAAAAAAAGGCCAGCAGATGCTTTAAAAGTATTGAGATGACTAAAAAATGTATTCTGTCTGTTTTAATGCACCACTCTTGCATATAAATCCCAGAATTATGTTTTATCACAAGAAAATCATATTGTTAACCTCTTTCAGAGACTGTGATCGACTGTAGTATTATATCATTTTCTGCAATACTGGTGGCTATCCAGTCCAGTCTTGCATTCTTCTTTACCAAACTGTTAAGGTTCTTTTTGTTATCTAACATGAAACCATAATTACCGCCACTTTTATGGTGATCAGACTGGAAAATATTTTGTTCACCAGCATGCTAATAGTACTGACAGTTTATTTTAAGGTGAAAACTACAGGTTCACATACTTATTTTTTCTAGAACACTCAACTTTGATCCTTTCATGTGAAAGGCAAATCAGGCACTTGTCACTCTTGTTCTGAGTTGCGACTATGATTTACATTTTTTAGGTCTATAATGCTGACGACCATGATATCCTTAGGAATTTATTTCCTACTTTAATAAGGAAGGAGAAAGCCATTCCCTTCCCTTATCTTCCATTAAGGAGGGTTGTATTTTTCTGTTCCACTTATTGCTCTGAATTTGGTAGTCCTCATTCAGTGAGTAGTCCCACAGAAGTTTCTTGGTCTTGAAGGTCTAGTATGTGGTACATACAATCACATAGAGGAATATCCAAAATGATCAGGAAAGAATTGAATAAAAGTAAAATAAATTAAATTGTCAATCCCTAAGAAGTAAGCAGAAAATATATAAAATTAGACCATTCAAATAGTCTGTCTTCCATGCTGAGAAATACCTTCTCCCAAAATAGAGAAATTCAGCTCTTCTGGTCTTTTTGGAAGTGTTTATCATGGTTTGTTTTACCCAGCAGGACCATAAATCATTTTTACTGTATAAAAAATCTACTTGAAATAACTTATAAAAAATAAGAGTAAATGTATCATGTTGTTCTTTTCTGTCATGATAATAAATGAATGCAAAATAAATTAACATTTTGTTGTTCTTATTTGCAAAATAGTATCCCAAACTAGGAGTAGTTTCATACAATATGCTTAGCGCCATAGAATCCACACCTCTTTTGCACAAGTGACTAAGAGGAGTAGTTTGTATATGTTCGTTTTCATTTGTGTGTCTCTTTCTGTCCCTAATACTAACAAATGTTTTTTTCTTTTAAATTAAAAATTTGTTTTAGACATACAGACTTCAAAATAATTCAGCTAAATCTTTGAGGTGGATCTGCCTATTTTTCCTGAGATTATGTGCATAAGAAAGGGGCAGATGGTTCCATGGCTAAATAATATCTTGCTAAACTAGAAAAAAGTGATCTGAAAACCCCCCACCTCACTGTTAGACTTTAAAAGATCAGGTTACAAATAGATCTTTGCATGCCACATACTGCTTGACAGAACAAGTTCTTTCCTTCCAGCTTGCTGCTGGTAAAGTGCCTTTTACCTGCAACACACACTTGACAGTCTGCTTTCAAACCATTGGGTAAATTTCTAATGTGACTTGGCAATGACTGAATCCTGCCAGCATTAAAAGTATCACTTTTTTTCACTTGTGTTGCAGGTTGTTTATGTTTTTAATATCTGCGTTCTTGAATATTTTTGATACCTCTGTTGCTTTTCTTTGAATTTAGATAGTGCTTAGAAATGGACATAATCACACACAGCACAACAAAGTTGTGGTTAAACAGTGACTTTTTAAAATTTGACTGAAGTATATACTGTACAATGCAAAATGCAAATAAATAAATAAAGAAGGCATTATTATCTGGGAAGCTATCACTTCCCTTATTGCCACCAAGGCAGAAATTTTAGAAAGTACTCATTGGGCTTAGGTTCAGAATAAGAGATGAGGTTGGGATCTGCCAAGTGAGAGAAAGACTTGGACAACTGCAAAGATGGGTGGATATGGATGGCAGTTTGCAAAGCCTGACTAAAGCAGACTAGAGCAGAGAACTTGCAGGAGGGTTAAGAAATGGGTTGTGTGAATTTTCGGCTGAATTTTCTGAGGCAAAAGGATGGTGTTTTTTGGGTAAATCAACTTTCAACTGGGAAATGCTGCAGCTATATGATAATACTGCTTAGACGTCACCACACAAAAGGGCTTCTGGCAAGGAGGTAACACAAAAGGCCTGCTAAAATCAGACAAAACATGGAAATAATTGCTTTAGAAGAATTGGTGGATGAGAAGCAGTAAAAAAGTAATAAATATGAAGATTAAAATGAATGGGAAACTGAACAATATATTCAGGGATGAGAGTCTTATTAGTTATGATTTTTGATGCAAGATAATACAGAAACAGAACAAGAATATTATAACAAGACGAGGAAAATGGGAACTGAACTTTTCTCTCTTCATTATCTTCAAAGAAGCATATCTTTAAATAAACAGTTTTAACTGTCTTCTAATATTTGTATTGCTTTTGTTACTACTGGCTTTCCTAATAAATAGCAACCTAACCCATTACAAACTTCTCCAAATACATGTAAACCCATGATATGGCATAAATTTGTGGATGATAAAGGGAATAATAAATAGATCATATAAGCAAGCAATGTGCATGTTTTCTCAGTGGAGTGTTGAGATTTCTCTAACATGGCATTTTCTCTGACAGCTTGAAAGGGCAAAAGTACTGTGTAACATTGTCTCTAATTTCCTGCAAGATAAATCTGGACACCTCTGTTGAAACTGTAACTGTAATTTGCTAAGAAAGGTATCATTCAAATATACAATTACTGTTATTTCATGAAATATTTCGTAAGACTTTAAGTAGAATCCAATAGTTTCAGAAAACCAGAGTCCCCTGAGAAGTTTTGATATCCAACAGCAGAAAGTCTGTTTTATAGCAGAGTTTCATAATGACTTGCTAGGCCACTGACTTAAAAAAGCCATTTTTCTTTAGTTTCACATAATGGATTTTGATACAAAGTAGAAACAAATAAGGCATTCTATAACGTGTTTCTGTATTTTTAGTTTTGTTTTTGCTTTTTGAATCACACAATGATTATGGTATGAAAAAATTACCTGATTCTGGCATGAAATAATTAATTGATTATGGCTGTTTTACATAGAATAATATACTGTTTATTACTGTAACAACTATCATCCAGTACTTCATTAAACTTGTGGACAGCATTTGTCATGTCCTGCTTGATTCTATTTTTTTTCCTTACAATGAAAAATTGTATGGCAGGTGACATATTTTGCCCTGTTATTATTATTGCAGCTGTTCTACTGTTTAGTGCACATGTCATTTTGTACTAATTTAGGAGAAGATAAGGTCAGAAGAAAGAGCTTTTATTCCTGCCAAGTTTGCAATTACTTTAGCTGCTGTGCAAAATTGTATTTTGCACATCTGAGTTGTGGCCTTTGTGAACAACGCATATGACCTCCATCTGGAGAGGCAGCAAACTGTTGATATCCAACTTCTCTCCAGAACTTCAGAGAAGTTTGAGGAGGCATTATCTCCTCAAGGCCTGTGAAATAATTTGATATTCTTTACTTTTTTTCTGGTACTAGGACAGACAAAAAGTCTTTCTCAGTCCATATACTCTTTTTGCTAATGACCAGTTAAGCAGATGAATTGATCTAACCTATGCTGAGTTCCCTAGAACATGCTGCTTGCTTCCAGCAGTGAGCTGTGTACCGGAGATTGTATTCACAGCTTTTCCACCATGAATTTGTTGATTTACTTTTCAAATTCTTTTATACCTTTTCTTTTATATTATTTATAACTTCTGCAAGTTTGTATGATAGTGGTTCTACACTTAACTGGATGTTGGGCATGTTAAATGAAAATTAAATTCTTTAATTTTTATTTAAAAAAAAAACCCACAAACTTGTTGCCTAATAATTCACAGGTTTTTTTTTTGATCTTGCTTTGTGAGAAAATAGAAAGTAGGTATTTCTTTTTCATATGATTCATGATTTTCTAATAATTTATTATATCTCCCACCAAGAGTCATCCAGTAGGAGAGTTGTTACCAATCCAATTCCTGTAAAGAAGCTATTTCATTTCTGTGTTCCTCCCTGTCACCTATGTACTTTATATATATTTTATTAAAACTTTTCTGAGATGTGGAGATCAGGATCACGCACAGTATTTGTCCTAGGTACTCATTGTGAGTTTACATCATGGCATGATACTGGTTTTGTGTTTTGTTCTCTATTTTTCTTTCTTGCATACTAATTGAGTAACTGATCTCTCTTGAGCAATAAGTCAACTTTTTTATAAGACTACCTCTGCTACCTCTGTCCTTAGCAATAAATAGCTAGTTGATTTTGGCGGGGGTTCATATGTTGGTTTGTTTTTTTTTTTTTCCTTAATTTCTCCTTCGGTTTTCTTTTGTTGTGAAATTATTTTCTTCTACTGGTTTAACCTGTACTCTGTCCCTCTATAAATAATACCCTGTTCTCCCATGTTATCGCCTTCTAGTAAATATTTGAGATATATAAAAAATATTAATTAAGAACACCTATATAATATCCCAAAATGTCTAAATTATAAAACAAATTCATAATGTACAATATTCAAAGCTGCTGAAAGTTTCTAGGATAAACACTGACTTCAAACTTTCAGGTAGACTTGGAAAAATTTGTTTTCAAATCTCTTGTAGATCTGTCCCTTTAAAAGATAACTTACTCTAATTTGTATTCTAATAATATGTGGACATTAAAGTTTCATGGAGCTTTGGCTGTGCTTGCTTTCAGAAAAGTTGCTGGTGACAGCCTGTACATTTGATCTATACATAAACCAAAATTCTTTAGGGTGGAAGCTACAGCTTCTCTGTGCAATGATGTTCAATAATCTTCCCTTGCAGTAAGAGCGCATTAAAACATTAGGCATTTTACTGCGTAGGACATAATTTCTGTACTTGGCTCAGGTAATGGAGTTTCTTGATTGCCTTAATATTCTTAGGTGCTGTACACTGTCACTAAGCAGAGAAGTCTCTAAAGTAACTTAGCCTGGAATAAAATCAGCAGTTTCATCATCCAGATGAAGTTATTTAAATAATGGTACTTTGACTAAGACAAAGAAGATTGAGTTGGCAAAACAGTAAGATGGATACTTTTGTTTCTTGTCTATTAAGTCAAAGCTTTCATGCCCAAGACCATTAGTCTATTTCTACATTTCACCCTGTTGTTATAGGTTTAGCATAAGTTATATTCTTTCACCATTTAATGGCCAGACTTACATTATCAGTACAGGTATCAACATCAGCAAATTAATTTTGGTTATATGCTTACTTATGCAGTTTTTTATAAATATTATAAAGTATTGGAAATATTCTTTTGAAATCTATATGTACAATCAATTTAGGACCACTCATGATTTTTTTTTCTCAAATGTTTTAGTATTTTTTTGTCTATGCATAAAATATTTTATTATTGCTTTGATTAGTATTTTGAAATTGGTGCCTGCAAGATGGCAGACATCATCAGAAGAACTAAGGCCTCTGCTATACCTTTTATAGCAAAATGCAGGTCTTTTGTGTCCCCTGTATACATTTTTCAAGCACTAGAAATCAGTCACATGGGTTTTTAGCACAAATTATAAATTAAATGATCCACATTTCCTTGGAAAATGATTGCTGTCATGCTTTGCATAGACAAGCACTTATTTCAAATTATGCTTCATTAATAAATGTGGAAGAGTACATGTTAAAAAGCAATGGCATTTCTTAAAGCTTTTAAAGGGTAATATGTCAGTTGCTAATGCACTTGCTATAGTTTAAATGTTTAGGGAGAACAAAACTGCAGTCTTAATATAAATTACCATTGCAAATGAGAACAATGAAGTGTACACAGATGCATTAGAAGGGATTTGATTAAAAAAAAGAAAAAGGTCCAAACGTTTTATTTTGGCAGTTAAACTCTCTTGTTCATATGAGTTTTGTGTTTAACTGAACTCATGGTTCCAATACACATAAAACTAAATCATTCCATTCAACAATATATAAAAATGGGTGTTTTGCTACACTTTTTACAGTTTTGGAGAGATGTTGTAAGTGTAGTGAAAAATTTCACAAGATTATAACGTGCTACTGAACATCACTGATAAAAGGTAAAGGATTAATTAGTTTCACTTGATCCAAATTTGAAATACTATGGTTTGACATTTTAAAGAAAAATGGGGAAAAAATACTATCATTTATCAATTTAGCATGATAGAGATTGAAATGAAATCTTCATGTTTGGGTAGGTAAACCTTCCTCCCTAGATTTGCATTTTGTTGGCTGAGGGAGGCATGATTCTTGGTGGAGACTGTCATGATATTCCTGCAAACTACAGGAAAAGTTGAAAGTGGTTTTTTTCCTACTAAATTTTGCTCACTTTTCATCTAAAAAGAAACTAGCTTTAAATAAACAAGTGTAAAAATTTTGGGTTTCAGGTCTGATGCAATAGAAGGTATCTGTAAAAGGGTATTGCATGTATTGTCCATATGGGAATTCTTAGTCATGAGTCTTTAAGGTCACTTGAGTATGACTGCAGACTGAAGCTGCAGTGAAGCCAGAAAGGGAATCAGAAGTCTTTTATTCCCTGATCAATGTTGTGTTCATTGGACCACAGCTTTTTATCCTTGCTCTTTCCACATGGGAAAGTATTTAGATGTATCAGGAGTTCCTTGTATTGTGCTCTTCATGCTACTTCTTGTGACAGGTGGAATCTGTTGTCACTTTCCACTGTCCATATATTTTGTGTAGTGGGATAGCAGTGAAAACAGAGATGCTTTATTTCCACCCTTGACCAACAAAAGAAAAAGAAATAGTCTATATAATTTCATCAGAGCACTGACAGAAGTCATAGTCAATATCGCAACCCCTTCACCTTTTTTACCTCCCAGCAAAGTCAGAATTTAGGAAACCTCGCTTGCATTAATGGATTGAATGTAACTAGAATGCTTGATGTATGCTTAGACTTTTTTGAAGGCATTGTCCTGGAAATGTTCTTCCAGGAGCAGGGGAAAGTGATAGGTTCCACTGCACCTATGCTTTGACCTCAGTGGAGAGATGGGAAATAAAAGCTCTCACACACAGAGGCTTCAGCAGGATGGGTATAATCTAGCCTGTATCACTTCCTCTAAAAGTGAAGACAACATAGATGCAGAAAGGGCAGAGGGCAGGACAGTCTGGAGATTGAAACTCAGTGGGGAAAGAAGGAGGGTGGGAGAGGAAATAATTCAGATTTCCTTAGATGCATAGACCCTGCATTCCTAATTCAGAGTGGAGAATGCCTCCTTACCCAAACACTCAGTGCTTTACAGTATAGAAATGTGTATCCTGGGGATGAAATAGACTGGGAAATTCTTGATGAAAAGATAGAGGGAAAAACAAGTTCAAGGCTGTGTGTGTGCTAACTATATAATATATTTTTTTTCCTGATGTAATTTCTGTTGTGAAGGTTTTCTTTTGGAATTCTATATTCTCTATGAATAAAGATTCATTCTACTGTCACCAGAAAAATGCTGCTTTTAGGCAGCCGGGCCTTTTTTTGCACATCCTCTGAATTTTCAAGAAATAATTGTCACTACAGTAGAAATCTTCTCTGCAATATTTTAAATGAACACAGCATGACATCTGACAGCATATATTTTCCTAAGAACTGAGGAAGAGATAGACACATCCAAACTCTCACTGGAATTCTTTTAGACTCTACTTATTCTGCCTGTCTGTGTATCTTCTACCTTGGCAATCTCCCTCCTATGCACACACCTAAAAAAACCCCAAAGGAAAACAAAGCAAAACACTCCCCCCGCCCCCCCCCCCCCCCAAAAAAAAAAAATAAAAATAAAAAAAAATTGACCAACCAAACAAGTTCAGCAAGAGCTCTGAACAGTACAGTGTTTAAAATGCTAAGATCAAAAAAGCCAAAAAAGTCTAAAAGAACAAGAGTGATTTCTGGTTTGTTTTTTTTTTTTTAGATAAAAAAGTCCATGTATAAATCTCAGGAGGAGATTCTAAGACAAGAAAAAAATCTCTCATCTTCTGTTTAGGATGAGGTGGAATTTAGCACCACTTATTTTTATCTCAATGAAATATTACTTCAATGCTTTAAATCCTCTCATTAAAATTTACGAAGTTTATTAAAAATACATCATACCTCTCTCCATGGGAGCTTCTCAAAGCTTCTAAGGGCCATAAGAATTTTCTTTCTCTCCCTTCATTCCGTAATCACAGTGAATTCCCCAAGGAAATAAAAATGAAATCTTGTTTATAAAGCTGGGCAGCTATTAAGGTTTATTTTAGGTGCCTTTTTCTTTCTGTTTAACCTAATGGAGACATTGAAATTTTAAATATATTTTATGATTTGTCCTTAATAAATACTCTGATTCTGCCCATATAAATTCAGATTTCATGAACTTCTGTTTTATTTTATATTTTTGAATGTATGCACACCCTCATTCTGTGTACACCCTCATTTGCCTTCGAAGATATTTGAAATTTAATGGCATTCCTTATATTACAGGGTAAAAATAATTGGATAGAATTAACAAAAGCGTATTTTATTTTCCAAGATAGAAAATAAAAGGACTTCAGTTACAAGAAGCAGGTAGTGATAGTAGAAGACTAACATAAGTTTGCATAAATAAGATAATTGATCTGTAATAATTTTTTCTTTTGAGCTTTTCTGTGCTGTGGGCTGCTTTCTCTTGCTATTTGCAGAATTACATTGGAGGGGAGAGCCATAGGGGATTTGAGGGAGGAACAAGGTCTTTCAGGTCCCTCAAGACATCTCAAAGATGTCTTCAACATCTGGGAGCCTTCTGATGTCCATATGTTTTGGAGGCAAAATATTTTTCATATGAGATAGGGCAAATCTAGAGTCTCAGACAGAATGCTTCCTGAGGGGCTGAACATCTAAATTACTCAGCCAGGTGTATGATTTGCCTCAGAGGCTTGACTGGGTCCCAGATTACTCAGAAAGGAGCTTGAGTTCACAATGCTGTCTTGTTTATGCAGTTAGCATCAAGAGTCTTAAAAAGATGCAAAAGAATATCCTCATTACAATACTTGAGATCCTTTCTTTCTTAAAGGTAACTGATGAAGGAAACAGTGAAACATAGGTATGACAGTATTATAGAACATGAAGTTTTACAGTTTCATTCCTTTTTAGCAAGTAAAATCAAACCTGACTGACCAGTATCAAGTTTTCTGACTTTAACCAAATTCCATTAGTCACTAAAGCTATAGGGTAATATCCAACTTACCAGGGAGGACGATTAGCCTGACTTGCCTTTTTTTGGTTTCTAATGGTGGGAAACATCATTAACCTGAAGCTGTGTTTCTTGTTAAAAGAAGGGCTTTCTGACCATGACCTGTTGTGGTTTTTTCCCTCCAATTTTATATGTATATAATCATTTTGCTTTTGTAGATTGTTCAACTTTTGTTAACCGAAAGTAATTTAGAGATATAATAACTTTGAGGGTGCTATTCCTGATATTCTATAAATGCATATTTAGGATATGCATATGGACTCTATTTCTTGTCACTGGAATTACCTGAAGGGCTTGGTAAATGACAGAAAGAGAGACAGGAGATTATTCTTCCAGATTTGAAAAAGCTGTATTTTGTAAGTTTTTTTAGCATACATGTCAAATGTGATTTAATTAGTTTTACTGGTATATGCTTTTCTGTCTCTTTGAATATTACTTTTTCTTTCTGTGTTCTGTCTCTTGGAAGTTATGTGTAGCAAGCCAGGAGGTTAAGCTTTTTGTCATAATTCTCTCATGTTTGCAATCATTTTTTTATTATTTGTTAATTAAATCATAGAGCATGGAGTACAAATTCTTTATTTCAAATTAGAAACTTTGTCCCATATTTAAATGTCTAGGGTGTTGTTCTTCATATGTATGAAGATTAGAAACTAGGAATGGGAAGAACAGTGCTTTATAAACTATTATACATATGTGACATCTGCCATAAATGTGAGTTACTACTTCTGTATCACAGATGTTTGCTTTGGAAATAACCAGTGTGTTTTCTGTGCTGTACAAGTTGTTGTATTGAATTTAGTTTATACTTAGCTTCTCTTGTGGGAGTAATGGATATTCTGTCTCACTGAAAATGTTTTATTGATTGACTTAAGTTGTGACACCCAGGATTAGGGATGGTGTTCATAGAATCATTATGATAGGAAAAGACCTCCCGGCTGTAAAGTCCAGCCTTTGACTGAACACCACCATTTCAGCTAGACCACAGCACTAAGTGCCATATCCAGTCATTTCCTGAGTAATCCCAGGGATGGTGACTCTGCCACTTCCCTGGGCAGCCCATTCCAATGCCTGACAACCATTTAAGTGAAGAAATTTTTCCTGATGTCCAACCTGGACCTCCCTTGGTGCAGCTTGACATGCAGACCAGGATGTCATTACCCTTCTTGGCCACCTGGGCACACTGCTGGCTCATGTTCAGCCCACTGTCAATCAACATGCCCAGATCCTTTTCTGCTGTTTGCTGCTTTCTATATTTGAATACTGTAGGGAAGTTATTAAATATCTTGAGTCCAAACTCAAGATTTCCTTGGTTGTGGAGTATTAATAAGAATACAAGTCTGTTGCTGGATTCATCATTAACTGTGAATTGCTCAGCTGTTCTATTCTGCTCATCTTGCTGGAAGAGCTGTCTTTTTGTTAAAATAAAAATATATAATATAAGAGAATAATCCATAGATTAAGCAAGTAGTCCACATTTGTTACCCCAGCATACTTGCTTTGTCATTTGTTTTCTCTTCTATCTCTCTGTTTTTTTCTTGCTATAGTCTTTTTAGCACATTCCCTTTATTTATCCCACAATCTGACTCCAGTCACTCTGTGTCACTACAGTTCTGTGGTTTACCCAGCGAAACAGTCCCCAATTTCTGTTGTCAAGGAATAAAGGTAACCTTCCCGATCCTCCTGTTTCTTCATCTTGTGTTTCATTATCTTCACCTTTAATGACTAGAGTGCAAGTTTGCATATGTACTTCCACTTCATAAGTAGGAAACAACATCAATTTGCATAAAAACAATATGTAGAGATTCAGTTTTGTTTATTGTCATCAGTTTAGATAACCTATCATTTAAGAAATTCTTCTTTTGTTCTTATGTCATCTTTCACAGTCTAAACACTCCTTGAAGTAAAGCCCATCTTCTAATATTATTAAACAGCTTCATATTACACTTGGTTACCCTTTTCATTCTTCAGCAGTATGCTTCTTCTGTCTGTTTCTCCCCCTTTGTGTCTCTCAGCTAGATTATTTTTTCAAAAAGTCTAAAGTTAAAGGTAATGGACATTTAAAAAACCATTGCCTTTCCAACAATAAAAGAATTGCAGATATTGTCATAATTGCTGAGCTATCATTTCCAACAAGGAATCATATGCATGGATAGGTTAGAATGAATGCATTAAACAGGAGCAAATTATAAAAGAAATAATAAGACAAAACAGTCCTACTATCCTGGGATGCAGTTTAAATATTTGGTTAGCTGGAAAATTCTACGTTTCTTTGCCAACTCTTAAAAAAAGAGTATTATGTGCAATATATAGCTTGGGTAGGCTAGACCCCACATTGCCTGAACACATCAGTGCTTCCTGTCATGTTCTGCTGCCTTATTAATATTATGTAAAATCTATCATGCCTGATTTTGCTACTAAAGTCATGATCAGCATTCAGTAATACCACTGTTATTCCTCTAAGTATCAAAATTTATTTCTGGGTCCCAAGTATTCTGTTTGAACTCCATGTAATAGTGTTTCTGTGTAGTCAATCTCAGTATTTATATCTTAGAACAGGAATGTTGCTAGCTAAGTCAGTTTCTGGTTGGCAACTGCAGAAAACAAAATATTTTTCAGAAGAAAAGATTCAGGGCTGGAGAATTTAAATGCTTCATACTGAAGAAATCTCAATTGTTCAATGAAATAAGACATAATGAATTCTGATAGATGTTTGGCATTTGTTATTACATAATATCCCTGGCTGGAAATGTGTTTGTCTTGCTCCTGTGGCTGTTACAGATGATGGGGTTAGCAAATTTATTAGCTTCAACCCACCATTAAGGCAAAGTGGAAAAGTAATTTAAGCCTGTAATGTGAAAGTAGAAGCTGCTATGTAAGGACTTGAGGAAAACGTGAGAAGGGAGATTTCTGGAGAGGTGTTGATTGCTGGCAGTTGTGTTAACCTTTGCCAGGAACACAAACCAAGAACACGGAAAACAGTTACAAAAAATGGCAGAATTCAGGAAGCTGAAAAAACCCATTTGTTTAGTATTCATAGAGGTGGTGCCTTTTTTGTTTATTGATGACTCTAGGGTCATTTGAGTACACTTATAATAAATTTTAAATTAATTTCTAAAATTATGCACAAAAATTATAGTCTAATCTATCTCTGTAGAGTTGCCATCTGAAAAATATATGTACCTTGATTCTAACATGAAGCTCTAGATTAATTTGCTTGTTTTGTTCATTTGCATGTGTATCAAGTTCAAAATAGGTGCAAAACAATATTCCTTTTGATATCTTTTTAATCTCTTTCATGAATACCATTAATAAAATAAAATGTGAATCACAGAAATAACATGTTTATAGTGCAATTTTTTGCAGATTCAATTTCTTTTTAGCAGAGGTGAAGGTAGTTGCAAATCTGACTGATTTGCTCAAATTCCAGGCTGTTACAATCAGCCCATTTTCAGAGAGCTGAGAATGTGGTTGGTGTTGCCTAAGCACTAACATGATCTAGTAATTTTGTAATACTGTAAATGCTTGGCCAAATCCGTAGAATATTTTCTAGGACAGGATACATTTTTCTTTACAATCTTCCATGCCACTGCCCTATAGTTGCCATTTATGTAATTTTCTTTTTTTTAAAAGCCTGTACAGTTTTGTTTCTAATTCCATTACTGATTCTGCCAGCAACACAAGTCAGTGTTCCACTAGGAAGGTATGATTCAGTATTGATGTTTATTTATGAAGCATATTCTTTTTTTTACTGGATGATGAAGGGAATGCAAAAACATTGGATAAGCTCAAAGATAAACACCACCAAACTGCTGAATAGTACTTTGCATATGAAAACTAGAGTTCTGCACTATCATAAGAAAAATGTGTCTGCTATATTACAACAGCCACCTTTAAGACTTTCATTGTGAAAAAAATATGTCTGTTATCTCCATGTTAGTGAAGTTATTAATAAATTCTATGGATATTGTGGTCTCTTCTTGCTGAAATATGTGAAGCTTTGAATATTAAGAATGTTGAGCTAGTGGTTCCCATTGTCCTAGGAACTCACTGTGCTAACCGGATGATGAAATGAAAAGGAGTTTTGAGAAAGCACTTCCAGTTCTCTCCAATAAAACTAACTAGGCCCTTGTTTTCTCAGCCTGAACGCTCCTGAGCATGCAGTCTGCTATGGAAGACCACTGGAGTGTCTCTGTAAAAAGCACTGCAGAAAAATAAATCTGAAATCCAAATCTGAATGGACTCAATTTAATCTGTTCTTCATACTTAGTGTTTTCTGTGTACAAGTACTGTGACTTAAGCCTAGCTTGTAAGAAACAGTAAGTGTAAAAGCTTTTGTGGAATTTAGGCTATGTGAATTTGTACTACAAGATTGATCACAACCCTCATCCTCCCCTGATGACTTAGGACTTGTCTAAACTTCTCCATGTATTTCAAGGTAACAAAGACACCTTAAAGAGCTTAACATTCAAAGGCTATTGCAAGTATGTGACTTCCTGTTGAGTTTCATAAGGTTCAAATGTACCTGCCACAACTTCCTGTTACACTGTGTAGACTTTTCAATTATGAGGTGATAAGTCAAGTTTCCAGACTCTTAGCCCCATACTCAGTTGACTAGCTATGTTAACGTCTTGATATGTGCAATAGAAATCAAAATACCAACCTGCAAGATTCAAAATTTAACTGTCATTTGAAACTGAGAATTACTCAGAATGATCAAATTTCCTTATTAGATATGACATGAAAAATTAGGGTAATAATCTGTGTCTAAAAACACAGGAGAGAATTTACTTTGAGTTTTAGTTAACAAATGCCAGCTGATAATTTTAAGTGCCTGCATTCAGAAACAGGTACTTTAGAAACAATTTTTTGTTAGTGCACTATGGCATAAAGTTTGGCTGCTCTGAATGTCTTCATTCAGGTGATGTGTCTGTTTATTAATAGAAGACAATTACTCAGTTGAATAACTTGTCTCAACATAGAACAAAGGCACAACCTGGGAACATAATAAAATAGTATGTGGTAGGAACTAGCATATTCTTTCTATTAAGTGGCTGAGGTGCAACAGAGGGAACATTTTATTCTGCATTTACATTCCCTAATCTTCTTATATTGTTTTACAGTTCCTAAGCATCTCATGTGTTTCAGGAGAAAATACATCCTGAAGAGAGGATGACATTTTCCCAGAGTGAAAAGGGAATAAACTTTATTCAATCAAATGAATAGTCTAAATATAGAATTAAAGTTCCTTATTTCTGCCACACCTCTTCAGCCTAGGGCTAAGCTGGGCTCGACTTGGGAACTCTGTTCTAAGGTGTGTAAAGGTATGTATAGACTTTTTAATCCTCATTATCAGAGCAAATAAAGTAATGAGCAAACCTTTGTTTTTTGTTTGACTGGTATAGACAGATGTTGGCTGCCACTTGTAGGTACCATGATTCAGGGGCTTAAGCACATGCATTAATAATTTGGATGTTTTGTCCAATGCATAATAATTGAGAAGATGAGTGTCAGCATTTACACCACATCTAAAGTAGGCATCCTAAATTTCCTACTCATATGAACTTAATAAACGTATTATAAAATGATACTGACATTTTAGAGGTAGCTGTTGTATTTTTTGATATATTTTGCCCCATGTAAAAATATTACATAGCTGAAATTTTCTTAGCTGTGAGATGCTACATTGTAAAGGTCCAAACCTCATTTTGTCTAATTCAGGTGACCAGAGCTAGATCAAAAATTCCAAAATCTTGTAATGTGCTCTGCAATGCTTTGTCACTTGTATAACTCTTCTTTCTCTAATTATTTGGTTTATAGGACATCAAAAAAAAAAAGACTAATATTGAAATCAGATTATGATCAATTAAAAAGTGTCATAATGAAAATTGGAGGGTAAGAGAGAAAGTAAGCTGGAGGGGAAGACAATATATTAGATTACTTATAGCAAGAACAAAAAGTACTGGTCTGTCTGCCCTTGTACTGCCTTTCCTGAATAATTAAAGCAGTAAGGTATAACAGTCAAAATGTTATATTGACTATCTGAATTAAAATTGCTAAAAAGAAAATCTTGGTGTATTCAATATAAGTGAACTATTAAGCTGAGAAGGGTCTTTCAAAGACACTGTTTATTAATCTAAAGTACTTCTGTATGTTAGTTCTCTGTTTTGTATCAATTAAATTTATTTCATTTGGCATCATTTTCCAAGGGCCAGATATCAGATACAGCTTAAACTCATAAATCTATAATTTGTAATAACTTAAAAAGCTAGATTTCAAAGTTCTGACGTCATGTGGGAACTTGGTGATTTTAACTGGTATTATTTTGCTTTATACCATTGACTCTTCCAAGACTTATCTTCTACTTTTCCTAGATTAGTGTAAAATAAGCTTAAAATCTTGTATAGATGCACTGCAAAAGGGCTTCTTATTTCCTTGTAGTAACACAGTACTAAAATTTTAAAAATAGTATTTCTCTGTAATAGGTTACATCATGTGTTAAATTAAGTGTGATAAAAATGTTGCAGGATATATAATTAGAATATAATTGCTTCAGTGCACACCTGTCTAAAAATGTATTTGCCTTTAGAGATGCGTGTGGATATACCTAGTCTAATAATCTGCTCTTTCCTCATAATTGGATCTCCTGCAGCTTAAACTACAGTACATTTCATATTAATCTTTCCTAAGCCAGAAGGTAATATGGACATGCATGATGGAAGCCTATTTCTATCAGTTTGGATGAGGTCCATTGCTTTTGCTGAACACTGAAAATAACTGCTACTTTGCCTTGATACTAAAATTGAAAAGTGCATGTGGAACAAAAGATAAGGACCTTCTCAGGTAGAAGGGTGCAGATGGGTTTTGAATGACATGAGAACAGTTCTGTGTTAAAGAGTAAATAAAACATTTTGAAGTGATGCAGTTCAGAGCATTCTGAAATACCAAATATCAGACAAAACAGTAAAGGACTTAGTGTTGCTCTAAAGCACAGCGACAAAATAGATGAGGTAATGTGGCACACTTACAATTAAAACTGAAAGTGTATGTCTTTCCAATTAAGTCAGTAGGAAGGCTTTGGCACTGTATACCATTTGTCACCATTGATTCCAATTAAACTCAGAGGTTCTCATTGTAAAGAATGGTGTGCAATCAATGAACAATTAAGAGAAGAAGACCTTGAAAGTAACTTATTGTAGTAAATTTGGTATTGAAATGACCCAGGCACATTGCCATTAAACCACTTACAGCAGTGATAACATGCTGCAGGCAACATCAGTTGTTGCTCCTTTAACCTGGACTGTAGTGCAAATAGCTCTAGGTTTAACTTAAGTTCCTGGAACAAGAAGCAACATCTGTCTGTAAATCCTGGTCTGGAGTTTGTTGGTTTCTTCCCTGTAACCAGCTACTATGACTCTCATCTTTATTATTAGTAGCTTAGAAAAGACAAATCAGGTCCTTAGGGATCAGGTAAGGTTAAAGTTATTAAAGGCAGAAAAAATGTCAATACAAGGAGTGCCAAGGGCAAATTTAAGGACAACAATAGCAGAAAGTTCAAATATATTAATTTGCCCTTAGGTGCTGTAATTACTTTTTATTCCAGGACTGAGGGAAGGAAATACAGGTCAAATGAACTTCTGGTAAACATCATATATGCAAACGTAATTTGCATAACAATTTAAGGTTTTATTGTCAAACACAATATCTCTTTGAAAAATGACTTGTCACTTTGAAGAGTTTTTGTCGTTCTGCCTGTGTGCAATCTTTCTCAATTAATATATTCCTTTTTTTTTAATTGCTTCACTAACAATTTATCTCATTCCTGATTTTTTTTTTTGATGGAATTTGTACCTTCCAAGTCAGGAGCTGTTTCATCTTGACTGTGTAAATATTTCCCCAGGCAAAATACACACATGTGGAAAATATAAATACATGTATTTATCAACATAGGTTGGATTTATTGTCTTGTCACTATAACTATCCAAGTTAATTCAGGAAGTCATTCTGCAAAGTATTGTTGTATGACTGGTGACTAATTAATGACTGGAAAACCACTGTACTGTGTGCATGCCTGGACACTTTTTTCTGTTTTCTGAGTTGTATATTGTTTTTCATGTTGCAGTATTATGTAGCCTTTAAATTAGTTTTCTGTGTATAACATACCTGCCCTAGTTGTTACATTTAAAATCTTTCCACGGACAAAAAAAGGGCATACCTTACATGTGAAACAAGGAATTGATTGTTCATTTTCTTAAAATCCTAACAGATTTTACTAAAACAAAGTTATACTTACTCCAGTTGAAATTATACTAACAGTTACAGTCCATATTGGTCTAAATAGAAGTATAACTAGATCTGATTTGTAACATGGCTAAAATTGTTATACCAAACCTTCCAAATATCCTTTTTTGTTGTCAGCATCCTGAATTCTTGACCAGGAAGAGTTTGAAGCTGGTGATGAATTTCTTTCCTCCTCTTTGAAGGAGTATTTTTTTTTCTTGTAATTCTAATGTCTATTTGGGCTACTTTAATGTTTTCTGACATGATTTACATCTTGCTTGGTTTTTTTCACTGGTGGCCGCTGCATGTTATATCTCACTTTGCAATACATAATGTGTTTTAGGTAGGTGGGATACTTAGTCTTTATTTGGGACTTTGCTTATTATTCCTACAGCAACTTTTGCCCACCTCTGAGGTCTACATTTCACTGACAGATGATCTGATTAGAATACTGGGGACTCCAGTCCCCTCTTTGCCTTTATTTTTCTGATCACCTTTTTATGCATAACAGAAGATATTACCTTTTCTTAGTATTCTCAGACCATCAAGCTACAATGATGATAACAATTTTGCCTTAAGAAAAATGCTGATTATAAGTACCAGTGGAGTTTGCCACTCACAGCTTATATGCGTACCTAGCTGAAAGGAGACAAAACTTAAATTTGTCAATATATATGTTTTAATGATGTATATATAATTTAATGATATATACAAAGTTTGTTTATCTGGTTTTTGTTTGTTTTTTTGTTGGTTGGGGTTTTTTGTTTGTTTGGGTTTTTTGTTTGTTTGGTTTTGGTTTTTTTTTCCAGAAATAAACTGTGTGCTATTTGGAAAATATATCTTTTTTGTCACACAATGTTAACAGGATTATTTTGTTGGGAGATTCTTTATGGAACTGATGAAAGGTATTACTTCCATAATTACATTAAAAAAATCACTGGTAATTTGGAAAAAAAAAAAAAAAGGAGACAGATTTTTTTAAATATCCTACAACTGAAACTACTTATGCATGTTTAGATAGAAGTATTTCTACAAGTCTGACTATGACATTACATAGAGAAAATTGGCTTGAAATAGGTCATGGACAATTCAACTCTATCGTGCTTCAGATACATTGCTCTGTGGTTTGTTATTTTCTCTGGCAGATTAATTGTGTTTGTATACCCTTAAATAGGGTCATAATGCTGAAGGAAAAAAGTATGTGTGGTTTCTCTGTAAGGTATTCTTTAATCGGAAAATGAGAATTATGTGTGTTGACAGATTTATGTGCATTCTGTCTTGCAGCATATGGTGGTACTGATAAGAACTTGTAATAGTCTGCCTAAAGACCTTATATCTTTGCAATTGCAGTGCTAAGTGCCTGACATCCCATGCTCATTTTGATCTTCAGAAGGAAAAATGTGAAATGCAACATTGGAGCTTGAATGATGGAATTCATGGCATTCAGTGCCTTTTCCTGAAGAAGATTGATGGGCGTGAAAAAAACCCCACCAAAACAAATCAGTTTAGTTACTTTTTCCAGTGTCTTCTGTTGTGCCAAAATAAAATGTCATGATTTAAGTAGAGAGAATTGATTTATCCATCAAGTAAAATTATTTATGGGGGTTTTTTTTATGTCTTTGGTTTAGGGACTACAATTTTCCTGATATCTCTCGTGCTCTCAGAATAAAATTACACTAATAATACAGCTTTGTCTTGAATAGTGATTTGTGTGCATGCACCAATGTTGCTTACTGTTCCTCCTCTAAGGAGGGCATTCAGAAGCAACTCTATTTCAAATGTAGGCCAAGAAATTTCAGGCTTAATTCAGAAATGTACGGACTCATCAAGAGTGCTAAACTTCAAACATTAATCTCTTATACTGTATAACTGCACAATCAGGCCAAATGTTGTAGGTAAGGAACTGTCAACAGTTTTAATTTAAATGTCGATTTTTTGAAGTTATGACTTATCCACTGGAGGGGTTGGGATGAAACAAATGGTGCAGATTGAATGATCTGCCACAGTGGAAACTCTGGACCTCTTAGAGAGATGTGACTGTTCAGAAACTGTGGAATCAATTAATACAGCTTAGATGGCTTTTGGCTGGAAACATGATCAGGAAGAGGACTGAGTGGGAGTTATAGGTCAAGTGGGTGTCCATAGTTTTGTCCTTGATGCTGTGAAATATTGGCCCTTACCTGCAAAGTCTTCAGAACCTATAGAAACAGATATCTGTTTTTGTGAATGTACTAAATTTTTGCAATTTTTTTGGATTGTCTGTCATGTTCAGATTATGTAATGAAAGGTTCTGTGTTTTAGGATTGAGTGATGGCAAGCAGGGTTGCCACAGGTGTCTATACTTCAGAAAATGTTCTCATTCTGTACAACACAGGAGAAAATTTTGGCATGCCCATATGAGCTAGGGAATACACTTCAAAGAACATGAGAATAGCTGTGATTATTTTATTTCTTTTTATCATTAAAAAGGGTAAAGTGTATGAGAATGAAAAATTTTGATAGTATATAAAAGTAGTAATTTGAATGACATATGATTTATCAGTTTGTTATTTTCAGTGTACAAATCTCTGAACTTACTTGAAACAACTCATTTCAAATATATCTGCATTGATTGGTAGTCTGGACATGAGGATACTAGTTCATATTGAAGCTGCCAGGATGTCTTTTGTAAGAATACATTTTTAATTTAAAACGGTAAGTGAGGCAATGTTGTTTTAAGGGTTCATTTTCACTTGTTTACAGGAACTGGTGGTAAATAAAAAGAAACATGTATACTGTGTGTTTGATGCATACACAGTCATACTATCTTTGGATTATTTGTCTATATCCTTTTGTGCATTTAGTTCATGTGACAATTATTTTGAAATTATATTATGCACAATATCTTTTAATATTTTTACAGGTAGTAAAACCATACGCTATGAAAAACCTAATAACTTGTATATTTTTTACAAGGTACTGATCTGCCAAGGACTATGCAGAAAGATAGCCAAACTGCAGGAAATAGAATGTTTTTAAGATGATAATCAAAAAGTAACATTTTCAATAGAGACAAATTCATTGCTAGGCATGATCGTTCATTAACTGAATAGGGAACTTTGAAACTTTATATAGAGTGTCCTTCTCAGACAGGTACACTTTACAGTAGTGACTTCAGTCAGTTTCATCGCACTAACATGTTGTTTATAGAAGGGTAACCAACAGCACATTTTTATTTTACATATGGTATATTCATACCAAGTGAATATACCATATTCACAAAATTTGTATAAAGTGCACATGTCATTGTCATTAATTGTATTTCCATCTTAAGATCCAGCTAGGTAGCCTGAAACCACCCTTAAGCCCAAGTGATTCTTTACTGTTGGTGTTGAAGCACCTTCCTATACACTTCTCAGTGTTATGTGTTGAGAGGTCAGACAGATACTGCAGTGGGTTCACCAAAGGGGACAAAGCTGCAGCTTTCTCTTTCTAACAGTGTGGACAGTCCAAGCCTGGGTAGACAGTCAGGTCAGGGAACGTGCCACAGGTTACTCAGCTTACTCACACACTTCACTGCTTCAAAGGACAGTTGTAGAGAGAGCATCTTTCTTGGAGTGCCATAGCAATAGTCAGTTTTCAAGTGGAGGGAACACCTTTCACGTACACTTGTTACCCAAAAGTATATGGACAGATTTCATCATCTTCAGGCTTGTAAGTTTCTAATTATTCTTCTTGTACATATGGGTAATTTTGTTTAATGGACTCTTTCAGGCAATAAGAATTGCCAATGCTCAATGTGTCTTTCTATCCAGGGCAGAAGGACAGAAGCAGTGACAAACAGAGCGAGCACAGAGAAGAAGAATTATTAATTCAGCTTCCTTCTGACACAGGAATTTGTTATTTCGCAATCCTAGAGCAGAGGCCTGTGCCAATTCCAGTTGTGGGAAACATACTCTTAGAACTCTTAGAATAGAGCAGATGTCTTTCTGAGGGCATTGATTCAAGAAGAAAGAAATGGAAAGTAAGGAGAAATAAGCTGTGAAGTGAATTATCAGCAAGCTGTTTTACAGGAAGTCTGATATAGTAGAGAAAGCAGATAGCTGTATGTGTCTACATGCAGGGACTGTAATATCCTTGAATATACCTAGTACCACATGGGAATTCATCAAGTGAGGAATTATGGAAGCTTCCAATTATTACTTATCCTCATGTCCTTTAATCTTTACTATTGCCATTATGGTAGACATGATGATTGGGCTGAAATTCGTGGGAAAAAAAGCCCCAAACAATAAAACCTTTTCCACTTTAAGATATGTCTTTTGTTTTGCACAAGAATAAATTGAGTAGGCTGTTACTGGTGTTTTAATAAGACTGTAAACTTTCTGCTCTATATGTAAAATGAAGCAGTTGATTTAGTTTATAATGGTACAAACAAGAAAAGCTACTGTAAAATATACACAATTCTCTGATGTATGAATTTAGTGCTGAGAAAACACACAGCATATAAGGCAGCTAGACAAAGGAGGTAGGAGAATAATTAAAAAAAGGTACATGAATTTATTTAAAACTCAAGGGTCTGTTTTCCAGTATAAACAAATACATTGTGCAAAAGACCATCTTGAAAGGTAACTGAAGTTACCAACTAATACAAGCTTCAGCCAAGGAAAAATATTCATGCCTCTTCCAATCTCCTTGCCTGCAGTAAAATGCTTTGTGCCAGACACAGTTAATTTTGCACTAGAAATCCATGTGGGACTGCCAACTGGAAGCAGGGAAAATGAAAACTATGCATGTAAGTGCCTCAGACTGCTGGAAATATGATGCTTGGCATTTAGATGTCAAAAAAATTGCTACTTGTTTATTGTCAAATAAAATGCCCTCAGACTAAGAGCTCATCTATAATTGAAGTTTATTTTTAAGGCAAACTTCAGCAACCTCTCTTTCTGCCCTTGCTACCCATTTTTATTGTCCTGAGAGGGCCTGAAAGTGCATTGCAACACCAAAGAGATTTCAAGCTTGTGTGTTTCCGAGGAGCTATAGATTATACTTCTCATCTCATGGGATGAAGTTTAGATCAGCAAGTTTAATAGTTTTTATTCTATTTTCACAAACACACATACACAAAAAGGGAGGGAGGTAAAGGCTTACAGGATCATGGAGTAATTCAGGTTGGAAAAGACATCTGAAGGTCATTTGGTTCAAGTCCTGATGAGAGCACAGGTCTATGTTGTTAGTTGAAATGTTTTAAACAAAATGAGCTCAACATAGCTGAAGGGCAGGAGACATTGTTTTCCTCCTCACCTATTTGGAGTGGGTCTGAAGGATTACAGAAGATCAGATATAGCTCTGATACAAATGGAAACATCTAGATTTGGAGACTGAAACTGGAGATGCTTATCTGAATGAGTGTTTATGGGAGAAAAAAAAATTCTTACCTTTTGTCCTGCAGAATTCATATATCTTTTTTATTCTTTACTTCTCTAATAGTGCATAGAATATGAATTCATGAAAGTTTCTGGTAAGTGGAAGTGTATTAGGCTCTTGTTTCCACTTTACATGTGGTAATGCATCACAGTGGAATCCAGGAGCATCTGAAAAAGTGCATTAGGTAACGCACCTAATTAGTTAGATCATCAGACAAGAAAGAGGCATATGATCTAGTTGATCATTCAGTGAAAGCTTATATTTGTTAAATGGACTACCACTGTCCTTCATGAGTAATTCCTCTGACCTTAAGGATTCTCTTGGTAGAATCAGACCCTTCTTTTCTAGCTTTTATTTTATGGTCTGATGGTCCTGCTTACCTCACAGGCATTCTTAGTGCATTGTTTTAACATTCAGATTCAAGATCTAGGACGCTCAGTAACTCCCAGACCTGCTATAGAAATTTCAACTATAACTATGAAATGATGTTTTAAAGCTGCTTGGGGTTTAAAAGCTGCCTCCCAGACACCTCTGGCTCTTTGGCTGCTTCCTGTAGCAAAGCACTGACTTTACATGCACAGCAGCACAGCACAAGTATAGCTTTTTTGGGACACAGCCATCCCCACCAGCTTTAGGGTGATAGAAAGAGATGGGAAAGGAGAAGTGTTGTACAAAATAAAGAGGAAAAAGTAAACTATCCAATTAGTTTCAAAAAAAATACCTGTTAAATGTATCATTTCAGTCTTTTTAAAATACCTTGATTTAAAGTAATATACATGCTTTTGAAGATTTATATGGTTACCTAATTGAAACAAAAATAATTCTAGCTGATTTTACAGCTAATTAATTTTTCCTTCAAGAAAACCAAACAAAAACAATTTGCATATTTCTGCTGTAACTTCTGAAATGTAATACTACAATAAATGAATTATTTTTTTTTCACTTACTTGCAGTATTATGGTGCCATAATGCAAATGTAGCCTGCCCTGTCTAGCCTATTATATCAAGCTAGATGATTCCAGTTGCTAATGGACCCTCAGTGAAAAAATAACCCCTGGAAACTTCAGATAAAGCAAATAAAATCAGCGAGAGAGGTGGAAAATGATTCTATAAAGGCATGATTTGTTAGTAATGGAGTTGGGGGAGTGGGAAAAATAGGCAAGCCATGGTCTAAATGAAGCAGATGAAGCAATTGAAACTAGTAAAGAAACAATGGAAATTAAAAAGCAGAGAGACATAGAGATTGAAATGATTTCTGAATATATTTTTTTTTCTCAGCAAGACAGTACTGTGCTGCGATTATGCCAGTGGTGAAGTTTAATATTGCTACCAGTGCATTACAAAAATGTTTGACTTTACTAGGATCATTGGTTTTAAATTAATGGCTTCCACTCTGTCATACAAATCTTGTGAAGGTCATTCATAATTTGAATGATAGCAAGAATGTTTCTGTATCAAGGGCCTTGGAAACAGTAGGAATAGAAAAGGAGCAGTGACTCAGTGAGTGCATTCTTAGGGGAAAAAAAAATCCACTGGAACAATTTCTAGTACATATTCCTAATATCTCTAGCACAAGTACCTGGATAAATCATATGGTGTAAATGAAAATTCTCATTTTTGTAAATTACTGGGTATGTAAATATATTTCCTGTAAATTTTATCCTAGTCTGCTTTCGTGGTTACTTGCCAAACCTTTTATTTTCCCTTGCAATAGATCAGAGATTTACAATACCTGGAAGATTTTTTTTAACAACTCTGCTAATGAGACAGCATCTGCTAAACCTTGTTACCTGACTATTTTTAATTATATGACTATCCATCATCATTTTGTTTTGCTTTATGAAGGTGACAGTTTGACATAATTCAACATCTTTACCTTCTTGAAGACAGATTTCCTGAGAGTGCAGAAGAGTGTTCGTACACCTGTTTATTTCCAGAAAATAAAACCTTTTGATGAACACCAAGATTAGGCTGAGGAGTAAAAGGCAGTGGAAAACAGTCATCAGCCTTAATTTTTGTTTCTATGGTCTGATTGTGAAAGCATAGAAGAGAGAGGTCATGGTCTGTCTTTCACTTTGTGAAATACCTGGATCCAAGAATTTGATATCGGACTTTAAACCCATTGTTAACAGAACAGGAAAAAGTTTCTTTGTTCTTCCCTTTTCTTAAGAGGCACAGGACTTATAAAGGACTTTCCTTTTTATTTTCCACTGAGTCATTGTTTAATTTCTTGGCCTATGTAAGGTTGCAACTCATTAAATACTATGTAATTAACATTCATCACAAAATGTCGTTCTTTGCACTACCAATAAAATGAGACAAACAAAACTCCAAAATGTAGTTGAATTGTATGAGACCTTATTTATAACATATGAAGTTACATGTGCTTCAGTTTTCATAAAAAATACACGAACTGTTAGATATTTTGTTGTTTTTGTTAATCTCTAGTGAACTTAATGAATCTACTCAATGAATTCAAAATAGATTAATTTTAGTCACTGAATTAAAATTTTCCTTGTTGCAGCTTCTCTGTCTTGTCCCTTCTCTTATCTTTTTATGTATCCTTCTATGTCCTAGTAATGAAGAACTATTACCCCTTAGGGTCGTTATTTTATTTTTTTTTTTGGTGTGTAGTTGTTGGTTTTTTTCTCAAAGTCACCTCCCTTGGTTTCTTTTACAGTTCTATTGAGCTGCAATGTCAATATAGGAATTTTACCTAAAGTAATTTCTTAAATACCTTAGGTTTTTTGTTCCACTTGCTAAGGCTTGTTTAAATCTGTCACAAGCACTTAAGCACTTAATGCTTCTTTTATATTCTTCTCTATTCTCATTCAATTCCTGTTTCAAATTCCTCAGTTGAAGTTACTCAGTTATTTTGTTATTGTGGAATATTTTGATTGTTTGTATTTACAGTAGCATCTTTTTAATGCCGTGACTCAGGGGTGTAGTTATTCTGTTCCCTAAGCCTTAGTACTATAGTGATTAGAATGATATTAGAACAGGACGGAGTTAGTCATTTGCTTGGTTTAGTAGGTGTGCCTGCCTGACTTTTCTTGCTTTTATGTCTAGTTTTCTAGAAAGTTGATTCTGGAAGGGAAGAGATGTGTCTTTCTATGTGTACTTATAATAATATTCAAAAGTTGCTATAGCTGTCTACTACTAAGGATTTCTTTCTCATTACAGGCAAGGTATTTTTGGTGTGTGTACAGTGCAAACTTCAATATAGGAAGCTCTAGCTAGCTTGGCTAGTAGAACAGAAAGCAATTTAAATGATTTATCTCATGATGGAGCTGTATGGTACCACATAGTTTATTGTACATATGCATAGTTTACTGTGGGCTATAGCTCCTGACAGGCCAATGAGTGAAATTTATGCACCAGTCGAGATCCTCAGATCTCTTATTTGCTGCCTAACTTAATAAAATATCTAAATTTCCTCAGAGTACTGGTACGAGTATTGACTAATTGCTCAAATGCTCACCCCGTCCATCCAATTGATGAAAGCATATCCATATGCCAGTGTACTTGCTGACCTCTCTGAGTACAATTAGTTTATGAGGCCTTAGACCATGCCCACAAAAGAAGACCAGGACTAGGAGGGACTTTACAAATCTCTGTGAACGGTGCCTGGAAAGGCGAAGGGCTGGAATATATTTTCATAAGTATAACAAAACCCCTCTGAGTAGTACTTTTTTGCACTTCTCTTGCTCTTCTTTTCTGCCCCAGCTCCTAGAAGACATCTGCTAAGTTTCCATTCATAATTGATTAATATATGTATTTGTGTTGAAAATGTTCCTCCCTTGAAGTCACTCTTCTTCCTCCTCAGTGTATATCTCTTAAATTGTTTTACAAAGAAAAGTTAAGTTGCACCCTAGTCTTCACTTTGGTTGATGAAAAAAATCTAGATGTCTTTTACTCCTCTTTTCTGTGAGAGCCGTTTCATTTTCCTTACCATTTGAATAGTTCTTCCCTAATTCTCTTCCTTCTGACAGTCACCACCCTCTGGGTGAAGAACCTTTTTCTAATATCCAACCTAAACCTCGCCTGATGCAATTTCAGGCAATTTGCTTGGGTCCTGTCACTGGTCACCACAGGGAAGAGATCAGTGCCTGCCCCTCTTGTTCCTCTCACAAGGCAATTGTAACTGCAATGAGTTCTTGCCTCAGTTTCCCCTTCTCCAGGCTGAACAGACCAAGCAATCTCAGCCGCTCCTCATACGGCTTCCCTTCAAAGCTCTTCACCATTTCTGTTGCTCTCCTTTGGGCACTCTCTAATAGCTGAATGTCTTTCTTGTGGTGTCCAAAACTTCACAAAAAATTCAAGGTGAGGCTGCCCCAGTGCAGAGCAGAGCAGGACAATCCCCTCCCTCGACTGGCTGGTGATGCTTTGCCTGATGCCCCCAGGACACAATTGCCATGGCACAACTGACTCATATTCAACTTACCACTGACCAGGATCCTCACATTCCTTTCTATGGCTCTGCTTTCCAGCATTTCACTCCCCAGTCTGTACATACATCCAGGGTTGCCCCATCCCAAGCGCAGAATCCAGCACTTACTCTTGTTGAACTTCATATGATTGGTGATTGCCCAGTCCTGTAATTTGTTGAGGTCTCTCTGCAGGCCCTCCCTGCCTTTGAGGTTCCTCATGCTGTGTGCATTGGTGTAGAAACTTTTCAGGCACGGTACACAGTAGCCAACACCTGCTGAAGTAGATTGAGGGATCCCATTAGTGCTCGTTTATATTTTGGAATTCTTCAGATTCCTTCTCCTCTTGTGGAAGCTATCTTGAAATACATACTGTCTGGCCTGCAACCTCATTTTTCAGTTCTTCCACAATTCTGGGGTGGAATTCAGTTTGCGATTGTGACTAATTAATAAATGTTTATTTCCTTGGGATCTGTTTTCACTTTTTTTTAATTTATTTTTTTTAATATGCACTTTATTTGCCTTACTGTTGTCTGCAAGGTCAATGTCATATTCCGTTAAAAACTGAGGAAAACAATTTATTTAGTGATTAGGCCATTCATTATACTTAGTCTCCACCTCTTCACAGTGTCTTCTTCTGGATCTCATGATATCAAGGTTAGGCATCTTTACTACCCAAGGTCATTTAGAGCTGGCTATCTGAGAATGAGTCCCTGCTTCTCAGTGTTGCACACAGAATGAAAGTCTGGTTGAGGTTGGAAGGGACCTATGGACATCACCTAGTCTGACCCCTCTGTTCAAGCAGAGACACCCAGTTAATTGCTTAGAACAATGTCAATTTGGCATCTCCAAGAATGGGGACTCCGCCACCTCTCTGGGCAAGCTGTATGGGTGTTTGGTTACCCTCACACTGAAAAAGTATTTCCTGGTGTTCAGAGGGAACTTTCTGCGTTTCAGTGTGCACCTGTTGCCTCTGGTCCTGTCACTGGACACCACTGAAAAGAGCCTGGCTCTTTCCTTTTTGCACCCTTACTTCCAATACTTACAGATACTAATGAAATCTCTTCAAGTTTTCCCTTCTCTAGGTTGAATAGTCCCAGTCCTCAATCTTTCCTCATAGGAGAAATTCCCCACTCCCTTAATCATCTTACTGGCCCTACACTTGATTCAGTCCAGTAAGAGTGTATCTCTCTCAAGCTGGAGAGCCCAGAACTGGATGCACAATTCTGCACACATGACCTCACCAGTGCCGAGTCGCGGGGAAGAGTCATCTCCCTCAATCTGCTGACAATGTTCTGTCCACTGCAGCCCACGATACCATTTTTGTTCTTTGCAACAGAGGCACGTTGCTGACTCCAGCAGGACATCAGGTGCTTTTCTGCAAAGCTGTTTTGCAGCCAGGCAGACCCCAGCATGTGCTGGTGTGTGGTTCTACCTTTCAGCATCAGATTTACCCCAGGTATTCTGTCTGGTGCCTGGACTCCCAGCTCATGGCTCTCACTCAGCTGGAGAGAAAGCTGCCTAAAAGTTAAATTTGGCAATAGCTTTAATTGCTCTGTCCCAATGAGATTTTAGTCTCAGATTTGAATGTGTCACTTGGTCATAAAAGCAACTTAACTTTACAGCTGGATCTTTAAAAGATTGCAATGAGTATTTACTCTTAGAGCTGGACAAACCAAAATTAGTGCTAAATTAACATGTCACTCCTGTGACTTACTACTTATCTGTTTTTTCCCCACTCTTGGTAAAATCACAAGTTCAAGTTTCTGTTATGTCCAGATATCCTAAACATAAAGGCTTCGTGCTAATAACATCAAAATGTTTGAAAAAGTAGCTATTTGTAGAAACAAGAAAGAAGAAGAAAAACATATATTTGACCTCATGAGAAATGCCACCTGTTCATCTGCTTTCAGAGACCAAGGTTAAGGGACAATTATGATATTATTAATTGTTATTTGATTACAAGCTTCTGTTTAATTCGGGGTCGGAAGAAAAGGCTGTTTGGGAGAATTTTCCTCCTTATTACTTTTCTTATTCATATAAAGGTGCCTTGGTCACTTATGCTTTTAGAAATGGACATTTTGCCCTCTAGTGGATTCTTTCGGTTAGAAAATGCTCGGGGAAAACCTATTTCATTACCTAGGAATGCTTGGTTTTAATTTTAGTTTTCAAACTGTGCACTCAAATTCATCCATTTAGATTCTGGTGCAGAACTCCAAAGCAAAAAAAAAAATTAACACTGTTGTGAAAATGGTGTTTGTTTGTTAGGTGTTTTTTTTTTCCTGTCTGTATCCACTGATGCACTTTTAAGACTCCATCTTTATTGACAGTGTCCTTGGGTTATATCTTATTCAAACAGATTGTTAAAGGGAAGTTTAAAGTCACCAAATTTTAATTTGAAAGTAGTGGCAAGGAAATTAATTGGCAAATAGTTTGCTTTTTCTTCAAACTGTGACACTCTATTGACATTAAGGATAACATTTGCTGCTTTATTTAACAAAACAAAGTAATGAAAGCTGCATAATAACTGAAGCTGTAATACACTTGCTAGAGCAGCATATATCTGCTGCAAAATTTTTCTTTGATTCTGTAACAATGATCCAATTATGCTTATTTGGGACATGACTTGTGGGTAGACAGAATGGATTTCTTTAAAATTTACTTGAGAGCCTTAGTCATTGCTTTGCTGCTCTGGGAGTATGAGAATGAAATGGTACAATTTATGTTTTAATTCTTGTGACTCCAGCATACTGGTTTTCTTTTGCAATATTTTATGCATTTTTATTATGTGAAGTTTTGCTGATGTGAATGGCGTGTTTTCACCCTAAATTTATTTGGAGCTCTGCAGAGAAGGAAGAATACTGCATAAAATAGGTAATATTCCTATGAAAGACAAGAAAGAATCCTAATTAACATGCTTAGTGCAGCACCAATTGAGGTTAAATATGCATGGTACTCAGGGTTCTGTTCAAAATAACTTAAACCCAAACATTTAGGAGATACTACAAAAACTCAACTTCAATACAAACTTTCACTGCATCTATGAATGCAAGTTTTTCCTGATTGCCATAGGAAAGGTTAATAGATCAGTGCTTGTCCAGTTCTCTGCCACATGGTTCCTAAAACATTCAGTTTAACTAATCCCTGAAAATAACCACTGATGGATTCATGATACTCAGTGGTTTTAGAATGATTGGATTAGAATGAACCTGAGATAGGTGATACTATAAACCAACAACTGTAACAAAAGTACAACTATAGTCTTCCTTATATCATAATCAAAAAAGTTTCCATAAATGAAAATATTCTGAAGAAAAAATGTGTTTTGTTTGTGCTCTTAAGACTTTGCAATAAATGAAAATGTCAGACTATGCCTTCCAGTGCTCTATTTTTACTTGCAAAATGTGATTATAATTATTTATTTATTAAACCCTTTTCCTCCAGTCTAAAATTTGTGAAACTGTATCACCCAAAACACTCTTACTTTATGAAATATTTTTTTCATAGAAAATCCAAATTTTATGAGAATAAGGAAATTTTTACAGAAAAGTAGTAGAGAGATCTTTCCATAAACAGCGTAATTTTGAGTACTGGTCTACAAAGACAGGACAGAAGAATGACCGAGTAAGGAAAATTGTTCTTGAGGCTTTTTGCTGCTTCATTCCTGAAGAATAAGTACTGTCGGTCTGCCAAAATGTCATGAGCAACCCTGGCATGACTTGGGAGAAAGCTGGGTTAAGAAGTTGTATCGTTCAATGGTAATCTGCTCAGAAAGTTGAGAAAAATGTATTAAGATCTGAGAGAATATCTCTACAGCTTGTTTTTAAAAGACATCTTTTAGATATCAAAATGTTCTAAACGGTAGCAGAAATTTTAAAATAAGGACCAGTAGGAGAATAGGAATAGAAAGGGTAAATGTCACAATCAAAGAGAAAATAATGTAGTATTCTCCTAATTAACTGTAAATAGAGTGTTCATAGAATTCTAGAATATGCTGAATTGGAAGGGACCCATTGGGATCATTGAGACTCACTCCTGGCCATGTGCAGGACAGCCCTAGGAATCACACACTGTGTCCTGAGAGCATTATCCAAATGCTTCTTGAATTCAGACAGTTCAGGTGGTGTGACCACTTCCCTAGGGCACCTGTTCCAGAGAATCTGGTGAAATCTGGGTGATTCTGGATATATCTAACCTAAACATTCCCTGACTCAACTTGTTGCCGTTTCCTCAAGTCCTGTCAGTGGTCATGTGAGTGAAGAGATCTGTAGCAAGATTTCTTCTCTTTGTAGCTGGTTCTATGATTTCCCACTGCTGTTTTCTTGTTTTGCTTTGTTTGTTTTGTGGGGTTGGAGAAGGCAAAAGGTTGGGTTTTTTAATGTATTTAAGAGCACCCCTTTCCCCAGGGATCTTATGATCTTAACTACCATTGCTGATGATGCTTCAAATCATCTGTGATATACACTTCTGGTACTCAGACAGACTCTTCCATTCAACAACATCGTGTGCCAAAGTCTCTGCCTAGAGCTTCATGCAGACTTGGTTCGTCCAATGTAGCTATTATTGCCCAGAACTACTTGTTTTGTCTTCCTATTGAAGGCTTCTGCCCCTATAGCAGGAATGAAAGAGACATTTCTGCGCCTCAATGCCTCAGGTCACTGATTTGTGAATTCCTTCTTAAAAAATACCACTGAAAATGCATGTTAATAGGAGAGGCCGTTAAACAGTGGTGGCTGTGAGATGAATGGTATTCTCACAACTTTGCATGTGCTACCCAAGAGCAGGGGACATTTTGATGTGTTTCTCACTTCAGCACCACTGCTTGGTCTGACTGACCTGGAGTCAGGAGTCCAAGTCTCCGAAGTTGGACGTGGACAAACTCTAATGACTCAGAGATCCGAACATATACAGGGTCCCTATGAATGCTGCATTGAAGCCAAGGTTAATATAAAACAAGGGTTTTTTGGAAAGGCTGGCTTACAGATGAAAAATGCCATAATTCTTGTGAATGAAAGCAATTTTTATGGACTTCACATGAGATAAACTATAGTGAGGATTTTTGTTAATTTTTTTTCCCCACCAATATATGTTCCCTTAACCCTAATTCCTACTTGTAATTATTAACATTTGTTTCTTTCTTTTAACATCACAAAATATTGTCTTTTTTCATCCTTTATATATAGTACAAAAAGAAACATCTAATCAAAAATGAAAATTATATGTCAGTTTTGTTCTTCATGAAAAGCGCCATAAATCTTATAAATGTTATCATATGTAATATACTCATCAATTGGTGATTGTGAAGTAGATTAATCAGATTCTGTTAATGTTCAAAAAACCTATTGCAAGTAGTCTGAATCACATATTGAATATCGAAAATCATGTCATTATGGCCATTTAAACTGCAATTAAAAATAATTAAATTATCCCAATCAAGACAAGTTTAGTAAACAGAAGAACACATTAAATTTAATTTTATTTAGTTTTTCTTTCTCTATTAAATTATGCTAAAGCACTAAAATATGCCCTAGAGAACAATTACTGTAGGTTAATAAAGACTAAAATTATATTTCAAAATTTTATGTCCATGTCATATGAGTATCTAGATAGAGGATAAACAGGTTTTGAAAAATCAGCTGAAAATGGCAATCCATCGTGTTTAGGGAGAGTTTTCTTCCAGTTTGCTATGCTAACATTTTTGCTATAGTGTCAGTGTTCTTAGGAAAACTGTGATTGCCTAGAGACAATCTTGCACCATTGTAGGAATTTCAGCCAATCTAAGTGCTTTAGAATGAAACTGCAGTTCATTCTGAATGCCATTTTTTTTCTTTTCTTTGTACCTGTAGCTATTACATGGTGCTCTGTGGTTGCAGTTCTGACAGCCTTCTAACCTCTAAGTAAGGCTGAACGCAAAAATAGTATCTTTAGAAGCTTTAATTCATTAAACTAGCTAAATAAAATTAGTGTTTCTTTCCTGTTTTGTGAATCTTTAGTCCTTTCAGAACTATGCAATGCTTTTGTACTTTTTGTGTTTCTGCACCCATCATCTTTCCCCTCTGAGGTTTGACAAGGTCTTAAGATATTTTTTCTTTATTTGATCTCAGGGACTTTAGATTCAGTAAAGATTATCTGCAAATGATACTCAGCAAGGCTTAGCACACGCTGTCTGAGCTCCAGAGATAACTTGAGTCCTAGATCCTAACAGTGAGGTGTGCTGAGTATTTCTGATTCTCTTCCCTGCTCTGGAGGTTATGTACCTGACCCAAGCCTGCAAGCACATACCTTCACCTACCCAAACCACAGTCCCAAGGGTGGGGCCTCAGGAAATAGGGGAACTGCTGTGGGGTGTTTTCTTCATTAATGATTAGAGGATAATTAAAGGATTTTTCCAGGACATTCAGACCTTACTGCATATAATTTTAAATATTAGTGTTGAAATATGTTTGAAGGATTTGAGACGAAAAGTTGTACAACAGGGTGTGGGTGATGCATTTTAGCATGAATAACATCATTTGTGCAGTAAGCCCCTTGAAGGAAAATAAGAGTATGAAGAGTAGATCAAGCTCATAGATTAGTAACTAAGAGTGTCTGCAACCAAGAAAATAGCCAATTTAAATCTAAATTTTGTTCGAAGAGACATTTAAAGAAGGAAAAAGTCATTATAATGGTATGATATTATCTAGTCAGGTATGTTCAAGAAAGATAAATTAACATCTGAGTTCAAGACAGGACTGACAAATCTCTTATTAGATCAGACAACCTACAAGAGGGGAATAGAAATTATTTTTTTGTTGGGTTTTTTTAATTTGTTTTTTATTTTTAGATTAGCACAATGCAGGCTGATATTTCCTGCAAATACCTTGGAACAGTCTGACAAATGGTTAGGGGATTTGTTGAATTAAGGGCAATAATTTAATGAAAACAAATGTATACATATTTTATTTGAATTAGGCTTGAATTTCTGTTTCCATGAGAGTGGGAGATTTGCAGCTGGCTCATGTTATGGAAGAGATTGTATTTTGGATGACCTGTCAAGCTCTAACTTCACCCTCTATTCCACTAGTCATTCATGGCGCCGGGGCAGGGAGGGGGGGGCTTGTTGGGAAACAGTTCTGAAGATTTTAAATAGTGAAGAACTCTCATTTTCTGGTGAGATTTACTGCAATAGTGATCTACTGAATTGACTACCTCACTCCCTCTACTGTGTGCCTCCATAAGATTTTGCAGCTTATTCTTGCCCATCTTACAGTATGGGAGATAGCATTTCAAGTTAGATGCTTCAAGCTCCTTCAAATCACAAAGAAGGATTCTGGGACTCTGAATATTAAAGGATGCTATGAGAGGCTGTCAACTCCAGCAACTCCAAACCCAGGTTTTTCTCCTGCCCAAGCCAGGAGCTCAGAGATCTGAGGGCTCAGTCCCAGTTTGAAGTGTTTGGCCTGCAACTGAAGGTAAGATAAGTGTGTATTCCAGAGATACTGGCACACAGACACACATAGGACATGGACAAGGCTGCCTACGCTGACTGGCACAGACAAGGTGTTTCTTAAGCACCATTTGTGTGTAGGACTTACTAGTGCTGTAGCTCCCTAGTGGCAGCATGCACATGACACTCACTAGGCTCACAAACACTCAGTGCTCAAGGGTTAAACATCCTGAGTTAAAACTTACTTTTATATTATGTGTCACATAAATCCAATTGCTTCAAGATTTATGGTAGAATGAGTGAGACATATTAATTTGTAATTGTGTCCTTTTTCATGTTGACATGGATGATGCAGTTCCTAATTTGTGTTTTTCTAAGCAGTACAGTGACATTGACTATAGCAGTGACACCAGCTGGTGTGTCAAGGTGAAAAATATGTTTTCCTCTCTTTGCTTTGTCTGAGTAAGTCTATATAAGCAATTGTATTCTTGATGCAGATTTCATAACAGCTGGTTCCAACTCTAATTCTTTCTCTTACCATCTGTCTTCTCCTAATTCTGTTATTAGAATGGCAAACAGAACCTCAAGGGTACTGTGAGTTTCTGAGAAAGATGGGCAAGCTCTAACAGCATCTGAACATTGAAATCACAAAGTTACATTTGAACTCAACTCTACCTTTCTGCTCCAAATGAAGACCTAGGGGAAATGAGAACTGTGCAGATGCTTTGTGTGAAAAACACAGACTTATAAGAAGTTTGAAGATGGATTAAAGAGCAAAAAAAAGTTTATTGAGTTCTTTTAAGTGAAATTAACACCACCAGGCATCTGAATCTGATGAATTTAAGAAAAATCTCATTAAATCCTGTCTTTGAAAGTTCTGTTTCAACTAAATGAAAAAAAAAAGTAAACCCTATCCTATAAGTATTTAAAATCAGGTCACCACACCCTATCTACTGTAACACTTCTTAGTGTTACAAGAGGAAAAAATGCTATATCATCAAAAAATGCTCAGCATACCCTGCAGACATTTTAAAGATGGAGGTTCTTGTAAATTAATCTTTATTGTAATGTTCTGTGTAACCTACAGATTTACATTTTCCCTGTCACTTACTACCTATTTTCAGTTTGTAATAAAGTAATATTTCTTGGTGATTTCATGGTGATCCATGGTTTTTACTCAGGATGTCCTATTAGAAGAGACTAAAGGAATTGTACCTTTTTCACCCTGGAGAAGAGAAGGCCTAGGGAAGGACTTCATTGTGATATTCCATTCCTTACAGAGAAGCTGCAAAAAGGATAGAGACTCAATACAAGTTGTTCCAGGAGAGGGTTTATCATGATATAAGAAAGGAGTTTTTTGCAGTAAAACCAATAATTCAATGGCACAACCTCCCCAGGCATGTGGTAGAGACTTTGTCACTGGAGGGTTTCAAGATGCAATTGAACAGGGTGATAGATAATCTCATCCAGGTTCCTTTCCCCACAAAAACTTTGGCCAGATGATCTTTTGAGGTCCCCTTCTGCTTGGGATGTTCCATAGTTCTGTCATATCTATCCAATCTTCTCTTGGAAAGGCAATGAAAAAGTAACTTTTTAGGAAACAGCCCTAGTACTTTTTTCAGTAATGTTATTTAATAACTGCTTCTACTGAATTATCTAACTAACTACTAATATCATCTTTCTTCAGGAAAAGTATCTTCAGGCTAAGTAGCAAGGTAAACATAGGGAAGGCAAACGTAAAGAACTACTACGGATTTGCTTTTTCTGTTAGTTTTACCATCAGAAGCTACTTTAATTTTTTCATTACTGATACCTGAAAGGGAACAAACATCTGTCAGAGCAAAGTACCTCATACATGTCTGTTTTCTTCTCTTTCCTCTCTTATTGCTTTTTGCCAACTTAAGGAAGTCAAGAAAGTAGAAACCGGGAAAGTTTGCAGTCTGAATTTAACTTAAAATTAGCCTTGTTTCAGCCACATAAAATATGTGACTGACAGAGTGATCAGCACAGATCATGAAATAGGTTGCCTATTTAGAGTGAATACATTATATCCATTTGCTGCAAAGTCACTGAAATATGCAAACAGTGATCTCTCAACATCTTTGATTACTTTGTGTTAGTCTAGTCTTCTTTTTTAAGTTGTATATTCACGTTACCCAAGCTTCATTCATCATGTCCTTGTCTATGGATGGAAAAAGCCCATTGTATGAATTTTTAAGGCTCACAATATCAACAAATAATCTTTTCAATTATTTTTCCAAATGTCAATCAATGAATATATGCATACTTTATTGCAAATAGGATTTCTAAGACCTTTATTTATTTTACTATTTCATATTAATTCTCCACCAAGTATTAAGAATATTTGATGCTGTGCAATATGAAATCTTGAACTTTCAGTCTTTTCTGAAAAAGACTGTTTCTTTTCTTATAGGTTCAACAGTATAATAATGGGGATTACTTTTGTCTCAAAAATTGGGAAAGCAAACAATTTTGTCATACAATGTTAAGCACAAAGAATATAAATCGCTTGGTAGTAGTGAGAATAAGGAATAGCAGTCATGCTTTCTGAGGGCAAAGAAAATGAGAGTTGCAGTTTAGCCTATTCTCCATGGAATATTTACTATAAGATTTCATAGAGCCAAAATTCAGTGCATCATTTTAGTTCTCTCCTGACAGTGTTGGGCGAAAACTGGTTGATTCGTACTTACCTTTCTCACAATGAAAACTCATTCTGGTATATAAAATGTTGGCATAAATTGCATTTGGACTTTTTTTCTGGAGTAGTTATTCTTTTGGTTCTTTGTAAACTGAAATCAGATATAATTTTTTAGAGTAACTTTCATGTTGTTGAATTTTATTCACTTAGAAACATTATCTATAGAAACTGCCTGGAATTCTTCAACAGCCAGTGGACAGAGAGATGTAGTCTCAAAAGCAGATTTATATCTGTATTTTAAGTTTAGTTAAATTGCAATTTGAAAAAAAAAAAGTAGCCATTTTTTCTATTAATGGTGGTGTTTATAACACTGGAAAAGCCTTAGTTAAAGCTATGAACTAATCAAAGTTTGTTGATTGCTAAAGTTGCATGCAATTCCATCATCTGTCTTCACACAAACAATCATTTGATCAGCAAGAAAAAAACCCCTGCTGTTAGTTTATGTCACTTTTCTGATATTCTCAGCACAATGGGATAAATTTACAGGCCTTACATCTTCCATAATTTTCAAAGAAGAACCCAATTTCACTTGACAACAAAACTTAGCATGTTTGTGACTGATCTGATATATTAGATGGATGCATGAGGATACTATTATCACAGGAATATCTTGAAAAGTTTTTCTGTATATTGGACCCAGGGTGACGGGTTCATTTACAAGAACTATTGTCATATGTTTACAACAAATGAAAAATGCCTAAAGGTGGTTTATTTGCACTTGCAATACATGCTATTCTAATATGACAACAATAGAGGCCACTATGGTTCCAGAATTCAAAATCTAGAGAAGCCTATAAATTACTGTTTCTTAGAGAATGAAAACAACAATAGTGTTTTTCAGGTAATGTTTACCTTTTAAATTCTAGTAAAACATTAAATAAATATGTCTTGATGATTGTAAATACTACCTGCTTGAAAGTAGATTAAATTCAGTGGAAATAAGATTTTGTTTCAACTAGATTAGGAGTTTAGGAAACACTATACTGGAAGATTAAATCATTGATATAAGAATAAATCTTTTCCTTTTTTGAGGTACTGGGGACTCTACAAAGGCAGAAAAGTTAGAATCAGTGTTTCTACCTGTATGCTGTATTGAAAAAATGTACATTTATTCTAGTTAATATTGACTCAGGGTCCACTAGTGGATATGAGGTAGTGGAGTGGCTATTTTATTTTACATTCTAACATTATTATTAGTTCTTACAAAGCAGCAAGGAGTCATTATTATAGTTTAGGATAATAAATGCATAGATAGATGCATGTTTATGTTTGCACTGAGATGTTATTGAGACATTTTTTTGGCACATATGCAAACTCTGAAATGTTAGCTGTCAGTTATTTGAAGCACTGGTAAAATTAAGGAAGTCTAGATATTACAGCTCCCAGTTTCTGAGGGCAGACACAGGGAACAAGTACAGGAGTGGCAATTTGTTCATCGTATGGCAGACTGCCCAATAATTAAATATGCTTCTTTTTAAATGCGTAATCCTTACTTGAATAGCTGTTTCCTTTGGAATTTGGCTGGGAAGTGGGTTTGTTAGACTGGACCTAAAATGCAAACCAATGTTTGTCCACTTAACATGCTCCATGTGGGCAACGCTTAAATTTTCACAGAGCTCCAATAAAGGCACTGAAGCTTGGTCCTGACACGACCACAGAGAGTAATGGGGACATAGGTGAATTGTTATAACTTTGATGCCTCTCAGTTTCAATAGGCAAAAGGCCAGTTGCTGGAGGAGCTATCTAAGGGGACACAAGATTTAATGGTGGTATCTTCAGTAAAAGTGTCACTCAAGTTGGAGAAGATGCATATTTTTATTTGGGTATTGTCCAACATTGAATTAAAGTAGTTTTACACCATGCATTGAGCAGTCATCAGATGGCTGTTGGTTGCTTCCAGTTTGAGCTGGCTTTAACTGCGATTGCAGATTTAAATCCTTGCAAATGAATTCTGATATAATTTCTGTGTCGTAGCTAGTGAATACTTTTAATTTTGAAATAACTTCAGTGAAATTCTCTGCGTTTAAGTCATCTTGTAATTTCACAAAGTTACAATAGCAGAATCTAGAAAGAAAGTATTAGCAAGCTTATCTTGCTTTCTTTTATTGTACAATGATAGGTGCTGTGAGTGATGCCAGAGGTCATGAAATTAAGTTTGGAACAAGCCTGAGAGGAGCTGGCAGGCCTCTTTTAGTATTTAATATTTTATTTCTAATGCTTAATGAATTCTGTATTTTTTCATTCTCCCTGTGTATGTCTTCTATGTGATTGTTATTAAGCTGTTAACATACCCATATGTACAGCACAGGTTTTTCTCACTATATGCTACCTCCACACATGCTGACAGAACTCCCTAGCTGATGTACTTTATATGTGGCAAAGGGAGTTCTTTGCTTTCAAAGCTAGGTTACCTTTGTCAGGTCACAGGCTAAGCTGAGAAAAACATCATTTGCTGACATGGCTGTTCTAGAGATCTGTTCTAGAGATTTTGCCAATTTATACCAGTCAAGTAGTGGGATTTTATATCCATAGACTTTTTTCCCAACATAACAACGTTGACAAAACACTGTAGTCTCACCTAAGGAGAACATCTGTCTGTTGCAGCTTATTCAGACAGCTTGCGATCTATAGCTCCTCACTCATAGTTTATTTATATAGCTCAGGATTTGAGAATCTTGCATTTTTTCCTTTCCTTTTTTTTTCCCCCTTTCTTTCAAATCTCTTGGAGAGTCTTTAGAAGAAAAATTCAATGAATCTTTACTCAACAAGCATGAAGGTAAAGAAAAAAGCAAACCAAAAGCACAGCAGAATCTAAACCTTTAAAATTTATGCAGGTGACAAAGAATTGGAAATTCTTTTTAAGGATAAGGATTGTCCGTTTATAAAATAATATATTTGTGATTTGAGGTTTGATTTTCCTTAGCAAGTCTCAGTCTAATCTAGATGTTTTCATCCTGGCATATATCAGAACTAAATTCTCTACCACTGTACATTGTTGTGGTTTGTCTGAAAATCTGCCACAGTGTAGCACTGTCTCAAAACAGAGCAGTTGTAATTTGAGGATGAGAATTAATCTGCCAGCCCCATGGATGTTAGCTTACCTGCTCAGGCTAAAGTGTCACCTATAGAGCCAGGTTTGACCAACATCACATCAATCAGTGAATACTTTTTAATGGCTGTCAGCAAGGGGAAAAATGACAGAGAAAAGGAAATTACAGTAGGAAAAGTGTTGTTTGAAAAATTACTTTTCTACCTTCTGCTTCTGTGAATGGGAAAAGTATGGTCTGTAGTCTGTTAGGTTTAAGAATGGCCAGAAGTAGAAAGATGCTTTCTCAAAGTCAGTACAAATTTAATAGGAGGCAGAAATGAATATTCTCTGCTTTCTGTAAGAGACAGAAATGAGCATGACAGAGGAAAAAGGGTTAAAAATATTAGATATAGGCACAGGTGAATGAAAGATAGTTACCTAAAGTATTTTTCTGGTCCTACCATGTGTCAGATGCTAATGCTAAAAGTAAGGCATATGTTTATGAATAGCAGGGTCTAGAGGGGGATGACTGTGCTATGTGACACCACATGATAAAACAACTCACCAGAGAGTTTCTATATCAACAGGGCTGTAACCCTTCAGTAGCTAAGACTAATGAAGGAATCCTCAATATTCCTGAAAAACCAAGGCCAGAGGCTTTGCTGGTGTCACTGCAGCAGGAGAAGGCCTTACTTTCTCCCAGTGATTGTTTTGGGATGGTGTTCTGCCACATGTGTATGTATCTCAGCCCATATTGCTGCAGAGACATCACTATTTACTTGTGGTAGAGCACCTGCCAGGAAGGCTACTGGCACTTTATCTGCAAGGCTCTTTCATTACTGCATGATATCAAGAGAACTGACCACAGCACCACTCACTTAAGAGGAGTGATAAACCATCTCCTGGACCCTTACTGCTAAAAACGTTATTTGCAGGAAGCAAGGGAACTCAGAAGATCAATAAGGAGTAAGAAACTGAGAATGACTTAAAAAATATCCAACAGTAAGGTTCTTTAAGTAGATATCTTGCTTTTGTTAGGCAGGTTTGGCTGTGTTAGTAATTCTACTGCAGTCTTTGGAGTGCTCTGAATATAGTAGTAGAGTTAAACCTTGTCACCTTTGAATGACATAGTTCAGTTTAGTGCTTGTAAGGTGAACAGTTCATTGCAGCTCTCATGCAACATTCTGATGCTCTTGAGGCAGAGATCAATAATTAATGTTCTACTGGAGACCTTAATGGCACAGTTAGCACCACACATTGTTGTATTTTATAATGACAACTCTCATAACACTTATAAAAGCATAATAGTGATAATGCCTGAAGAAAACAAGTTAACAAAAACCACTTAGTATCCTCTCTCCTATCCCCTGTTGTCTCCCTCTTCCGAACAGTGGATGTTTTTATCTGCAATGGAGATCCTAAGGCAAAGTAAACATTAGGTAGTTGTTATTATAGAGTATTAGCTAAAATAGTATACAGGACAAGAAAAAAACAAGTGTACATCACATCATGTAAAGGCAGTACATTCTCACAAAAGGCATGTACTCTGTGTTTTTGTGTGTGTTTGCATCATGAAGACCTAACAGACACAGGTGGATATGCCCTCAAATCATAGACAGGGTCTTGAAAGCTTAGGCATTGAAGATGCAGAAAGTGATAAACCAGCAAACTCCTTTCTGGCACTCTTTATTCTTTTTAGAAAGCATTTTGGCATTGTTTCCTTGACAAAGAATTTCCATTGTGTCAAATGTAGGGCAGTATAGCCCGTTCATCATTAAAATTTTACCTTTACACTAAAATTCCAGTCAGATATCAGTAAGAGAATTATAGGGATTGGTATTCACAGATGGTCACTTCAGCCTGGGAAACCAAGTACCTTAAGGCTTCCTCTGTGAAAGGTGCTGCAAGGAGCAGTTTTGAGTACCTAGATATAGGCTACTGCTCTGAATCCTTTCAAAACAGGTCCTGTAGCAGGTGATTCGGGGTTGGAATCTAATTTCACTTTTTCATCCATCCAACATTATTTTTTCCATACAAGTAGTACAGAGTTTAAACTTCCGTCAAAATAACTTCCAGTCCTATAAGCCTCGATTCCCACAGTTCTGAAGTATTTGCATGATGAAACGCAAAATTGTCCAGGCATTCCACACTAAGATTTAAGTTGTGTTTTTCATAGCATATTGACTATGGACCAAAGTGGAACCATTGCCATGCTGAGATTTCATGTATTAAAAATATAAGTATATTGTTGTAGAACAATATAGTAAGAGTACCTTATGTTACAGCAGGTGTGTTGGTCCAAAGATAGTAAGAAGATCTGGATTTTTTTTTCAATCTTTACACAACTTCATAGTGGTATAAACAATGCAAATTTTTGCCTGAAACATTTAGCATACAGTTATTATTGAATGTGCTTTCATATGATCATCCAAATTTTAAAAATATATGTCAATATAAATTTTTAAAAAGTACATATTAATGAAGAATTTAAATGATGTGGTGGACTGAATGATAAAGGAGAGGCAGGCAATGTTTGCTGTGCCACCTACATACTGGTTCTGTGCTGCACATACCCATTTTCAATAGCAATCAATGGCTGTCCAATTATCAAATCCAAAACATGGTGTTAGCAACTCAGTGACTAGTATGGATTACAGTGGCAGATAAATTAATTTGGGGACAAGAAATAGGGATGCCAATAATAAATAATATCCCCATGTCAATGGGGAATCCATGTAATACATATAATATATGATAGACTTGTTCTAAAATTTGTGAAGTTATTCCTGAAAGGAAAAACATTCATATTTGTGTACTAAAATATAGGACATTATGTGGAATATCCTTGCTACACAGATGTATAACAAACAATGAGAAATATTTATATATCTGCTGATTCACATCATGATTATATCAGTCATGGGTTACACCACTGACACCTACTTGGGATATTTCTGTCTAAGCTAGACTGTTCATTTTTCCAGCACTTTAGTTGTAGTAATGCAATTCATTATGGGACCATGCTGATACAATCCAGGTTAAAAATAGAAGAGTCTGCAAAAGTAAATTTCTTTTATAACTTAAACTTTACTATGTGATAACATTTCCTTGAAAGTAATTCATCATGTCTAAAATATTATATGTGTTTGCCACCTTTTGTAGCTGTGAATCTGTGTAAAAATCTTTGAAAATCATCTGGGAGTAATTGCCATCTTTATTAAAATCTTCTTTATGTCCTGGACAGTGCTTTCCTCTACCACTGCCTTTCAAAAGAACTCTAAATTCCAGTAAATAGCTGAAGTGAGCTGCAAAAAGCACTGGAGATGACAGGCTGGCTGTAACATTTCTTTGGTATCTTCCTTGTGACTGCCATCTTTGATGATGTCTTTACCAAGGGGCAACTATCAAAGAACCTTATTTGTTCTGATAATATATATGAGAATTAAAAAGCAGAAAGTGCAATAACATCTGGTCTTTCCTACCTGTATTGGCATGTTCTTACAGCAAAGTAATCTCTCTCCTATGCTCTGATTCAGGAGGAACAGTTTTCCAGGCTCAGTACTTAGAGTTCCACTTCTATTTCAGTGCCAGCTCAGTAGCCAGACCTTGGCACAATTTCTGAGAATGTGCCTTGTGTATCTTCTGTTCTTAGATCCCCTGGATTTCTGTGTTATTGACAATGACAACACACTTTTATTCACCTCTTTACAGTCTTTTTATACAAACTAAAATATGAGATGGTTAAGAGAAGATTTTTTGTATATTCTAGATTCATTAATTGGAAAACGTAAGACTAGACAATATCAATAGTCTTCATGTTATGACAAAGTTGTGAATGTCTGTCAAAATATCACATAGAAGATTTCTGATTTTTGTCCTCAGTTTTTGGTACTAACAGACAATAAGAAAATAGTAAGATTATAACGGCATTACGAAGTAGTACACGTTAACTTCTCATAAAGGGACTTATACTGCAATTGCATTCAGCAATTCTTAACTGAAGAATCTGAATTTCATTTCTTTCAACTGCTTTTGCTGAAATACAATCCTGAACTCTGATGCAATGTTATAGATAAAGCGGCTTAATATCCTGGATATCAACTTGCATTCTTCTTGGGGAATATCTTGAAATTAGACTGAAAATAGTGATCAGACATCTGCAAATAGAAATACTAAGGGTTTTTTGGCTATTGATTCTTGAACATAGGGTCAAGTCTGTCTAAAATTTTGCAAGAATTGGATAATTCAGCAAAAGAAAGGAAGATATGCTTTGGGCTTGATTCAGTGGGCTAAATATAGGCAACTTGTACTGTTTGAGATGCATGAGGATATCTGAATTGGATATAGGACTAAAATAAATAGTAGATGTAGAGTACATTCTTACTAATGCCCCATTTCTAGTTCAAGACCAGATTGGATGGGGCTTTGAGAAACCTGGTCTAGTGATGGTCTGTGGCACTGAGATTGAAAATAAATGATCTTTAAGATCTCTTCCAAACTGAACCATTCTTTTTCTATTATTCTATGACATATAAGAATGTCATAGAATAATATACAATATAAGAATGGAGTATTAGCAGAGGACAAGTAGTATTTCAGGATAGGTCAGTAGATGGAAAATAGTGCTGCAGACACTTTTGCTAGGTGAATGAACGAAGATCCTTATTTTTGGTACAAATAATTCAGACAAATGAAAATGTCAAGTGAAAAGTTTTGGGACACCTAAGCTTCTGATGAAGAAAAAAGTATCAGAGAAAATGCAAACAGTGACAGGTATTCAGAGACCCAAATTCAGAAAAGGAGTGCCATAAAGACACCTGCTTTCTGTAGATGTTTTATAGTGTGTGGTATTTGATATCTGATAGACATCAAGAATCTTGAATCTTCCATCTGCCTCTAGTGGTTGAATCTTTTGTCTTTTGTTGATGGGTCAATTATATCCTTCATTTATGTAAAGCAGATGAAGTACATAAAGTGATTTAGGTAAACAGAATGTTTTCATTCCTACAAAGGTGCAACAAATTATTTGGGAGAGCTCTTAAACTAACCACCTAATGTTGTAAATATAATTTAAGTATTTTATTGCTGCAGGGCATGGATATGAGTTACTGATGAACAATTTAGAGTTTTTTTCAGTAATCAATATTTGTAAACATGGTCAGACACAGCACTGACCATGTGTCACCATGTAACAGTAACACCATTAGTTACTGTCAAAACTACTGTTTGTTTCACTGACCACCATTCTCTGGACACAGTCTTTTAGACAATTTTCAGTCTACCTCACTGTCTCCTCATTCAGCATGTACTCCAATGGTTTGTCTATGAGGATTATATTGGAGACCGTATCAGAGGTCTTACTGAAGTCCAGGTAGATAACATCCACTGGTCTCCCTTCATCTACCGTGCCAATCATTTAATCATAGAAGTTGATTGCCTTCGATGAGAGTCTGTTGGGTAATTCTGATGACTTGTCTTTCACGAACCTGAAAATTGTTTCCAAGATTAGCTGCTCCATTACCTTCTCAGGGATCAAGATGTGGCTAATTGGCTTGTAGTTCCCTGTGCCCTCCTTCTTGAGGATAGGAGTAACATTCGCTCCAGTCTTCAGGCACGTCTCCCATTTACTCTGACTCAGTACTCATGTACATGCCATCGCAGCCCCTGGACCTATATGTATCTAGTTTGCATTAAATATTCCCTGATCATGTCCTTTTCCACCAAAGATGCACCTTCTGTACTCCAGATTTTTCTCTGGTAAAAACCAAACCAAATCAAACTACAAATAAATAAACAAAAAACCCGAAACCAACTGCAGTCTGTAAGTCAGTTATCTCTCTATAAAAAAGTAATTACTCATGAATTTAATATTTTCCTGCTTGTTGCAGTCCTAATAATAATATAGCTTATGAATAATTAAAATAAGAGTGAATTCAGGAACACGCATAGCCTGCTGTAGCAGCCAGGTAAGTAGCATAATATACATACTGCTGTAGAGTTTTGTGTGTCTGCAGCAAAAAGTGAACTGTCAAACAGCTCTCTGTACCTCTACTGATTTGTAATATGCAGATGACTGACATTGATAGTATTGCTGAGGTACAAGTCTTTTCCTTTTTGTCAGTAGAAATTCTAGTCTAACTTTATTTGCAGTCATGTACCATGGGGAGGTTACCTAAGTAATTCTGGCCTTGAAGATGCCACATCTTGATGTGTCCCCAGTTACCTGTGAAATTCCACCCATCAATCCCCCTTAACCATCTATAGAATTCCTCATGGCTCATCTGCAACTTTTACCAACTTCTCACTTTGTTATTTTTCATACTCTGCAATTACTTTTATAATGTCCAGTGGTTTCTCCTGATCTATTCAGTTAGCTTAGTCTCAAGCTAGGATCATATGCCTGTGTCCTTTAACTGAGGGAGACATGGGAAAGAAGAGCTATATCAGAATGTATCTTGTGTATTAATCCACCATTGGACACAGATGTCTTGATTCAGTGGTGGACAAATCTTTTGCTCTGTGGACCTTTAACATCCAAGGAAACATTTCATAATTACTAAACTGTTTTCATGATTTAGTGGAAAACAGTAGGAAGGCAAAGGAGCAAACCAACCAACCAAAAAAAAAAATATAGAAATTGAACAGGCAAGATCTTTTTGTTAGGAATTAGATAAAGGCGAAATCACCATAAAATACATGGTTAGAAGGGCCTGCTGTGTATATTGTAAGTGATTGGACAGGTCCATTTTGCTGCTTTCCTTCTCTCCAACGTTTCTAATTATAGCTATAAGTTGCATCCCTGTATTCTTACAAAATCTGTAATGTGAGGAACCTGAGGGAATCTAAACATGGTAAAAGGTCAGTCAGAACATGCTAACAGTGAAGATTAATATGGAACATAATTCCTGTTTATTCAACTCAGTATCATTGTGTCTGGATCAGATTACTTCATAAAGTTTTGCTACCCCATTTAAAGAATGTTCTAGATAAAGTAGAAATTTCTGAAGGAAGCTTACCTCTCCATAGCACTTTTGCCCCTCTTATCTTTTTACTATCCTACTGAAAAGAGGATTATGAGGAGCACATCAGCAATGCTTCCATTATTTTTAGAGAAAACAAAGGATAATTGACTAAATCTGGATAATGGAGTTAGGTTGCATATTAGGATTAATCTTCTGTGAGGGTAGAGAAGATTACTCAGGTGATGTCCTAGTAAAGCATCTTCATACTCACTATCAGCACATTCAGAGTATGTCTGTATGTACAGCAGAATCTAAACTTTCTTAAAAGTATCTCCCTTTATATAAAGGAGATATAGAAAACATTGGGGTTTTTTTATGAAAGGAAATGTATAATATATCTCTAAAACTTCATTTCAGCCACATATTTATATGATAGGATTTTCTGATTTTTTCTAGGATTGTCCTTAGAGAATCTGTACCATTTTAATTTAGTTTTGCGAAGTAAGACTTTGGGTCAGTATCTGTAACGTAATAAATATTTAATTTAATTTCTTGGACAGCAACAAGTAGATTTTCAATGCTCTGTTTAACTCTATCTTGTTTGCTTTTGATCTCATTTAATTAGCAAAACATTTCTTTCAAATCTAACATATAGACTAAACTTTTGCTTAGATATTAAAAATACTGTCACTGTGCATTGCTGTCAGATTTATGGTCCAGTGCCAGGCTAGCTGACACAGAATAATTTACTACACAGAAAAATCTGAATAGGAAACCAAGGGAAGAGCTTGTTTTCTTTAATTATTGAATTGATATAAATTATAATTAACATAATGCTTAGAATATAATTACACTACCATACAATAATTTATCTTGTGTTTATGTACCATGTCCAATTTGGTTGTGTTAACCCCTAACCTGCACATTATGACTTGGCATTATGCATTTATAATAACAGATGTTCATTTTATTTTTGTAATTACCTGAATGTGAGATTTAGGGTAATTATTTGTGTAACTTCATTAATAACATACAGTTTCAAAACATTGCTAAAGAAAAAAATGTATCAATTTACAAACATTTCCTACACTAAATGTATCTGGTTTTAATTAACTGTAACCTGCTGTTTGAAAAAAGAGTGGAAGCAAAATGAAATTAGAAATAAACAGGAATTCCAGCAGAGCTATTTCATGCAAAGAATACTAGAAATATTGAACAAATTGCCAAGAGCACTGATGTGATCAGTATAAATGGATTCATGGAGGAGAAGGGAGAAATTAAAACTGCAGTGACAATATGGAACAGTGAGAAGGAAATAAATTGAGAGAGCTTGCATGCTTGGGTCAAACGACCTGACTTAGTAAGTAATTACTTATTGATGTGTTTTCCTCACCAAGCCTGTATGTATATTCACAATTTTACCATCGAAATCATTTGTTAACATAAAAGTTCAGACAGGGTCAAATTCAAGGTCCAAATGTTCAAGCTAGAAAAAGGATCTTTCATTCTGGAGGCAGATGGTGCAGTAGTTGTTGGGTGATTGGTGATTTGTTTACTATATACGCTGACCTAGCATTCTTAGTGGCATTGTTGGAGATTTAGAAAAGGAAATAATTCAGTTACATGGTGCAACAAGGCTGCCACAGGTCATGGCCATTAGTGGCCTACTAAGCTTTTTATTTGACACAACCTCATAGAGGAAAATCTTTTTGCTGATGGTAGCAAAAAGTAACATTTCATCCACCACATTCCTTTAATTTAGAGACCTTGCTTTTCAGAGAGAGTAGACCTAATAATTAAGAAAAATAAAATGATACTTAGGTAATTTTAAAAATATTTGAGGCTGGGTTGGGTTATCATGATATCATCTAAATATCTGCAGTAATTAAATATTGCTCTCAGAGGATGGTTTGGACGCTACTTGGCAAATGCATCAACAGAATGGCACTGGAATGGATTAGAGTATCTCCCTCACTTCTTCCGTATAGAAGAGGAAATGGCTATATAGAAGAGGAAAAAGAGAAGGGATAGAAAAAGCTGCAACACTGACTGCTTTCAAAACATTTCTGAGAGGTTATCAGAAGTTTGAAAAAGTTATGTAAAGAAGTATATTTTGAAAGGTCATTTGCATTTTCATGGATGCACATGAGAGATCAGTATCAGCAATTGTTTTCTGTGATACACTCGGGTTTTACAATGAATATATGTGTGTGTATATATATGCGCATACATATATATATAAAATAACATGTCTTTTTTGAACATTTCAGGAGTTGGACTGATTTGAATCATTTCCTTAACCAAACAGAAACCTCACTGACCAAATGGGAGGTCATTTTGTTCAATGTTTTTTATTTATGGAGACCAATTTGGATAATCCTTTTTCTTTTGTTGCTCTTCTTGTTTGCAGCCAAGAAAATTTTACAAAAACATCTTTCTAAATCTTTAGTGAAAAGTAACTTACTAGCGTTGAGTTCCATCTACAGACCAGAGTGATCTACATTTCTGTTCTCTTGATATTTGGCTAAAAAAAAAAAAGAAAATCAACAGTTCTCATTCATGTGAGAAAGATACAAAAAATTGAATTTTACAGGAATAAATCCTATTTTATCATCTTTGTGTTGAACATCTCCAGGGGTTTGGGGATAAATGTCTGCTTAAGCCAATGAGAGTTAGTTGCGTGCTAGCATCTGGTTTAGCATTGCTTATGTGAGGAAGGTGCTTACTCATTAGCTGTAGCTCTCCTTAAACGTAAAAATATTGATTAAAAAATACGTATCTACTGAGGTTTTGTTGTTGTTTCTGTTTTTGGTTGTTTTTTGTTTTTGTTTTTTTTTGTTGGTTGGTTGGAGTTTTTTTTGAGTAATATTAAAGATATGATATAAAAAAAGTAAAAGTTATGATACAGGCAGAATTTCTGTATTAAGATTTTCTCGATTTGCAAACTTGGACTTACTCCACCAGGCTCTTACTAACTCTTACTGTGACTTAATGACTCATAGCATGAAGTTGGTAATTTATTCAAAATAGATTAGACCTTCACTGTGCTAGGTGTGTTGTCTCATACGAAATTTGCAGTGCTTTATAACTCACAGTAGATGATAATACAGGTTGAATGGCATATGCCTGTGTGACTTTTAAATTGCTTGAAAAGATGAGCTACTGATAGATAGCTATTAAAAGTCACTGTAAACAGCTTGTACTGCCAAATTAAGGAACTGTTTATTGAAAAGAGTAGAGCAAAAATTCCCTAACGATTGTGCTAAATCAAGAAAAACTATTTCAAACCAGTATAAGACTGCAGCAATGCTTTCCATCTTGGGATTTTGTTGCAAGACTCATATTTTTTAGCATGTTGTCACAAACCCTTTACTCACAGAATCAAGAGGTTGTATGAGAATATGCCTGTCATATTGACAGATGTAAGCTTGGAAATGCAAATTAAATGTGCTATTAAAACTGAGGAACCAAAAGACACTGAGAAAAAATGTAAAATTTTCTGTAAACTTCATGATCGTTAAACCACCCTATGAGTTTTTAAAACATAAGTCATGCTTCTATGACTGCCTGTGGCTGCCAATATACAGAATTGTGTTTCAGTTCACACATATTCCAGGTTTGTCGATGAAACCAATTTATAACTTGTGTTTCTGACAGAAGGCTTTCAATTATCCATCACTTATTTTCCTAATTTGCTTTTAATTAAGGTCTTCCATGTAGTAAGAGTTTTAAATTTGTCCATCAACTTGCTGTCAATTTGCTTCCTCTTCTTCCAGCATTAGCCAAGCCTGAATTTGAATAAGTGCACAGGCATAAAACTGAATATTGAAGGAATAGCATTAAGTGTGCCAAATTGACCACTCAATAGTTATAAAATTCAGAAATATTTTTGGTTTTACATTTCTAATTTCTCTCCTTTATGTCTATAATGCAGTCCATAGGGATGCAACTGTACTGTGAGTTGGTTTTTTTTCCCATTGATATTTGTTTCATTCATCACACTACAGGGACCTCCTTTAACTGAGGCTTTTTAGTTAAGGAAGCTATTGAAGTTTAGAAACATGAAGTGGATGTATCATAGGAGTGTACCATAGGATCAGGAATGTGATACCAGATGTGAAGACTAGGATCAAAACTATTAGGAGGAAGATCCTAGTTTTGTAAGTTTCTGCTGATGTTGTTTATATGAAGTAGAACACAGCTTACAGGAGGGATTTCAAATGCCTTTCACACCATCTGTTTCTAAATAATCCAGGGTCTTTTAGGATTTTGTAAATTTGTTTTTAGCTTTGCCAAATTACCCATATTAAAAAAAAAAAAGGATGCATCATATTTTTCCCAATTTGTGGGTGACGTGCTTCCAGAGTAACAGAAGGCTCATTCACACCCATTCATCTTTCTTCAAGTTTGTAACTGCAAATTGTCTGCAACTCTAAATTTGCTTTGAAGTGTAAGATCTCTAGTATTTTTTTAAGGGAGAATATGCATTTTTCTCTTATTCTCTCTCAGCATGCCCATGGCTAATAAATAAATATTGTCTCAAGACAGTAAAAAAGAACTTTGACTTCCATGTTTTACATTAAATGTAGTGTGTTTTGAGACAGGAACAACACCTAAAAGCTGTCAGAAAAGGGAGAATTTAAATGTGTATACTGATCACAAGGAATTGGGTACATTTTCCATCTGATCTATTTAGTTTTGCATATATCCCCCAGTTCCAGGCTATTTAAGCATAGTATCCATACATTTGCATATTGCTCAAGATATGTGATCAGATCTCAGAAAACAGCAAATACTATCAATAAAATATGAAGGAAAGTTACTTAAAGGCTTCAGAATCAGCCTGCTGCTCATGGCCCATTATAATGTATCATTCCCAATATGCAGGAGATATTGACTGAGATTTTATAAACTTTCTATTCTTCAACTTATAAACTTTCTATTCTTCAACTTTCCCTGTGTGACAAGTGCCTGTTTTACACTAGAAAAGTGATTAAGTATCAATTTCAAGTAAAATAAGGTAGAAATGTTTAAAAGTCTAATGAGACACTATTTTTACTGCTTATAGTACTGTGACTAATCAATGAGTCAGTTGAAGGCCTCTGTCATTTTAGTCATTGGATTAACTGTATTTTTCCTTAAACTCTAAAAATTTTTTGAAATAACTTAGAACTTTTCATCACTTTTTGACTGATGAGGCCAACAACTATTTTTTTTTCAAAGGTCCTGCTGGAATAAATATGTATTACATGTTTCTCTGAAAGTAATTTGATCTTGACAATTCCTTTTAGGTCAGTGTTTGGTCAGCCTCTGTCATGTTTAGGATACAAATGATTACAAGTCTAAGTTATCTATTTCTGGTATTCAATATCTAAATAGCTGAAGGGGTTTTCTGCTGCGGCAGTCCTTTGGTCAAATGTAGTGGAAAGTGCTGGTTATCTTTTCTTCTATTTCTATAACCCATTGGTTCAATTAGAAGGAATGTTAATTCATTTTTCAGCACATAATCTTGCAAATTGTATTAACCTGGAATTTTAAATTCATGAGGGTATGTGCCCATTCATCTTCTGATGGGTTTGATAACCTCATTTAATGAGTTTTCTAAAAATTCACATATATATAGAGACTAGAATGGTGAATGTTCAAATGGTTGCTGTTTGCACAAGGTTTTATAGGTAAATTAGCATCTTGGGAAAATTATCTCTCGTTTCTTTGCTTTCTTTTTTCCCTATTATATTTTTTCTTTCACATCAGCAAAATGCTTTAGCCCTTTATGAAACTAATGAAAAGTCTGTTTTTTCATCTGTGTTAAACTATATTAGTAATATTCATTGTTAAAATTTCAAGTATTTGAACAGTTGTGTCAAGTGGTATTGACTATTGTCTGTAATGCTAGCACTCATGCATGTTTTATTTAATATGCCACAGTGGATTTAACACCTTCTTGCATCTTTATAATTTGTACGTTTTACTTTTTATTTATTTTAATGTATAAATTTCAGAAAGGAATTTGATATAGTAAGGGTAACATCGTCAGTCAAATTTACTGTGAGCCTGGCTAGTGATGCAGCTTTGTTTTTTCCTGGACTGAAATGGTGAGTCTAGACTTTAAAGTGTAATTGAACCCTCTTCCAATGTAGGTATACACAGAGAGAAATGAGGGGTCTTCTCCCCACTGTCAGTTCTTCATTACCCACTGGCTGCCTATTCATCAGTGTTGCTAAAGAAGGGGAAGTGAGCCACTGCCTGTAAAATCATATAATTCAGTGAATTTCATATCATTCACTGCAAGGGGTTTTGCGTTGTTTTTTTGTGCTATACCTGCTAGCTCAAGCCCTGTTTTTCTAATTGAAGTGGTGTCTTTGGTTTTGGTATTCTGAGTGAATCTGCATTTTTAAAGGCTATGAATTGTTATAATGGCAAATAAGTTCCCCCCACGTGCTCTGGTGCTCTTGGAGATTTCATTTCTCTATATGACTTCATATTGTCCATTGCTTTAAGTTATACCATAGTGGACCAAGGTCTTTCCTCTTTAAGTTAAAAGAAGAAGTGAAGATTTGGGAGTAACATAATGACAAAACTGAGATTTCTCTCAGAGATTTCTCTACTCCAGTAGCTGACATAGATCAGTATAGCCTCGCAGAATAGTTTAATATATCTAATCAAACAACTGCCTTCAAATTTTCCATGTGACATTAACACAATTTGGTATTTCAAGAGAAAATAGTCATCTTTTCTTTTGGTATAAGTCCACATCTATCTGGACATATGTATTTGCAGCCACATGGATTTCAAGCCATCATATCCCAGACTCAGTATATAAAATATCTAGAAGGCCAGTCTCCCTATAAAAATTCTAAATAAATGCTTTCATTGACTTTAATATTATATTTCTTAAGACATAATTAGAGAAATTTTGACAGTTATAGTTTGTTAGTAGACAGGCAGTTGACATGTGTGGTGTTTGATATACTAAGATTAATAGATATGTTTATTTCATAGTCATGTTGGAAAAAAAATTCTGTGTTTTAATTTGCTGCATTGCATTTCCTAAGCCAGTTTGATTCAGCAGGGTACTTTTCAGCTGCCTTTAGAAATAGCTCTTAGGTAGCAAAATAAGTTACATTAGACTGTATAAATTAGATTTGTTTTAGAAGACTAGAAACTAGTTAAAAATCACATAGTGTTGCCTGTCACAAACTCTAGGAGATTATATGTGAGACAATGTAGTATGCTTAAAGAACTTAATACATACTGGCCTGGAGGCCTTTATTTTTTATTAGCAAGGAGTGCAAATAAACCTGCTTGTTAGGATGGAAATTTAAAGGTCAGTCCTCAGATGTCATAAATCATAGATCTAGGAAAAAATAGATTAAGGAAGTCTAAAATACTGGGTCAGCATCAGCAACACAGCAGTGGTGCTTTACTTCTGCAACAAAGAACTGATTTCAGTTATTATTCTGTTCCTCAGGGAGTAATTTAATTCTACTTCAGCTCTTAAGAAAAACATCACGTAAGTTTTAATTCTAGAATTTTGTCCAGTTTTGATTTTTACTCTTAAGGTTACCTATTAATTTTAGTCTTTCCACTGGTTAAACAGTGTTGGATTTCATTTTTGTCAAGAGATATGTTGGTGTTTCTTAATTTATTTTTAAATCGGTACAGATTAACTTTATTTAAATGCATGTATAATTAATAAGTGCATGTTTATTTAATTCTAGTATTATGGGCTCATAAGACTACACAAATTTTGAGAGGTCATTTAGACTGTGATCGACAGGAAACCATATTTATGTCATTTCTAATATATATTTCTATGTGTTTTCAGTTTTGTAGATTGATGGTTTCCAGAGCAATCTAATTCAGTGCTCCACTACCTTGCAAGAAAAACAATTTTTCTAATATCTAATCTGAATCTTCCTCACTAGAATTCAAAAGTATTATCCCTAGTTCTGTCTGTCACAGGCATGAAGAAAAAGAATTCTTTAGGGGAAAAAATAATTATGCATTGTGTATATCACGGATATCATCTTGTAGTTGTCTCTTTTGCCTATAGCCTTCTCTACCTCAGGCTAAGTAACTGAGATCATTTGGTTGTTCCTGAGAGGGCTTGCCAATAGACTTCTCATGGTTCTTTTTACCTCATGCTTAGATGCAACTGATGGGGCCTTTCTTGAAGTATGGTGCCTAGAATTAGACAAGGCTGCAACTGTGGCCTTACAAAGACTTGACAATCTGTTTTATAGACTGTGAAGCAGGCTAGTTAAGCTCAGGGGTGTTCTTGGGCTAATTCCATCCATCAGTGTTATTTTATTCTCACCCCCTATAAAAGTTACCTTTATCATTTTAATCTGTCAAATAAATGTACTTTGTATCTCCTTGTTCTCACAATGAAAGTTCTTATTTGTTATTCCCACTAATAGTCTCTTGCCAGTGGTGTCTAGTCAAATAGAGACTAGAACAACATGTGTAGGGCACAGTTTGGAGCACAAGAAGCTCTGTCTGAGTATGAACTTTTTTTTTTTTATTGTGAGGGTGGCTGAACACTGGAACAGGTTTCCCAGGGAGGCTGTGGAGTCCTCATCAGTTAAAACCCAACTGGACAGAGCCACAAGCAATATGTTCTAGCTGATCCAGATTTGAGCAGGGCAGTTGGACTAGACAGTCTTCAGAGGTTCCTTGCAACTGTTCTGTGTTTTTATGAAAATACTACCAAAATAAAGGTTATACATACAGGATTGTCCTTAACAGAGTTAGAAGAAACAACATTTTCATTAATGGAGAGAGTGTAAAGTGTGTTGTTTTCCTTACTTTCTAAATTTAAGATTTACATATATAAAATCATAAAATCATTAAGGCTGGAATAAACCTTCAGGATCATCAAGTCCAACCTTTGACTGAACACCACCATGTCAACTAAACCATAGCACTAATTGCCATGTCTAGCAATTTCTTGAATATTTTAAGGGATGGTGACTCTACAACTTCTCTGGGCCCCTTCCAATGCTTAATAACTCTTCCAATGAAGAAATTCTTCCTGATCTGCAGCCTGAACCTTCCCTTATGCAGGTTGAGGCCATTTGCTCTTTTTCTGTTGCTGGTTGCTTGGGAGAAGAGACTGACCCCCACCTTGCTACAACTGCCTCCTCAGGCAGCTGTATAGAGGCGTAAGGTCCGCTCTCAGCCTCCTCTTCTCCAAGATCCCTTAGTCACTCCTCATATGATTTACTCTCCAGACCCTTCCCCAGTTTCATTGCCTTTCTCTGGATACACTCCAGCATCTCAATGTTATTCTTGAAGTGGAGGCCCAGAAATGTAGCATCTAAGCACAAAGGTTGAAGCAAGTCCTATGAATTATTTATTGTGTCAACCAGTGTACAAAACTGATTAGCAAGATCAAATATGCTTAATTAAAGGTTATGTATTTTTAATGTGAAGAAGGAAATTTAAGTTTGAATTTGAAAACATGCAGGCTTATCAGATACATTGTTGAGTGAGGAAAATAGGCATGTTGGTTCTCAGTGGTTTAACAGTACATTATTCATTTTGCCAAGCATAAACCTTTTACTCACTTTTAAATAGACACTCAGAACATATTTTTGTATTTTGTTGTGACCCATATCTATTGCACATCATATTAAGTGACATAAAGTGCTCATTTCTGAAGAAAAAAATCACTAACACACTAACGTCTCTTGAATCTGATTTTTTTACATGAAATTATGCTTATTTAATGAAAGATCATTATACACTTACCACAGTACCCTGTTAATGTGCTCTGTTCAGAGCAAATCCATGATTGTAGTTGTATGTGTGGTCATGTGTGACTGTGAATTGTTAGAGTGAAGTTAGAGAAACCACTAAGGTTTCCAGTCTTCTGATTGGGAACTAATTAACTGCATTTTTATCACTACTTTGATAATTTTGGGGTTACTATGGTTTAGTTTCAAAAGCAGTTAACCCATTTGAATTGAAAACCAAATCAAACAGAATGAGATTTTTCTGACTTTGAAAGGTGTAGTTGTTGGGCTGATTTCTAAAACTACCTTATTTTTCAATGTTGACATGCTACATATATAGTATGGCTTGCATTTCATTACATAAGAGAGTTTGGGAGAACTCGGTGTGGGAATAACACTACTGCAACTGTAAGTAGACAGGCTATTTGCAATAGTTTCACAATAATATTTACTACTTAGCTGGAAATATCTTGAATTATTAAAATATTAAAAAAAGTTACAAAAATTTTATTACCTTGTCCTTATTAATGTTTAGAATATGAATGTTTTATCTTTTTTCTTTCCTTTGTTTTCCTCCTTGAACATATTTACATAGTCCTTATGTTCCAGCTTCATATTACCCTTTCCCTGAGATAGACCCAACAGGCAGATAGGGTGCATGATCCCTATCCTCTCTCTGCCTGGCTGAACACAGTGACTATAGAAATAGGGCACAGTGGTGACTGTTTCTGCCCAGTGCATTAGGTGTGACTCCTGACTGACTTCTGCACCTTTCCAGGTGCCCTGGCATAATGGGTATGAAGCTCTGCAAGTGAAACCAAATGATAACAAGGATGATGGTCCATCTAACGTGGAGGAGTCACTGAGGATGAGTTGGATTACACCCTGCATCAAAACTGTTTTCATAAGCAATATAATGGAACGTGTTGGTGAAGAGAGAAGGACTTGAGGGTGGTGTGATGGCTGGAGGTTATCCTAGGCACAGTAATCACTAAATGATAGAGGTTACAGCCTGTCATCCTGACCTCAGTTCTGGGAAAGGTCATGGAGCAGATCATCTTGAGTGCCATCATATGGCACATATAGGACAACCAGGGGATCAGGCCCAGACAGCACAGGTTTGTGAAAGGCAGGTCCTGCTTGACCAGCTGATCTCCTATGACCTGCTTAGTGGATAAGGTAAAGTCTGTGGGTGTTGTCTACGTGGACTTAAGTAAAGCCTTTGGCACCATTTCCTATAACATTCTTCTGGAGGAACTGGCTGCTCATGGCTTGGATGGGTGCACTGTTTGACGGGAAAAATCTGGTTGGATGGTCAGGCCCAGACAGTGGTGGTGAATGGAATTACATCCAGCTGGCAGCCTGTCTTAAGTGGTGTTCCCCAGCGCTCAGTATTGGGAACAGTCCTGTTTAATATCCTTATCAATGATCTGGATGAGGGTATTTGAGTGTACCCTCTGTTCACAGATGACACCAAAGTGAGTGGGAGGGTTCATCTGCTACAGGTTAGGAGGGCTCTGCAGAGGGATCTTGATAGGCTGCCCAGGGAAGTGGCTGAGTCACCATCCCTGAAGATATTAAAGGATGTGTAGATGTGGCACTTAGAGATGTGGTTTAGAGGTGGACTTGTCCATGCTGGGTTAACTGTTTGTCTTGATGATCTTAAAAGCTTTTTCCAACCTAAATGATTCTGTTAGTCTATGATTCTACCTCCCTTGGTAAATCATGCTGTATATTCAGATCCTCTCGTGTCCTCATACTTTTGTCAGTTTTGATGCCTGTAAATTTGATGCCTGCTCTCACTTCTGTTTCAGCATATTTTTCCTAATAAGGAATGATTTTCTTCAGACTTGTTCACAAATTTATTATATTCTCCTCATCTATATCTTCCACAAAAAGGATGCGTGCAGAGACATATAGGAAGATACATCTAGGTGGAAAGGAACTATATTGCATTAACCATGCTCTATTATAACACAGAAAGAGCTGTCAAGGCGCATGTGTCATAAACGGTAAGATCATGTGATCCATTTCTTATGGGCTGGAATACTGCATATTTGTTTACTGTCACTACTAAAGGTTTTATTAAGGCAAACAATAGAGTACTTCGGAATTTATTGTACTTGCCCATAGCTGTTAGTGTTACATTTTTATTTCACAGATTTACAGTTGCATCTATACCTCAGCTGAGAGACTAAAATACAAATGTACCTTTTTGCAAAATACAAAATTATCTCATAGTTTGATCTTTATATGTTTCAATCAGTATCCCATGCTATCTTCTAAGGCATTTCATTTGCTGATGGAAAATTGGCATAATTTTAGTTTCCCAGATGTATTTCAAGAACTGCATATCCTTCTTTTTTTTTTTTTCTGAAACAGATGTTTCAAAATATGATTGAATTTCTGATCAAGATAATTTAGATCAAATTCTAAGAAAGAGAATCCCTAGTTAAATTAGTTTTTCTGCTGGTTGCATGAAAATGATATGATTTTTAAAAATATTACATTTATACTTAGTCTTTTTTTGCCTTCGGCATTGGTTGCAGATTAAAATAAAATATTAGTGGTTTTGTTTTACTTTAGATGATAGAATACTTTATGTCATAAAATGTTGAACTGGATTACATTTTCTTTTTCAGAACTATCCATAATGACATCAAATGAAAATTCAATTACAGAAATGGGAAATTTCCTACTTTTAGGGATAACATTTTAAATGGAATAACTGCTGAGAAACACAATTTTCTGTTGATGGCCTGTTACTGAGCTGTTTGAAAATAAAATTCCTTGATTTTCTCTTTAGAGGGCACACCGAATACAAGGCTTATTCTGAGGTATGGTATTATTCAACAGATTGATATACTAGAATTGTACTACCATGGATACTGAATCCAAAACTTTATATGTGAAGTTCAGCTAAATTAGTAAACAGAAACAAATTAGCTATATCTAGCTGTTTGCTTAGCTGCTTATGTATCTTAGTTGAATGTGTCTTTGGTTTTGTTTTCAAGAGCAATTTAACATGAATAAATTACTCTTGGATTAAACAATCTCTCTTTTACAACAGCTTTTGCACTGACAACTGAAACTTTATTTATTTATGTATTAATTAAATTACTACAGTTCAGTTTGTTTTTACAGAATTTGCAGTTTTTTGGGAAGATGGGCAGAGACAGTTCTTCTAATAAAGGTGGGATTAGTAAATCAATATGTACTAATACTAGCCAAACTTGACAGTGACTATGATGATCATATATTGACATCTCCATAGGGTTGTCAGTGTTCACTTTTATGTCATAGTTTTCCTCAATTTCTTGTTTCGTGGAAACCTGGAACTCAGCTTGAACCTCTGGATCATTGTATTATAACTGATCTCCATCTCTGAACTTTTATTCCAATGCAAAAAGTGCCTTTCATGCCTCTTTTGGCTGTATTTGTGGCACATTTTGGTTAAAAAAAAGCTGTCTTCTTTCATCATAGAAAAACACTCCTGTTTCTTTCAGCTTTTGCTTTTCACTACTTTCAGTCATCATCAAACTTTTTCATTTCAAGAGATGTCAAAACAAGTATCAATTAGATATTCTGACTCAGTTTTTTTCATCTTGCTGTGTATTACACATAAAATCCTAATATGCACACATTTTTACTTACTATTAGATTCCCAGTTGATTAATTTCCTTTCTTCCTCCTATTTTATGCTGTTTTACTAAAACAAAATTGTGTTAAACAATTATATAAATGCTGTACTTCATAGTTATTTATGCTTGACTGCAATTTTCTTCCACATGTATACATTTTATTTTATTTTGTTTGGAGGATTCTGTTTTCCATAACACCAGTGTTTTTCAAGTTCAACAAATAATTGATAGTGTCTTCTTACTGATTGGCACGATTAATTTGAGTGAACTCCATGCAAATCAATATATCCTTCTTTTGTATTGCAAGCATGCAGATTGTTCTTCTCGGGCTATCAATATTCTCCTACTCTCAGGGGTTACAGCACTCAGTATTTTCAAATTAGTTGCCAATAATAAAGACAAAAAAGTACGGTACATTGTAGGACTTCAGCCAGTGTAGGAACATACCCACACATATATGAAATATCATAAGGAAAAACATGGATAAGCATGATTCATTGTTACCTTTTCCCACAGTATTAACTTGAGAGACTATTTATCTATTTTAAGGCCAAATGAACACATTTGGGAAAACAGTTGAGGTAAGTAAAAATCATATACTCTGGGGTTTATCTACATTAAATACATGAAATTATCCACTTTTATATCTGACAACACAACTGACAGCACATTTGTGCTATGTCTAGCACAAGCCAGGTAATTTCATTTCTTCACTGAGCTCATTAAGAAAGATTTGTTTTTCATTAAAACATTAAAAAATGCAATGTAGATTAAGAATTATTTTAGACTGAAGAAAATGTGTAGGGGTGAGACACTGATAGGCAGAGAGAATAAAGTGCTATATAAGAAACTGCTGTAAAGAAGCAAATACCTTCTCTTTGATACCATACGTCAGACAGTGTAGGACTTATTCTTGGTATGAGGGAAATAGTTTCAAATCACTCCAGGACTATGAAATCTGCTAAAAAGTACTCTGGAGTGAATGTCTGTTAACCCTACTTTGTGGATTATTGAAATATTTATTTGTGGAGTGGTATAGTTCAGATTCTTCAAGATCAAGAATAAGCCAACCTTCCAGACTTGGGAGATTGTTCCCATCAGTCATTTCCCAAGGATTTGTTGGAAAACAAATGTTCATTTTTATGAATGATCACAGAGAACACATTATTAAAAAAATTGTGTTCTTCTCTGTTTCTGTGTTTATGTAATTTATATTTAAGAAAACAAAACTAGAATATATGTTTGTAGTTGCAAACTCGTAAGAACAAGAATATGCAATCTTGTGAAATCTCGTAGTATGCAAATTGTTTAACCTCACACCTATAAAAAACTGATCAAAGCCTTGCACTTCTGAAGGAGAGAAGAAGGTATAATAACATTAAGCACCTCCCTTCAGATCTTCCATCAGGAACCCTTGTATTTGTTATCTTATTGAACCCAGTTACGTTTACTAGTCAACTAATTGTTATCATACTTCTTCACCGTGCGCCTCTCTGCTTGATGCCATATAAGCCAAGACCTACAAAATGAGCTGAAATTCACTACCTGCTTATTTAATCTAGATATCTTTGTTGTAGCATTTCTCATCAACCCTTGTGTAGCTTTGCTGCTTTAATGATTCATGTTTTGGCAGCTTTGAGAACAGCTGCAGTACTAAAAAACTAAAGAAGGGTACTAGGGGTATTTGCTGCTTCCAGTTTAAAAAAATTGCAGCTGACACTGTAATTTTGTCAACTGAGAGAATTATACACCTGAAATATTTCTAGTAGGATCAATACTCAATCAGGTACAGTTTGTGACTTTACTGAAGCAGTTTTTAGAATTTACTTTTTAGCAGCTGTACAAAGTAGAAAATGAAATAAAAATTTATCATTTCCATGTGAAATAGTAGATTGGTCATTGTTATTAGAGCACTTGAATATCATACAACTCTTTTTAGAAATGTGTAGCTCACAAATTGATCATATTCTGCTAATTTGGAAATAAATTAAGTAAAAATAATTCTTATCAGATCCAAGATTTCTTTATAGTTAGTCTTCAGTTGCCCAAAGGTGTTCAAAGGAGTAGCTGAAAAAGCATATGCCTTTAAAACAGTGAAAGCCCCTTTTGATGTAGAAAAAAGTGATCTGAATTGTTTTAAACTGTCCTTCCTGACATTACTTTTCACAGTACATTAGTTACCATCTCTTTCCTGTTATATTATTTCTTTATACCTAGCCTATAAATTAGATTTAATTTGTTGCAATGTGATTCTTTTCATTTCCTTGCTGCCAGACCTCATGTGAAAATTCTTCATCTACTTCCCCTAGTGTATCTGACTACAGAAGAGATAAAACATTGGATCAAAGAAGAAAAAAATCCCCAAAATAATAAAAATAAAAAAAAATCTTAAGAAACTCAGAATGCAAAATAAAGCACTAAATAAAGTGGAAACTAAAAATTCATGCCAGCATGTGCAGTTTTCCAGCATGTCCAAGTACAGGTTTTGTGGTAGTTAATGACTAGAATTGCCATAATAACACAGGTAGGAAAAGAGATTGATGTCTTCTGCAGAAGGTGGTGTTGGCCTCTGAAGAGCCAAGAACAAAAACTCCAGTTCTGTTCTTTGTTGAAATATACTTTCAAATACAGTACTCTGGGCTTAACACTTGTCACAAGTCATGCTTTCATCTGGTAGGATAGATGCTGTAGCCTCTGTCTCCTTCAGTGATTTACTGCTATTTCATCACTGGCACACCCAGCAATTTTCTACTGTCTGCTGCATGCCTCTCCTCCTTATTCTCCCAGAAAGCCACTGCCTTCCAGTTATTTTCAGGATCTGCAGGATTTTCAGAATATTTAGAAACTTTTTCTACAGCTCTTAGATGATACTTCCTTACCAAAACTGAGACTATCAAGAGTATATGGCCTTCCTATACTGTCTATAAAACGACTGCACAGAGGTGGAAAACTTATATTGTGTCTAGATGAAGTATGTATAGAGGACCTAAAGTTAAGGAAGCAGTTTAGAAACAGTTACCTCCACCTTTTATTTTTTTTGATTTGTTTTGTTCTGTTTTGTTTTGGCTGTGTAACAGAAAGAATCCAAAGAGAAATGAAGCTGAAGCAACCTGAGAAGGTATGTGTCATCCTGTACTATGAATATGGTTAAATTCACCATAAAGTTCAATCCATCCTATATACCTATGTACCTGTATCACAGCAACAGATTGGACCCTGTGAACTGAAACCTTTGCATAATATTTAACAGAATATTTATAATTATAATAACAATAAGATCTTTTTTCTTCTTTTTAATAAAGGGATTATTTGTCCTGGATCTGTGCAGAAAAGCTTACCAACATCCTCATGAAAACTATGCATTAAAGAGTTAAGTAAAATTTATAACAATGGGCTTGACTCAAAGAGTCATAATTCCTAAGCTCAGCTCCTTAGATTCTTATTTAGGGGAAGTTCATATGACTGTCAATGTAGCTGTACTGTGCTAATTTATATCAGCTGATGATCTGGCCTAAGGTGCTCTGCTTTGGATGAAGACAATAATTCTGGCACCATGTAGAATTCTTTATCATCCTCTTTACATAAATTGCTTTCAATTAACCAGAGCAACTTGTCTTGGGGCCACAATATTGATCCTTAAACTCAAGGAAAATGTGTGATTGCTCTGCAGTTCCCCTTTCTGGGATGGCACTGTGGTCTGTAGGCTGTGTTGACAGGGCCTGCCTGTCTCTTGCTGTCTGTCTTTATTATGGTCACAGCAGCAACCACTGTTCATTGCTGCACACTCAATTACTTGTACAGACAAAACTAAGTAAGGAAAATGCCTCCTGCCACAGTGTAATTAATCCTCTGGTGTCCCATAGGCAACAAGCAACTGCACAAGCAGTTGACTAATCTGCCAAAGTACACAGATATCTCGATTTGCAACACCATCAGTTGTCTGCTGGTATTTCTATACTTAATCCGTAATTGTCCTTTGTCATATCAGTAAAATCTTCTTAGATTCAATTACTTGGAAACTGCTATTCATTATGGGCTTATTTTTACAGTGGATTGTCTATTTCTAGCCTTTTGACATACCTTCTTTCACCTTTAAACATTACAGGGCAATACCTTCACTGCATATAAGCATGGAGAGAGCAATTTTTTTACCCACTACCCTCTAGAGTATGATGTTCATTATCCTTTGTATATTACCTAAAGGTGACTTTTAAAAGTATATTCTCGATCATGAGTAATTAAATTGTAAAAGTCTACATTAAACACTTTGGACTGAAACAAGTAAAGTGCTAAAAAATGATGCAAAGAAAATAAACTTTCCATTTTCTTGATATAGATCTGACCTTTGGTGTGTAATAATGGCATACTATGACAGATGACCTAAGCTGTAAGCTTCTACATATAATAGTGATAGATTCGTTAGATTTTTTTCTGGCATTAGGCAAAGTATGCAACAATAAACATGTTGTTAATACACAGGGCACATTTTTACATTTTCTTGAGAAAGCATGAATCTTTTTTCTTCTTTCATTTAACTCTAACAAAAACAAATGGTTGTTTTGTGCCTATAGTCATGATTCATAAATGGATAGTCAAAATAGACTCCTATTTTTCTCAATTAAAATGCAATAATGTTTGGTAGAACTTAGTGTGAAAACAAACAGAAATACTTGAGGTCATAAGAGAATTCATTCTTCAGAAAAAATATAATAGCACAGCAATGTTTAATTCTTAATAGGCATGACAACATTATAAGAATTTGAATTACAATTTACAATTACAGTTAGAACTCCTGAGTCCACTGAAATCAGTCAACCAATGCTGCATATTTAAGGAAGGAAAAAAAAATTCTTTGGAATATAAGTTTGGGATATATTTTTGGAAAAATCAAATCAACAAGAACCTTTCATAGGAGCAGAAAGAAAGGTGTTAAAATCTGAACTCTAAACTGAATTACATTTTCTTAAGGGTATGAAAATGAATAACACAAAGGGATAAAAAAATATAGTTACAGTAAAGGTAGAAAGATATCATAGTATCATTTATTTATCCAACCTTTAAACTAAAGATCATAGATATACTTTGGTTAGAGAAAGCATTTTACATCATAGTCCAAGCTTTAAATGCAGCACTGTTTAGTCCACTAGTAAACCATGTCCCCAAGTGCCACAACCACACACCTTTTGAATACCTCTGGGAATGGTGACTCAATCCCTTCCTTGGACAGCCTGCTTCAATCCTTGACAACTCTTTTGGTGAAGAATTTTTTCCTTTTATGTGATCTAAACTGAAGCAACTTATACATGGATTATCAATGTTAGATTGTAGTGTAACCCATAGATGATTTGGTAAAACTGACTATTCAGATAACCAATAGAACTTGCAGTGTTGAACTAGTCTTTATGGGATCAGTAAAGCTTTGAACTGTGGGGCAGCTGGAGGTATCTTCAAGAAGAGTGCCTTTCAGCAGTTTCATATTGAATATTTGCTTTTGGCATGCCACATTATGCTGATGACACTAACACTAAGTATGGAAGCTATTGTCAGAGCAGAAGATTGTAGACTTCATAAAATAAATAACAAGACCTAACCAAACAATACCCCAATGAAACAAAATTTAAAAAAAATAAATGAAGTAATAAAAAAGGGATGAAACTAAAAAGCATAAAAGACCAGGTCTGGCCCTTGATGATCCACAGAACAAAGTTTTGCTCTATCCTTGATGAGAATCACCCACATAAAGCAAATGGGCTGTATTCAAGTGTTCTACCTGATCAATGGTCTGCATTACAGCTGCAGAGGGGAATCACTTCCAAAAGGCAAAATATGATTCTGAACTGAATAAAAAACCTAGAAAAAATGGGAAGTTTTTTTCTCATACTGTTGCTGACACCTCCTGTGCTGGAAACTGAGACTGGAACTGGGCAGGAGAAGGACTTCTAAAGTGTTTAGCAGAGGCTACATTTTGATGGAAGAGATTGGCTTGATTACCCAAGCAAAATGTGGAGAAGTATGGATTTGTTTACAAATACTCAAAGAATGAAGAAATGCTCTTTAAACTAAAGAATCTTTTTGGCATGGCAGCAGAAAATTAGGTTAATACGGCTGATCAATGCAGCACTCAGATTTTGGATGTGTTCTCTGAGAGTACTAGGATAGAAAACATTAGCTGTTTTTAGAGTGGAGATTATAAAACTTGGTATCTGTGATAGCAGGGCTTGACACCTTCTATCAGCCAAGGCTCTTTATGTTCTCTTTTCCTCAGTACTTAGCAATTTAATTCATACATCTTATATTCAACACAAAAAGAATAAGTTACAATTTCAACAGAGCAAATTTTCCTTCTGGAGTCTCTTTTTTGAGTTTTTTCTTTAATTTAAAGACATAAATTTTTTTTTTCCCACTTCTCAGTGTGGTGCGAGGTCATCTCTTCTAACACCTTGCTCAAATCAAGGTCAACTTCTAGGCTGCAATTTGGGCAGGTCCTTAGCTCAGAGGTTTGTCCATTTGAGCTCTGAAACATCTCTGAAGATGTAATTTCTGCAGCATCTGCAGAGGATATCTGCCATGATGATTAACTACCTGCTTGCTGAAGGATTTTTTCTTTTATCTAATTTCCAGGGTGCCTCATGGGTCAGGATTTCCTTGTGGCTGACGCACCAGAGTCTCTCTGGGGTCCATCAGGGCAGCATCTGGAAGCCAGCACTCGGCCCACCAGGCTGGACAGCGAAGGGGCAGCAGGGACAGTTTGTCTCAGGCATCTGGCACTCTGGGGACAGGGACAGTGAGAGGCCAGTCTGTGCCACTGGCCAACGAATAGGGGTTAGGATAAGGTCTGGTGAGGGGACTTAGGGTCAGACAAAATCACAGGAAGGCCAGGTAGGGCTGTGAGAATGAGCTGAGCTGAGACTGAGGTGTCAACCTGCAAGTGGAGAGTCACAATCTGAAGCAGTGGGACACATGGTTGAACAGAGTACAAGCACAGCTGCAGAACAGCTGAAGTGGAAGTTGAATAGCAAGAGCCTCCTCTAAGCACAGCTCCCAAGCACAGGATGGGACATCCCTTACTGAGGCTTTTTCACAGAACTTGTCTCTGTGGGCCTTGCATTTGGACTTCCTCTAGCTTCCTTCAGAACCACTTTTGGCAGAGAACAACCTGAACTTTTACGTTCTGAAATACAAACTCATGCCTTTAAGATTTCTCCACTTAACTGTACCAGAGTTAAACCCCCGTCTGTATTGAATTAAAAACATATAAATACACTTGAAAGCAAGAAACATTGAGAACTTGCATAAAATGTTTACCATGAATATTTGTAAGGTCCTTAATTTTTATTAAACTGGTTATACTGTTAAATTCTTTTTTTTTTAATATAAAAGAAACCTCAAACCATAATTACATTTCTCTCAGTGACAGACAGAAATCAATACTTTCTTAACTTACATGATCAGTAATAGTGCCCCAAGAAAATACATTGATTTCATAAACTAGTTTGGGTCTCACACATGTTGTTCTTTAAAAAAAATAGGTACCATTTTTTTCTAGGAGAATTGCACTCAATTCATTAGAACAAATTAGAATTTTAATTTGAAACTCTGAATTTTGATAGCTGATTAATTGGGTAGTATGCAGTGGAAGAGAAAAAGAAACTAGTAAATTCAGGAGGGTATGAGATCAGTAAGTACAACTCAAGAGACTCAGGATAGATGTTTGTTGAGATATTTGTTTAGAAATATATCACAGTTCATTAATTGTTGTATATATTTTGATCTTATTTTCTGCCATTGAGTTACTTTGGTTGGTTATGTTCTGTCAGCCTGCCACTTTGAACCTCATCTTTTGTTTGTATGTCACTTAATACAGTGCCTTAGTGGTTAAACAATTGTTTTCTGATGTATCCTTACCTTGTAAAATTTCCACACTTCACTATGTGGACTATGAACAACCGTTTATGCCACTGCTAAGCCAAGTCACTTTTATTTTTATTTATGTTTGTTATAAACTGTTATTTATACAGCAAGCTGTAACCATGATTTACAGTGGTCACATTAATTGACTACATTTCACTGTGCACCTCAGCTGCCAGTAATTTGGCCTTAGTTTTTACAGAATTTATTCTTGTTTTATAATGTGAGATGCCTGTTGGCCTTTTATGAGACTACATGATCAATGGTTTTCTACTAATTGACTGGCAGAAATGCAAAAATGGTACAAAAATCAAAGTTTCATCTGGTGAAGCTATGATGACATACCCTTCAAGGTAGCATATGAGGCTGCAGTCTTCTGCATCACTAGTCTCTGGTAAATACATTACATAAAGATTCAACACACAAGCATTAAGTAAGACCACTGAGTTGTGCATTATTCTGAAAGTTGCTGAACAGCAGAAGGTAAAGTAATCATTCAGAAGAGTAAAGATGAATAAAATAAAAGGCTATCTCATGTTACAATTGATTTCAATCTGCTGAAATATGCACCACACATTTTGATTAGCTGGGTAATGTAGTGTGTACTTCTGCTAGGAAGGAGAAATCCAACACTTTATTGTGCTTCTGTTGGCTACCTATCCATTCATCAAAGTTTTTCTCATTTACATTCTATTTCCTTTGATGCAATCAATGTGAACAATAGAGGGTGTTATCTTGCATTTCTATACTTTGATCTGATTTGGCATTTGTGGTCAATGTAGCCTACCAATGTTGCAGGTTAGGAAACATTTTGCTACTGCCATCAATTACATTGTTCAGTGACCTTCCTTCTCCCCGCTGTGCTTTGAGAACACATGTATATATTTCAAGATGTCTTTTGTGCCTACACTATTTGTTTTACAGAGCAACATTCTGTGAAAATGAGAGATGGTAAACAACATACTTAATGCTTAAGATGAAGAAGCCAATGACTACTTATTCACCATTATATTGATGTACAGTTACTATAACAGTGAATATGAATGATAATACCATTAATCCTCCCTGTCATAAAGAACTACATAATAGCCTCCAGCACTGTGGTATGCATTACCAGCTCCTGGATCTGAGCTTTTTGCTCCCCCCAAAACTCTGTCTGTTGATGTAATCTCTGTTTGTGAAAATATAGTAATGTAATAAATCTGATAGTACATTATGAAATAACAATAGTGTGGGAAGGGGAGTTTGGGGGTTTGTTAGTTAGTTTGTTTGTAGTTTTTTGTTATTGTGTGTGGTGTTGTTTTTTTGTTTTTGTTTTTTTTTTTTTGGTTTTTTTTGGTTTTTTTTTTTTAGTTCTAACTGTTGAAAATGAGGAATCAATGGACCTGAATGTGTTATTATTCTACAGCATATCTTTGGATGCATCACTCCCATGCTGTATACTTGAAGTATGTCATTACTTCAAGATTGCCCAGTATAAAAGAATCATTGCATAAATTATATTAACTCATAGAGCAAAAGAAATAGGGATGATAATTAACATCATAGGTGACATGGGCTCCATAAAGAACTGAGAGAGAAAAAATATTTTAATTAAGTCACTATTTTCTCTATAGCCATTAGAATAACTTAAATGTGCCTTTATCATTAAACAACCCAAAATACCTCTTACAAAACTGGGATCAGAAGTAAAAGTGATGCTCTAGACTTCCCAGTCAAATTCTTTCTGTAAGGCATTTTATCTTTCAAATTGTGAGTTTGTATGTGAACTCCTGACTACTGACATGAAATGGCTCTGTAATACTGTCCTCACTACCTTCATATTCCTATATGATTTTCTATCCAAGAAACACCTCTGTGCAGCTGGGAAGATCAACTAGTCCTGGAAACATCTCCCAAGCCTGAACTATCTGTTGATCCTGTTTCAGGTTGCCTACAAAAAGAACGAAGAAATGGATACCTATCAGAGAGAAATTCTTGTTCAAATGAGGGGTAGCAAGCAGAGCTGAAAGAAATGCAGGAATAGAAAAGAAGAATAAATAAGATAAATAAACAACAGAAGATTTGTTGTTTTTGAAAGTGGGAGTATCATGCCTGGAAGACATTGTAATTCAGTTTTGTATATAGCTTACACATTAGTTACGCAGAGAACACTCCCTAGAGATGCATTTGTCTTATTTTTAATGAATATGGTTCATGAACATATGGGCATACTAACATGGATGTTACTAGAGAAGTACATTTACTTTTATCTTTAAAAGATAATAAACAGATGAAATTTAATAAAGTGTCTGGGTTTACGTGTAGGCTAAAAAGACTTGGAAATGTAACGGGAACATCCATCAGCTGTGCTGGAGAGCAGCAGGGAAAACATAAATTTCTGTAATGGAGGTTATTTATTGTACTTACTACAGCAAGCACTTGCTCATAGGTGATCTATTTAAGAATGCAAACCAGTTTTCTTTGCCACCTCCTGCTTTCTCTAACAGTCATACCTGGGGCTGAATTTTTCCATTCTATTCTTAAAGAAGATGGATATATAATTCCCTTTCTTTTACCAATTAACATTTTGGTCTAAATCCTTTCTTCTCAGATCATCACAAGCTCTCCGTTAAATGATATTTAAAAAAAAAAAAAAACACAAACCAAAACAACAAAACCTTTCTTTTTCTCCCTTGCTCTCTTTCTCTTCCTGTTTCCAGTCTGTATTTAACATTCTGATAAAAAAAAACTACCAAAATCTCTAGATTATAATATTTCATTCATTGTCATTATTGTGTTCATATTTTTAGTCTTCCTCTGGTTCTTAGTGTATGGGGCATTTGTGCTCAGGTATTGACAGTGGGCGGCTGCAGGGCAGCATCTGTGAGGAATGGCCAGGACTGTCCTGTGCCAGACTTGGCTGATTTGAGTCAGCTCCAATGCCCCCACCAGAGCTGAACCTTGCAGCCAAGTTGGTGGCACTTCTGATAAAGCATATTTAAGAAGGGAACAAGCAGTGAGCAATAAAGGGAAAATATATACAAGAAACATATTCAGCACCAGGAAACTGTCAGCACCAAGGTGAGAGCAGAAGAGGGTGAGAAGGTGCTCCAGGTGTTGGAGCAGAGATGCCCCTGCAGCCAAAGGAGGAACCCATGCCAAACAGGTGCATATGCCACAGATCACATAATCACAGAGTATGCTGAGTTGGAAGGGACCCACAAGTAGCATGGACTCCAGCTCCTAGCCTTGCACAGGATCATTGTCAAGAGTCACACCATGTGCCTGAGAGTATCATCCAAACACTTCCTGAACTCTCTCAGTCTTACTGCTGTGATCACTTCCCTGGGGAGCCTGTTCCAGTGCCCAAACACCCTCTGGGTATTTCTAATACTCAGCCTAGACCTCCCCTGACTCACTTCAGGCCATTCCCTTCGGTCACCACAGAGAAGAGATCAATGTTCTGGAGGAACTGCAGCCCATGGAGAGGACTCATGCAGAATCAGGGGGAACATGTAAGGAATGTGGAGAAGCAGAGAGATGTTGTTAGGGGCTGACCTCTACCCCCTTCCCCACCGCCTTACTCTTGTTGTGGGAGAAGATAGAAGGAATAGATAGAAGATAAAAGAATGAAGGAAGGAAGTTTAACCTGGGGAAAAAGGTGTTAATGGAAGTACTTTTAGTTTTTGTCTTGGTTTCTTGTGGCCCAAACCTAGTTCACTTGGTAATCAAATAAAAGAATTTTCCCCAAGCTGAGTCTGTTCTGACCATGGTGGTAGTTGGTAAGCAATCTCCCTATCTTTTTCTCAGTCTGTGATCCTTTCCATCTTATTTTGTCCTCTCATTCTATTGAGAAAGAGAAGTGAGAGTGGATGGATGGTTGTCTGGCAGCCCTCCACACTGAGCTTGATCCTTAACTCTTTTAGCCCATCTTATGTATAGACTGAAGCTAATGGAGGCAGAAATAATTGATTACTTTGTGGTTTTACCACATTTTCCATAATGGGCTCATGTTTAGGATGACATGATGTGCATGTGATATTTTTGGGGTTTGAGGAAGAGCATGGTGTAACAGTACTTCTAAAAAGATAAAGAGAAATAAATATTATTAAAACCATAGTGAAGTTAGATTAAAAAAAATGGCTTTCTGAAAAATTTAGTCTCTTCATATATGAAAGAATCTGAATCACAATATTCCTTATCAAGGATAAAGTTGAAAAGGGCTAATAGTAAAAGAGATCTTGGGGTGGCTGTGAACAGTAAATTGTAGATGAACTCATTCTGTGTACCTCAAGGGAGAATGGCAAGCGGGATTTTCTGACAACTTGCACTAAAGAATGAAGTCATGCAGAAATGAAGCGTTAATCTTTACATAGCTCTTATCAAGTCGTGTCAGGTATTCTATGGTAAATTCCAGGCATCTCAACACTAGAAATATATGGACAGCTCTGAGAGGTTTTCTAGGTAGATAGTTCAGAGAGAGAAGTACTGAAATGATTGCAAAGCAGGCACATTGATTTCTAAGAAGAATAAAGAAAGCAGTATGAAAGCTAAATACAAAAGGTATATAGACAGCTACAATAGGTGTGACTTTATATGATATTTAAAAGGTATAAATGCCATGAAAGAAAAATAATTGTCAAAGATATTAAAAAAATAGAAAGGGAAAAAAAAAAGGTCACAATACCAAATATTTAAGTGACAAAGATCCAGGAATAGAGGGACAAAGATTGAAGCACATGTCTGACGCAAATAGCATGCTAGCAATTTTGTATAAATAAGGTTATTCATTTGCAAGTGTGAAAATGAAGCAGCATGTATATTGTGAAGAAGTATCTGAAACCTTGACAAATATATTCCACATCAGTCATGAGAAAATTTGTCACTACTGGGATGCAGCTTCATCACTTTTAGGGGTCACATTTTATGTTCATTGTTTTGTTTTGCTTGGAAAGATGAAAGTTTGATTTACCTTGGGTTATTCATTTTGTTTTTACTTAAACAGAGTGTGATACATCTATCTGTGATATTAAAAAAAAAGAAAAGCTAAACCTACTGTCAGAACAAATGCTGGGCAGTGACTTACTTCTGGAATAACTACAAATAGTACTGTACATTATAGCTTTCTGAGTTTTCACTCTAAGAAGTATTGCTAATCTCTGAATGAAGGCAGAATCCTTGTGGTCAGTGGAGATTTTTTCCCTTTATATAATTACTTTTTGTAATGTTTTACTTATCTACTTGGTGCATAAAGCCAGAGAACGAGATAGCAGAAATTAATGTCTGAGAAGAAAGACCTGTATCCTTAATGAACAAGGCCAAAAAGGAAAATGCATAGAAAACCCTTTTGATAGAATTGCTATCAGTGTTTCATATCTCCTTCAGTTCATACCCTAAATCGATCTCCTTTTGTTGTTTCATATTCATACTGCAGACCTCACTCATATAAGTAACAGACAACTTGAGTCCAAGAGCAGTGCCAACTATCAATCCAGGAGAAAAAGATGAGCTCCTTGATTCCTCATGTAATCATTTTCTTACTGTAACTTTTCTGTAGAAGTTCAAAAAGGTATATTTTATGAAGTAGTATTGCAAAAGTTGAATGACAGGCATCTATGATTTCATTGCACTGAAAGTAGGCCACCTTCAGTGTATCCATTAATTTGCATGCCATTCCTCTTGATGGCAGGTAAAACAATAATAAATAATGCACAAAGGAAGTTAATCTGTTTCCAGAGTATTTTAATAAAAGAGGTGTACAAAGCCATTCAGGCTTTGAGGTTCTTGCCAGGCAACAAAGCACTGAAACCTGTTAAGCTGTTTTTTCCAATTTTACATTTGCATTTATTTTTCCTTCTTACACATTGTGATTGGATTTCCTACAGTAATCACACTAATACTATGATGGCTTTATAAAAAGAAAGAAAGAGGAACATCATCAAAGGAAATTATTGTTGCATCAGTTTCTAATTATTCCTCTCATTCATCTTTTATTTTTTTTGTGTCTAGTAGTGTAGAGAAAAACAAACAAAACAGAAAATCAGCTGTCACGTGTGTCGAGTGCCCATGCACAAGGAGAGAAAAATGCAGTTGCACACACAGTTGCTGTAACCCCATGTTCTGCTGCCCACGGAGAAGGTACTGAGAAGGGATGCAAACTGTTTCCTTTCACTTGCATGAAGTTCCTTTTTGTTTCAGTTCAGGCTATTAGAAACATAGTAGTTACATTTATAAATTTAGAGGCTTACTAGCCCAAAATTATCTTGACTATCTAATGAATACCATAAGTATAGAAAAAATATTTATAATAATTGGGAAAGAGCAACAATAAAAGCTAATTCCAGTGATCAAAAAGCCTACCCAACCTTAAAAATGTTAGCAGTTGAAAAAAACCCACAGAAACTATATGATACCATGTAATGTTCTAAAAATTGTTCCATTTCCCCAAAATGCTGAAAGAATACACAGCAAAGGGATTTAATATATTCCTTATACCTTGTATTTTTTACTGAAAGGAACAGGGTGGGGTTCTTTATGACGCTAAGAGTTCTGCTGCTGGTGAGTGTGAGTTGTAGAAATATCACAGTGTGTTTGAATTCAAATGTGACTAAATGTGCCTAACAGCATTGCATGCTTTATAAAAATGTTATAAAAGGGACACAGTCATTTACTGTTCAGTATCTTCAACAGCTGCTTCTGGAGATTCATTTATATATCCACAGTTCATATAATTTTCTGTCCACACACTAGGTTTTGAAGAAACAGAAAAACACTGTTGTTGCCATGCTGTTGGGGAGAAAAGGAAAAAGAAAAAAAAAGAAAAAAAGAGCAGATGAAAGTACTATGAAAGAGCATAATAGGAAAAGCATATTTCCATTATGATAGCACCTATCTGCCTTATTAATAACAACCTTCTCATATTTCTAAAGGAAATACATTTCTCATCAACTCATTAACTCTCTTAAGTATTGTTCATCAGCTATTGGATTGACTTTATGAAAAGTCCTGGAATTGGGAACATAACCCTCTTCACACAGGTGAATGTATTAGTTCCCTGGCCTTTCCCTACAAAAAGGAAGAGAAAAATGAGTGTCAGGTTTCTATTTCTTTGTTATGTTTGTCATTGTCACTCTGTGGTTTTTTGTTTCTGTTTTTTTTTTGTTTGTTTGTTTTTGTGTGTTTTTTTTTTCCTATGGCATGTTCTAGGATTGCTCTGACAACAGTTAAAGATTCATGGATATTGAAAAGAGTTATGTACTGTTTTGGGATAGCACTTCAACTTCTATTGGAAACAAAAGTGGAGCAGAGCAGCTCCTCAGTGATTCTACATGAGACAGCTCATGACTGGATTCTGAGACTGAACAGTGAGGGGCAGCATGAATTCAAGCACTCTCAGAGTTAGGCAACAGTAGCCTCAAAACCAGTTTAAACCTTCTTGATATGCTTGCAAGTTTCAAAAAACAGCAACAGCAAAATTCTGTCTCAAAATGATAAAATCATGTGAAATAAATATAAAGTTGCTAGTGAAAATACAGATTACATCAGGAATGGCCTATGTAGCTGTGGCTCCAATGAATGTTGGAAAGATCTGAAATAATTCTCTGTTTCAGATAATGTCACAAATGTTGTTCATGTGATTTTTAATAAAAATGTTGATTTTATATATCTGATTTTCTTCTTTTGTATCTCCACTTTTACTGTGTTTGCCCTCCTTCTTTACTTTAATCTTTCTTTGTATGTTGTTTACTGCTTTCCTACTATTCTTTCAAACTGATACCAGGTTCTCCAGGATTCTTTCTGTGTTCAAGTTGAACTGGTTGCATATATTCCATATCAGTTTTCTTTTGATTTCTGCAAGCCAGGATATCAATATACATTTCTTTTCCTATTATATCATACAGGTCTTTAACTCAGGCATGTGCCTACTCAATTAATTCTGACCACTCCTAGCCTTCTCAAAAAAAAGGGTCAGCACTTGCAGTGACACTGATATCATGATCCCAGCTGTTTTGACATTCCTTCAAGTTCAAACTCATATTCTACAGGTTCCCAAGAAAAGGACTCATTAGAAAATCCTGAACCTAAGAGTTTGTCCAAGAGTACTTTTAGGCATCAGATTAACTATATTTTGATGCATATACTGAGATTTTAAAATGTTGATATTATCAACATCTGAGGTCAGATTCACCTTAACTTTTCTGGATGTTAGAAATTATGACATTTTTGTTTCAGCAATTCAACTCCAATGACAGACAAATTTTGCTGTTAGAGCTTGGATGATGAGTGACATGAGAAAAATCAGCATTTAGAAGTAGAAAGTCAGAATCCGTAGTGAAAGAAAATGTCTCTTGCCTTCTGCAGGGTGTTGTAAGCAATGGAGAGAAAACAAAACAAAACATGACACAGTACTTGATTGCAATTTTAATGAGTTCCACTAAGAGATCTTTTATGTTTTGGACTAACACAATGCTATATATATATATATATAACAATTTGTTTTTCTTAGTAGTGGACTCAGTTACCTTCTTCATATTGTATTGTCTCTTCTTTCAATGATAAATATTTATAGCGCAGCAAAGCAAGTATCAGCTGATGAATATATTTGATGAAAAATGTATGAAGACCTTTTTGGAAGCATTTTCACCTGCATCTATTACTGTTTAGGTAACAGAAATAAGTAGCATATTCTTATGGCTAAAGCAAATTGAACCTAATCTTTTGTTTTACAAACAACAGAATTCACGAGCCTTCAGTACTCAGAAGAAACATACTTTAGCTCTAATACTCATCTAATTCCCTGTAATAAGATTATTCTAAAAACAGACCTGTCTTGAACCAAGATATCAAGGCTTAATATTGTATTTTGAGATTTCTAATACAAAAAATATGTACTCTTTTTTTGGTGAATATTTATCTTTCTATGCATCTCTATATATTATATTGCCACTAAGGTATTGAGTAGCTGTAGCTTTATTTCAGGATACAAGGTGGTGCTGTTTCTTTTTAAAACTGGAAATAATGTGTTTATATGATCTTGCACAAAGCAGTAGCAGGAACGCAATATCTCATCAAGTGTAGTTCTTCTAAGAAATCAACTTCTCTATTTCCAGTTCTATGTAATTGTTATGCAGTTAGATAAGACATACATACATATGTATGTTCATATATACACATATTTATATATTCCAACAAGGAGTTTTAAAGCAATAACAGACTTCAGCCTTATACATGATGCTGAATTTGAGCATTTTCATGCAGGATCAGTTTCTTACATTAAAATTAACTTACATTTTATTGTAGAACTAACATATCAGCAACTTCTCAAAGAGTGATTCTTTTCTCTGTACTGTTCATGTATGAAGGATATTAGAATATTTGAAATTACTGTAATTTCATAGATATTAAATTTATCTGACCTATTTACTTATGTTTTTTATATTTCTGTCAATTCTGACAAAAATAATGTCAGATATTTTTATTTTTAAATGAAATATTAGAAATGTGACACATAATTAAAAAAAACACAAAACCAAAACAACAAACCCTAAACCAAACAAAACAATATGTTAAAAAAACCCAAACCAAACAAACAAGCAAAATGCCAAGGTATGTGATTTTCACCCCTGCAACCCTATATTCTTCCCAAATCCTTCCCTTTTCCCCAGTACTGTTACCAACAATAAATGTTTTATGATGAATTGGAAAACTGATTTTCTGAGCTGTCTGCTACTGACATTGTCTTATTTTAGATCTTTTTTTTTTTACAAGGTTCACTATGCAGCCAGATGCTGATAATCTTTCTGAGCAGCAGAACATATTTTGTACCTAGCAGGGTCAGGCCCTTGTATAAGTTGCATATGGGCCTTCTGAAAGCTCACATTTTGGAAAGGAATTCAAGGGACCTTAGACTGTGGGTTAATGAAATATGACTCTAAATGAACCAGAAACTATTATAATGTGTTCATGTCATCATATAGCTTGCAGTAGCATAGATTTTTCAAAATTCCTGTCATGTTAAGTTTCATGATCCTGAGAATTTACTTATAGTCAAACTGTGTATATGTACAGTTCCACTGAAATTGATGTGGTTTCTTACATAAGAGATATTCATGACTAATTCTCTGCTGAACTGCAGACGTTAATTTCTAGAGATAATGTTAAAATACTTTGCTCATCTTGACAACAGATTCTTCTTATATAATCAGGCCAAAAATAAGTATTTTCAGACACCTCCACATCACCCCCAACTTATTACGTCCTGAGTATCACAAACAACTTCTGGTACTAAAATACTTTGTATTAAGCAGAATGTTAAAAATATACTACTAACTTCAATGGTTTTGTTTGGGGCTTGTTTTTGTTCTAATTTGTGGTTTCGGTTGAAATGTAGCCCAGGTAAAAGTTTTATTGGTCAATCTCTGCAGCTACATAAATTTGTTTTGAACATGGTTGTATATAGCCACAGTCATGAAATTTGATTGCAGTCTACCTCTTTTGTTTTGTATGGTTTTATCCTTAGCATGTCTCTCCAGTATCTACTTTTTACCTGTAATGAAAACGTACATATGTGCATAAAATAATTTTTTTAATCCTTTTACAAAGTAGTCTTAGTGATTCATAGTTTATCTAAGTAGATAACTAAATCACTTTCGTGATAATCAATAAACAATAACGACAGTAACAGACCTTTCAGAACCTCTCAGAATATGGTTTAACAAAAATTTGCAGAGACATACATATTCTTTTCCCTTCTGATGGCATGACTGATACTTCCTAATATTTAGAGTTGGTAACGTAGGGCAATTTTTGAATGTGGAGGTCATTCAGAGAGAAAAAACAGCAACAAAAAAAAAGGGAAACAGAACAGAAATCTACCTAGGCAATTCTCTGTGAAGGATCTGTCTGAAGCCATAGACAGATTCTAAGTTTGGAAGAGCTCCTTCTGGGCTTTGATATTGTCTATTGTACAGTAGTCTCTCTATCTGGCTACAATTTAGCAAAAACTTCTGTAACCAAGGACTAATTTGAGAAAATTAATGCAAACATGACAGAATTTCCCTTTTGTTATGTATCTTTCTGTTCTAATCTTTTCTTTTAGACTGACTTTTTTTTTCTTCTTTTTAACGCAGGTTATCTAAATGGGAATATCTATTTAAAGAGCAGTATGGAATGTCCAAAGTTATCATAAAAGGTACACTATTCTAGCAAGTAAAGGTCAATAAAGCTAAGTCATAAAGCTAGATGACTAAAAGCAGGTTAATTTAACAGTGTCTAGTAAATCTGTAATCAATAAAAGGTGTAGCAATCTAAAGGGAAAAAAGAAATAATAATTGAATGAGAAATGTGTACTACAATATTATCATATCTTACATAAAAATGTAGCAATAGGGATAACACTGGTAATGGGAAAAATTACTTCACTGGCAGGGATAAAGTTGTTTCTAGATGACGATGAAGACTAGACAAAAACATGAATCTGACAGCTTCTGAATCCTATGGAAAGAATTTGAGGTAATGGAAAAACACAATTGAAATCTCCACTGAGTATTGTACACACTTCGAGCACAGAGGGGAAGGAATAGATTTAAAAATACTGAAGTCATTATTTAGAGCATGGGTATATATTTTAAGGTAAAATTCATGGATTTTAAATACATATGGAATCACATCAGTATGTGATTATTATTGACATTAGCTATGAAACATTGGTCCTTCCCCCATATGAGCCAATGATTGATGGACAAAGGGGAAATTTGAGCTTTTGGACTTCAGACTAGAATGCATAATGCATTACATTTTCCAATTATGCTTACACCTAGTGGAAGGCCACCAGCAAGCATATATTTGAAATGATCTGTTTGAACATGCTGTTCAGGATTTCCCATTTGTGTGTATTTTTAAAATCTTACCTGCAATTTCCCATTATGCATGGTAGCTTTCACACTGTATTCATGAGATACAGGTTTATTTTTTTTCTTTCACTGATTATTTATGATTATTTCTCAAATCAGGAGGTCTGACCCAAATGTCAATGAATACACTGAAATTCAATCTGGAATTTCAATGGACTTTGAAATAGACGTAAGTTTGTGGCTTTGCTCAATTTTATGATGATTATAGTAATCATTAGAAGATCTTAGACATTAAAAATAACTTTTGTTAAAATATAAGAGTGATGTTAGATATTGTTAACTTTTCTGACAGTTAGGAAAAGGTTAATAAATTTTATTTTGCTTTAGGACAGCTTCCTTAATAAATTGATTTGAAAAGCTGTTTGTCCTGCAGCCACTGAGAACTAACGTGAAGTCACTGGGATATATGCTGACCATTCAGAAAAAAACTAATTGCATAAAGATTTGGGGGATCTTCAAGTGTGCACAAAAAAGACATTCAGTGCTGACAAAAATGACGACACGAAATAAGGTTTTTTTCCAGAAACTCCTTCTTAATTCCCCTGAATCTTCCAAAAATATCATGGAAGATAATGGAAGGAACAGTGTCTACTGTTAGTGTAACCTGCAAGTATAATACGATTGGGAAGGTCCACTTAAAATCAAGTTTACCACTAATAACAGAGATTTCAAATATCCAGCTTTCATTCTCCAGGCACATGCCTTAAGCAGTATTACAACCACCTGGCACTGGTGTTCCTGGTAGACTCCTGAGACATGAAGAATGCTCCTTATTACCAGGGATTAGAAACTGAAGAATATACAAATAAGCACTACTCTACACTGACTACTCAACAGTACTGGTGCTCCAGCTGGGTGTTTCTTTGTTGGTTTGGGTTTGTTTGTTTATTTATTTATTTATTTGGGAATTTTTTAGAGTGGAGGAGGGGGGTCATATGCTGGGGAATGCTATGGAGACAAAGCAAAGTGCTCTGTCCTGCACTTGGGTCACAGCAACCCCATATAATGATACAGGCTGGGGGAAGAGTGGCTGAAAAGCTGCCTGGTGGAAGAGGACTTGGGGGTGCTGGACAACAGCTGAATGAACATGAGCCAACAGATTGTCCTTGTGGCCAGGAAGGTCTGTGATATCCTGGCTTGGTCAGAAATAGTGTGACCAAGCAGAACCAAAGAAGCAAACATCACTCTCTACTCAGCACTGGTGAGGCCGCATGTCAAATACTGCATTGATTTTTGGACCACTCACAGCAAGAAGGACTTTGAAGCACTGAAGCAAGTACAAAAATAGGGCAATGAAAATTGTGAAAGGTCTAGATAAGAAATCTTAAGAGGAGTGGCTGAGGGAATGGAGGATGTTTAGCCTGGAGAAGTGAAGGCTCAGAGCAGATCTAATCACTCTCTACAACCACCTGAAAGGTGTTTGTAGCCAGGTGAGGGCTGGTCTCTTCTCCCAAGTAACAACAGATGGGATGAGAGGACATGGCATCATGTTTCACCAGAGGAGGTTTAGACTGGTTGTTAGGAAAAAATTATTCACCAAAAGGGTAGTCAAACATTGGAACAGGCTGCCCAAGGAAGTGGTGGGGTTGCCGTCCCTGGAGATATTTAAAAGACATATAAAAACAGCTAAAACTAAACCACCACAATGGCTTAGCAATGGATGTGGCAGTGCTGGGTTGTGTTATGCTCAATGATTTTGCAGGTCTTTTCAACCTAAATGATTCCAAGATTCTATATAAGCAGTTTTTACTGATGTGTATTCAGTTTCCTGACTTTCTGAAGAAAAGAGAATTATCTTTGTGGCTGCAAGCTTATTTGTCTTCTTTGTTGAATTTTATGGTTTAATCACAGTTACGGACTAAGCCATATAAGTATGAACTCCACCCGCTGACCAGCTCAACCTGCCTTATTCTATTGGAGGCGTTTTGGTGGGCACCTTGTTGGGGTTTTTATGGTAAAACATAAAGTACTGTGGCAAGTAGAACTACTTACAAATTCACATTGATTCCTCAACATCTGCATTCTTCAATTCTATTTTTGAGCATTCAAACACTCAAAATGGTGTGTTTTACATTGTTCAAATCTTTCTACTTTTCTTTATGAGATATTTTGTTTCAAAGTTTAGTTGCTTTCCTTTTAAGATAAGATAAAAAATTTCATCCTAATGGCAAAAAATAAGTAATTTTGGGTTGAATAAGATGTTTATCTTCAGGCCATACAAAATCTTTGATTTGTGATTTCTTTAATGAGAGAAAATTGGAAGTTTTTCCACCTTTATCATCAAATAATTTTCCTCATCACATCTTGCACCAATCACCAAGTCTAAACTCATGTGTGTAATCCATATTACAGATATAGCATAAAATTGAATACAAGGCAAAGGAAAGCAGTTTTTTCTTTTTTGTTGTTGTTTTTTGTAGAATCAAGATTTATACGAATGATCTCATGTTGTATATGTTGTATATGTTGTAATGTGTGAATATCACAGTCAATTAATTAGTAGATACTAATAATCAACACACATATTTCATCAAGCAAAATACCCTGTTGTTTGAAAGCAGGGTCTTTGAATTGATTACCTAACACATCCTAAGCGTCAGTTAAAACATAAATCTCAAAGTCTTTTATTGAATGTGTCATCTCAAAAAAACATGGTTCTTTTAAAGAGTAGAAAGATAATTAATCAATAAAAGGAAAAAAATATACTTTGGGAATTGAAATTCCAGATTCAGTATTCTCCTCAGCCTGAGGGGATTCAAATGCACATCTCCCAAGAGTGTACCTAATAGAAGAAGATCTGTGTAAATTAATTTTGTGCATTATACTGTTATTGCATGACTGTGGAGGAACATGATTTGGCAATAAGTTCAAATAGAATAGATGTGGGACCTCACTTGAGTTCTCATACCTTCAGTACTACCCTTTCTCTGTCTTCTGACTTGCTTCAGTTACATTTTCTGAGAAGTATCATTGTCCTTGAGGGAGTTGCTGCTGTTCTGATGATGCTGACCAAGTCAGTGGGCTTGCATACTGGTCTGGATATTTCCTTACTCTCAGTTTGGATAGGACTTGAATACAGTTTGAAATGTTTCTAGATATGCACACAGTGAAGAACTATAGATGTTTTGGGGACTGTTGGATGTTGCTTACTGCTAGCCTGAGGTGCTCTGGAACGTAAACCTTTCCTTGTTACTCAGTCTGAACAATCTTGTTTTGAGAACTAAAATCCTTGTTTTGGCTTAGTCTCTAAATATGTTGTATCAGCTCACTTTTTAAATCTGATGAAGTTAGGGATTTAAAAAAGTGCCAGAAGAATTTTGCTGATACTGTAGCCTTTCTTGCCTCCTGCATAAGGATGTGAAGATTCTTTCAGGTAGCACTTAGGCTCACTGCTGTCATATCTTTGAACATTTAAATATGGTGGAATTAGCAGGAGATTACACATAGCTCCAGTGGACTCCAACCTGAAGTTTCTTCTCTATTGAAAGGAGCAAATTCCTCTATTTATTAAAAGGAATCACTTTGTCCTTCCTGTAAAACTATTATAAAATATTATTCCAGGTAGTAGATATAAATCAACTGACTCTTGAGATGCCCACAGTATGGAAATAACAATATAATAATTTGATGTTGAGAAGATGCTTCAAGAAACTAAACATTAAACTAATGTCTTTTATTTGTAAACAGGTGACATAACTTATTGTTACACTTAATTATATCTGGCATCTACATTACTCAATTATGCTGTCACTCATTTACCCAAGTAAATACTCATTAAAACAAGTATCTATGCTACAAATAGGAATTTACCTTACTCTTGCTATTGAGAAAAAATCTGAGACAGGGAAAGTCTCTAGGAAAAGGAACATCAAGATTTATCTTGTAAATTAAGACCAATTTGAGCAAACATACTTTGCTATGAGATGGTGAGAATATTTGCAAGCAAATGTGTGAAAACAGTCAGGACTTATAGGGGAAAGACTGTGGTCTTTGGAAAGGGAGATAATAGAATCGTAGAAACATAGAATCAGCTGGCTTGGAAGAGACCTCCGAGATTTTAGTCCAGCTAAAATAGAACCAGTAAAAGGTGAAAGGAATTACCTTCAGTTGAATAAGTAACTCATAGCAAATATGTCCTCTGCATTGCCTAATTCTAAAGCAAGTACAAGAGTCCATGCAGGTAATTCAGGACTTCAAAGATATAATCAACTTTTTATTTTATAACTAACCAGACTTGCAAGAAAACAGGCCAGGTTTCCTCTAAAATATCAAATTCAAAGAATTCAGTTTGAAATTTAATAGAATTCAAAGAATTCAGTTTGAAATTTAATAGAGTACCATTTCCTAAAGTAAATATTTTGGTCACAGTGGTGTTAGATATGGCCATATAATTGTGTTTTTTTAAGTATCCCAGTACTCTCAAAGGCTAGCTACTATAACATATTGTGCTGGAATTGTTGCTTAAAAAGACACATATTTCAACAGTAGTTGTAGATATACCTTTTTATATATACAAAAAATTCTTGACCTAAGATATCTGTCTTAGGTATGTCATTGCTTTCTATATGAGTTGAAGTTTGTATGATGTTGCACTTTTTCTTAGTTGATCTCATGAAGAATCAAAACCTTTACATTTATCCTGCAAAGCACTTAAACACATACTTCAGTTTAAATGGTAAAACAAAATCAGCTAGGAGTATGCATGTATTTAGAACCTCCAAGTGCAACTCTGGACCTTGCAGCACCCAACCCTTATGTCTACAAGTAGCAGACATGAATGCATTGTTTAGTCTTTATATGAGGAAGAAATAAGATGCATGGATCCGTTAGTGACTTTCAGTGTATATTGTAAATATCTGCAGCTGCGTCATTTTTAAAGTTTTTCTTATTTTTGCAGCTGAGTGAAAGGTACTGCTTGGTTTACAATGCATAGCAAATCCAATTAAGGGAATGGAGCTGCTGGAATTCTTCACACACCGAGATGAAAACAAGCTTTGCTAAACCATGTAATTTTTTTCCAGTAAGCATAGACCAGAGGCACTTATATGCATTAAAAGGAGTTTCTCCACACAATAAATGTTACACATTAGACATTACCTTTTTCTTGTGTGTGTAGTTTATTTGTCATTCATATGAAATATTTAAATAATTGTATAGTGAATGAATCTCAAGAAGAACATCAATTACAGGTACTGAAGAAAATATTGGAATTCTGAATAATGTCTTATTTATTTAATGCAGATGTACACACTGTTTGTTTTATCTATGAATGTATCTATAAGCATTTTCATTTATCCATACACTGTAATGACAACAGTTACAATTAGTTCTTTCACAGGAAATTTGGTACTGCTATTTCCTCTGTCTTCAGTAAAAGGAAAAAAGAAAAATATGGGGTGTACCTTAGTGCATGAAAAAGGAAGCATAGCAAATGTGACAAGTTGCTTGTATGCCTGAGGATTCATCTTGGCATTTGGATCAGGTGACATAGAAAAGTAGGCAGAATGAGAGATAACATGTCTAAACCTGCTTGCACAATGTGAGATCCCCTCTTCATTCCAACTGTCTCCAAGCAACAAGAGCAAAGTCTCTTGAGTTAATGTACTAAGTAATAAACCAAAGCGGAACCTTTCCTTTTTTTTTAAAAAAAAAGAAAATAACCTTTACAAGAGAAATGCAGAAGGCAAGGATGGAAAGATAAAGAGATCTCCTTCTGTTAGTTTAATACATTTGTGATTCTCTTAGACATCTTGATTTAGAAGTGTAGATGATAAGGAGCAGATGCTAAACAAGACATGCTTTCCTCAGATGATCCAAGGTGAATTTTCTGTGATGGAATGCAGCATAAATGAAAGATATTAGATTAATACTAATTCATGTTTTCTTAGGAATATTGCTGCTAGCAAAGAGGAAAGGGAGACTTGTGTGTTTTTAATGAGTTTCACTTTATTTTTGAAACTTCTGAGAACTCTTTAAAATAGATTGGAGATTAGAACAGTGAAAATAATTTTGAAATGCTTGTTTAATTCTATCATATTTTTCCTTAACTCTTCTTATCTGCAAACAAACAAACAAATAAACAGAAAAAAAAGTCCGTTTTATTGTACGGATTTGCAGGACCTTAGGTCCAGACATACTACTGTATTTATGGGTTAAACCAATCACTTAGAAGAAATCTATTAAAGTAGTTAAGAAAATATTAGTGTTGTTACCTTTGACTACTTTAAAATATATTCACGAGTCCTTCCTTCTCTAGTTGTTTTATTATTGCATGATTTCAGGTACATTAATAACTTCATATCTATCATGTTTTGCTAGTTAAGAGAGTCATCTGCACACACGAAGAAAGAACAGAGAAACAATGGCAGAAGGAGTAACTCCATAACCTCCCTTAGCTGCTCCCAGGCCACCTGCAACAAAAGAACCTCCATCTCAACAAGACCTGAGGAGCAAAGGGGCACAATAACAGTCAAGAACCCAGATCAAGGGCTCTGGAGGAATGTCCACCTTGCCCAGGCCCTTCCTGAGACTGTCCCAGCAGAGCCATCAGATCTGCTGTCCATGCATGAGACCCATCCTAACAATGCAGAACAGCTCCATGGATCACCTTTCAGACTAAGTGGGAAGGGTCACCCTCTAGAGATGTGTGATACATTATTAGATACAGGGAAAGAGCATGGTTAGAATTGCACAAGGTTTATCATAGGATGCTTAGGGGAAGAAAGAGAGGTAGAAAAAGGGGGGTATTATAGTTGACATGTGCAAGGAAAAGTGTGGGAAATAGAGGGATAGTTTGTTGGTCAATATGTTTGTCTGTCCATTTGTCTTGTGCCTTATCACCTCATTTTGTCCTATCTCATTCACCAACTATTTTCCAGTAAGGGGTTCTTTAGTCTGTGTATAGGAGGGTGAGTGCAGATGTTCAAAAGAGACTGTGAGCAATAACAAAGACCAAGATGGACTAGCCAGCAAGTAGGTGAAGTGGTCTGGGAGCCAGGAGATGAGTAGGCTTTTAAGGAACACCTCTGGGTGTTCTACCTTTATCTCTAAGGACAAGAACACAGGTAGGTTGGCTGTGGGATTAGAGTGGGCTTGTGTGAGTAAAGAGGTCTGTACTAGTCCCTGGAATGGGGTTGAGGCCTTGGGAGCTCATATACCAGATGCCAGTAACTGGGAAGACGAGGATCAAGGGACAGCTGCTGGGATGAATGACTGTCTGAGCACAGCTACTGAGTAGGCCCACCTTTTGCATAAACATATAAATATCTTTGCATTGTCAGAACTCCATCTTGCTCACTCAGAGTGGAGGAGAGTGAGACCATTTGTGCCCTTTGTGTTCACCTGAGTGCTCTGAGTGTCTGCCTGTGACAGATGGTCCGACCTGTGTATATGTGTATTTCCATGTATACTGTAGGCAGCCTAAACTACTTATCACACTCAGACTCACCACTGGAGGGACTGGGTGACTGAATCAGACTACAAGGAAGCCAAACCCTGAATACAGTCACAGGAGGTCGGGGCAATGCAGAAGGAGGGATCCTCTAGGTTTCCAAACTTATCTGATTTTGTTATCTCAACATCACTCAAGAGAGAACACCACCAATAATTAAGAGAATTACATTTACGATTTTTATTTTCTGATGTTCTGTTTCCCAGGGCACTTTTATTCACTTCAGCTGCATGATTGCAAAGTCAATGTCAAGTTGGTTTGTCCTTTTAGAAATGCTTAAAGGTATCCAGAAATGCAGAAATTACTCTGTTTCTAAAGTCTAATAAAATTAAAATTCCTTTTAAATGGCTGAAAATATTATGATTTTATTGGTTTGTCTTTTTTTTTTTTCAAAAAGAGACAAAACCAATAATGATGAAAAAGAAGCAGAAATAACATTTTCTTTCTATTTTGGCAGCCTTTTAACTTTAGGCTTTTTGTTTACAGTATGTTTTCAAATCGAATTTTTTTTTTGTGCTGCTTGGCTTGTTCATTATGCCCAATGCAAATTCTCAAGAAATAAGAAAATATAATCATCTGCATTTTACAAACAGGGTCAAAAAAAGAAGGGAGTTATAAAGCCTGAAATTAGGTGTTCTGCTTCACAGATAAGTTCTGCCTTACTTTCAGCAGTTTATGACCTTTGCAGGGAGACATTTTGTGCTTCACAGCACTAAGGCTAAGCATAAAGGAGGCATCATGTCTGTGTGAGATTACAAATCCTTCTGGTATATCTTTGAGGCTGCTATATCCGTCTGTTTCTAGAGAGATGTTCAAAACTGAACCTACCATATCCACCAAAGAACATGAAGAATTGTACTGTGTGAACAGCAGACACTTCAGCAGGAACTGGTGAGGTAGTGATCATAGGAAAATCAAAGTGTATGGTGCTAAATTTGATCTTAGCTAGCTCCTCTCTCAAATCAATATGAACAGTTCCTATTACTTTCCTTGCAGACCTTTCCTTACCTTCTCTGTTTTTAAAGCCCACCAATGGCAGTGATGGCCCTGCCTGCTCTGCTTTCCTCTCCTGGTAACCATGGGTCTGATTTTCTTTTCCAAAAAACTGTTGCATTTCTCCAAGACTTTCCCTGTATCTGTTGTGCTGCATTTTTCTAGTTCTCTATCCACTATACAAAAAAGAAAGAGACATCTTCTTCATCTGCAATAACTTTTTTGTACCTGAACATTAATATCCTTCTTCCCTTAGAATAAACAACACTATAATTTTAAAATAAATTATATATAAATTATATATAATATAGTCTTCCTTCTGCATTAGTGCATCATGCCTGTGGAGGATCTTATACTTGTTTCAGAACCCTTTTTCCCTAGGCTGCTTACAATATTGTCATATTAATCGGTGTAAAAATCCATCCTGTAGTCTAGACACATATCCATATGACTTCTTTCTTACCCACAATATCTATTAGTCAGTTATAAGAAATGTACTTTGCTTAATTTATCTTGGTCTGATATAGATACATTAACTGCTTGTTATTTTCCTCATATTTAAAAAATGGCTATTTGATTATTTGTTTTGGAGTTCTTTTAAAACTAGAATGTATAATCCTTGAAATATTCTCCTTTGGTTTATTGAAGATCAGCACAGCATTTTTCCTTTTTCCAGTATTTTGATCCATTTGTCAGCTATCTTTACATTACCCCATCATGAAATTCATCAGACCCAGACAACCTGAAAAAACTAAATATACTCCTATGTTCCATTTTAATTTCCTGATAGAAGAACTCTGCATTTGATTTTTGCATTGACTGAAATTGTTATTTTCAATTGGGCAAATGTGTCCTAAATTATACTTAGGCCATCTATTTGTTATCAAGTGTTTCCCTTTGTTGAGTAATGACCAATTGCTGCCTTGCTTGTATTTTTACTGTTATTGCTGTGGGGTTACTTCTTTATACTTTAGATGTCTCTTCCTATTTGGGTCCCATTTCAGGTTAATCAAATCACATTCCAGTTGGTTGCAAGGAGCTTGATTGGTTTGGTTTTTCATTCAGTCTTTTGCATGTTTTCCCCTTGCTTTTGATTCAGTGAAAAGTACCGCATTTATCCAAGTGGGTAACTTACTATATCTTTTAGCTGTCATAGTTTACAGGAGTGCCCTAGAAGTAATTTCTTTTGAAAAATGTCAGTTCCTTATTATACTGTTTCTCCCTTTGACTTGCTTCATCTCATATGAATTGGATTAATTTATTAAGAACAATTTTACTGACATTTTCTTCAAGGATCATAGCAGTTTTTTGAAGATCACTCCCAAACTGTCTTTCAACTCTTCAAGCAACCCTTCCCTATGCATTAGGAATAAATCTACAGAATTTTTTTCCTTATTTGTTCTATTTCTTTCTATAACTTCTCTGTCACTTTCTGTAGTATTGGACACTAGCCTTGCTTGATTTAGAGTACATTTTTGGATTCTAAATCTACATGTGTTAAAATAAACAGTGCCTTGAAATGTTCAATTTCACTGAAATGTGATTGTTCATAGTAATAATCTTTTATGATGGATCCTCTCAAATTTATTCTAAAATGTCACTCAAAAATCAGAATATTCTAGGAACCACTCCCGTTAAGCAGTTTTCATGCAGTCATCCTGTTCTGGAAAAAAAGAGAGTTACTCACAGATACTGATGGTTTTGTGCCAGCTGGTCTTAGTAAATCAATCTGTTTATTATCATAAATGCATTCACTGAGTCACCATGCTGAATGATATCTCCATTTGGAATTGTACTTGAATAATTCTCAGAAGTTGCTTGCTTGGTAATTCTTGCCACCGTTTCATGAATACTGAAAATTCCTTCCTTCCATAATGTAGAAATATTAGATGCCTCAGTGTCCAGGGATGGCTCAGACTGCAGTGTGTGGCAAAACAACTCTGATCCCATTGTTGTAAAACACTTCATTCCATAACACAGAATTTGCACAGAAGCTTACTGATATTCGTGCTTGTTGCACTAGAGAAACTTGTCATTTACCACTCAAATTTTTTAACTTTTCTGTAATCACAAGGGGGTGGAACATGTCACAATAATCCTTCTGTTACAGATTATCTCTTACTGCTTTACTGTTAATTTTTCAACCTATTACTGTTCCCCAGCTAATAACTTTGTCTCTTTATCATCATATATAATTAGTTGTACATCAGAAAACATCATCAATCAGAAATTCTTCCTCTCTTCTAGTAAGGAACTAAAAAAGCAAAACAATGTTACAGCCATAAATTGATCTACCTCAGGGTTCTGAATACACCTTGCTTTATAGACTCTATTTGCCGAGAGAAAAAAATAAAGCTCCAGAGTAAGTTTGCAATATATACGTTATTATGCATTTCCACAGTATTAAACATGTTTTGGTATTTGTTCAAGTCACTTGTGCTGACTGGAGGATTCCAGTACTGATTATTTTTTGTGAAGAATAAAAAATACCCTCATAGACCTGCTAAGCCATAAGTCCTGATTCAACAGAATATGCAAGTCAAAAATAGTAACAGAACTTGCATGATTAAAGAATATTATGTTCTCTAGCCAATATGTGGATTAAAATGAGATAATTACTAATGTGTCTACTAGTTTTGATTCTCCAGACAAAATGACTCAAACATATTTATAGTTTCAACCAAGGGAAGCTTTTATTATGCCTCCTGAGGATAATTCAGACTCAAATATTTGGAAATATAGTGGGATAGTAGAGCCTTTCCACTATTATAACATTCCTAGAGAAGTGCTTGATAACTACATTAATTAATATATACATTAAACTTTTTTTTAATACCTTAGTGATAAAGGATCCCAAGTACCTATAAATTAGAATTTTCAGCAGTCCTTTTCCTCTGAGTGTAAATTAGTCAAATGTGACTGAGAGTATAAACTAGGAGAATTATTTCAGATACCTGTGGTACTTGTGATAAGTTGCGCTCACAGTAGTGGAGCTGTACTGAATACTAGGGTTGCCTTTCAAACATGAGAGTTGTTTCAAGTTTCTGAAAACTACTATCAAATTTTCACAGAATCACTGAATCATCAAGGTTGGAAGACACCTTCAAGATCATCTATTCCAATTGTCAACCTAGCCCCAAAATAATCACTCCTAAACCATATCCCCAAGTGCCACATACAGATGTCTTCTGAACACTTCCAGAGACTTCACCACTTCTCTATGCAACTTGTTCCAATGCCTAACCACTCTTTCAGGGATGAAATATTTTCTAATATTTAATCTGAACCGACCTTGGTATAACTTATGGCTATTTCCTCTCATCCTTTCTCTTGAGACATGACAGAAGAGACCAACCTCTGTCTGGCTACATCATCCTTTCAGGTAGTTGTAGAGACCAATGAGGTTCCCCATGAGCCTCCTCTTTCCCAGGCTAAACAACCCCAGCTCCATCATCCACTCTTTGTAGGACTGACTCTCTAGACTATTCACCAGCTCCTTTGCCCTTCTCTGGACTTGCTCCAGCACCTCAATGACTTTCTTGAAGTGAGAGGCCCAGAAGTGGGCTCAGGACTTGAGGTGCAGCCTCAGTGCCGAGTACAGAAGGACAATCACTGTCTTATCCTTCATATAGGTTAAGATGCTGTGGACCCTCTATTGTTATGAAACAATTATGTTTTCTAAATAAAGCAAAAAATGTTGAACCAGGAGGGATTTTTTAATTCTGATATTATTGAGACAAAGAGAGTTGAGCCCTAAAAGTCTCCTCAACATGATGCATTTGTTAAATTCAAAAAATATAAGAATCCTGAGCTTTGTGAAATGTTTCTAGATGCTCTTGACAAAAGAAGGTGTAATGAGACATGAAATCTGGTGCTGAAATAAAAGCATTTGAACACAGAGAATGATGAAAGTGTTCTACAGGAAAAGGTGACTACTTTCAAAGTTTAACAAAGAGAAATTGGATGTAATATAATAATAATAACAAGTTCAAGGTCACTTCTCAGGAGTTAATAGGAAAATCAACAGTAAACTTTGGCAGAGTAGATGAAAATTACAGAGGAAGAAAAAGATCTGTCCATTTTGATTAGTCAAAGAACATTCCTGAGCTTCAATATGATGTAAACTGAAGTTGAATAATTATTCATGTTGTATGGCTATAGAGAAAGTAATGGTTATTCCTGAACACAACATAGAAGGTGTTACTAAAAGTTTGCAGAGAAACAGGATGTGTGTGCTGGCCATGAGTACATTCAGACTAGAAGTTAGAAGATATTCCTGTTATAAAGCAATGAGGATCCTCTCATCTTTCCGAATGAGAGCAGTGGTAGAAAATTAAATATGTTTCTAGATGGAATTGAAAAACTAGAGACAATGATAAGAAACAACATCTGATGGTGCAAGAGGTTATTTTCAATCTTATGTTGTATTAGTGCTATTGTTTCCAAAGAATGAATTTATTTGAGATAAAAATAAAAGCATGTTATTAAGTTCCTTATTATTGTGGTGGTTTTGATTTTTCTATTATTCCATGCAAAATGTCTTGGCAATACAGCAGTTAAGCAAAAAAAAATATACTTATGTCCCTGCTGTCCTTTACAAAGCATAAAATCTCACTTTTCATCAGATGTGAACCTACTCTAGTATGTGTTCACTGCTTATAGAGTAACCAGTAGGTGACTGCTAGGTCGATAGCAGTGATGTTACTAGATGTCTTCTGCACCTGAGTACAGTGTCCTGTTTGCTCCTTACCACCTAAGGAATCCTGCTAGCCTATAGTCACTGTACGCTTTGCAGACTTCAAGATTTTTCAGTTATATTTCTGGTGTATGTAAAATCTGGCTGAATACCTTCACAGAGTGAAATCATGTCTGGCATATTTAACTTGTCACTATGCTGTGTGAAATTATTGGCCTGGATATTCTTTAGGAGTTTTTCCATGGTGTTTTATTTGCAGACATTTCTCAATATACTGTTTTCCAATAATACTTTCCTTCTGTTACAGACAGTCAAAGTAAATTTAAAGTTTCTTTATAAAACCAGGTTGTCTGCATTCTGAAATGCTTATGAGGACCTAGGTTGTTTCTGGGCTGAAAGAAATGCTAAACTATTAGCACTGAAACTGGGAAACTGGGAGCTGGGAATTGATGACAAAGATGAATTAGTGATGTTTGTAAGCCAGTTGCAAGATGAGAGAAAAAAAGCTAGATTGGAAGGAGGGAATAAAAGAATGAACAGTGATGGCACCAAAAATATTTTCCTCCTTCCTGGTCCTTTAATTTGAAGTGTTTTGGAACAGGAAACTCTAACCTACCTCTGAAAGGGAAATGGGTTAAAAGAAAGCAACTGTTTTGTTTTTGTTTCTCCAGCAGTCATTATTATTTTATAAGAAGATAATTATATCTAATCAAGACCAGTTGTCTAGATTTTCACTTAAAAATATCATGAATCTATAGAGACTTCCTTGAGACATAAAATAATGATTTTGTTTTGTTTTATAAAAGTTTCTCTCACTTTGAAATTTGAATGAATAGGGGAGATCTTCTCTACATATCTCAGAAAATACAAAAATACAAAGTGAGAGCAGAGAGTAAAGAAGGGGTCAGGGGTCTTTCAAATTTTCATAAATCTAAAACCTATTTCTGTTTATATAAATATTGAGTTTCAGTAGGGTAATTTATGTATACCCTCATTTAGCAGTCAGAGTAATGATTGCTGTGGATGCATACTTAATCCTGAAGAATGGCTGTTTCTGATCTTGAATGCAAAAATTCATAAATGATGACTGTAATAATTTATTTTTGAATATTAACATTTGCAATTCCTGCACTTGCTGATTTTTAAGCTTATTTTCAATATGCAGAATGTTCAGTACATTTGTACTTTCCACAACCTTGTTTTCTGATCATTTGAGGAATGTAATTGCCTTTCTTATCACGTATCAAAGTCATAAAGAAACATCTCTGGCTATCTAAAACCTGGGTTCTAGCCCTACAACCCAGGTGGTGGTGCCTCTGGGAAAGCAACTTTAGGAAAAGGTAGGGAATGATGAGAAGACAGAGGAGGAGAGGGAAAAAACGATAAACAGAAGTGAGTGAAGTAGGGTAGGAGGTACTCCAGGTGCCAGAGCAGAGTTTTCCCTGCAGCCCACGGGAAAGACCACAGTGAAGCAGATAACCATATTGAAGCCAGGGGAGGACCATGCTGGAGCAGCTGGCACATGCTGTGAAGGAAGTACATGTTACACAGGGGACCAGGAAAAAAGTGTAAGGGTAAAGGAGAGGCTGAGAGGAGCTGCTATGGGTTGAGTGACCTCCACCCTCTTTGCACTGCTCAGGGTTTGCGTGTGAGCTGAGGCAGGAATGAAGGAATGAAGTTGGGCTTGGGAGGGGGCAAAGAAAAAGTGTTGTTCTCTCCACTCAAATCCATTTTGCTTGGCAATAAATTAACTTTCCCCAATGAGTCTGTTCTGCTTTTGACAGCAATTGGTAAGTGATCTCCCAGTCTTTCATAAGCTTTCTCATGTTACTTTCTCCATCTCTTCCTACTAAAGAGTAGGAGTAATAGAATGAAAGAGTAGGCCTTTGACCCCTGGGCATGGCTAACCCACAATATGGAGTCTTTTATTTTTAGTCAAAAAATGCTTTTCTTGACTTTATAAGCCTCTTAATAATATTTGAAGGCCTTATACTGAGAAAAAGTCTGAGTAGACTCAGCTCAAATATTTGAATGTCTTGTTTCCTATTAAACCTTTCTGTATATTGATAACAGTAAAAGTAAAGGGAGATGAAGAGAGAGCCAACAATTAGTAAATCTCACTACTTGCACAAGAAATTATGCCTCAGTATATGAAAAAAACGTAGTTTTCTAATGTTTGAGATTAAATGTGTTCTAGCTGTAGAAACACAGATATCTTTGCGGATGGCCAAAGATAAAGTAGATGATGTTTACAGTTTGCAGTTTATCTTTCAAAAGCAGAAGATACTGAGGACTGGTAGAATTGATGCTTTGAGTAGTACGATACAAAACATAGCATTTAGATGTTGGAGTGTGGCTTAGTTTATGATGAACTATTTTACAGTAGTTGGTGGCAATTATTTTACAGCTGTAAGGTGACTGTATATATTGAAAAAGACATACAGGGTGCACTACATATATATGTAAAGGCCTAAGACTGCATTTATTATAGCAACCAATATTACTATATCTCAATAAGCACTTGCTATTTCAAAGTTGCTGTCTTCTAGAATGTTTTTCGTTTCCAGGTTAACAAAAAAGTAAAAATGCCCATTTTACATTATTAAAAAAATAGTTTTATTTAAGTGATCTTAGAAAAGATATCAAAGATTAGAGAAAATAACTCTCATATTTCTGCCCGTGGCCATTTGACAGGTGGCTTGAAGACAAAAATTGGCATTCATTACTTGTGCATTCCAGTGTACAGACTACTAATATGAACTAAAATGTTTTAGGGCACTCCTCTCCCACAAAAAACCCAAACCCAAAACAAACAAAAAAACCCCACTCAACTCTGCCCCCTAACTTTTAACCTATTAGAAATAGACAGGTGCCTTCACTATTGACTCATAGTCGATTTTTTTTTTGTTTGTTTGGGTTTTTTTGACTAGCTGCTTACAAATTTTTGAAAGAGATTTGTTCTTCAGTAATAAGGTAAATCAGGCAATTAAAATGTACTCAACAAAATTATAGTTTCACGGGAGGTTGTAGGTATTAGGATAAAGAATTTTGTAAATGTATTGCCATATTTCCCTGATGTAGCTATTACTTTTGCACCTGTTGTTACGTGCATATGGAAATGTTTCTCTGAAAACCAACCTCTGACTATTAAAAAGGAACTGTTTATGTAGTCCTGACAGTGCTCTGCTCTTTGATGGTCGAACAGAATTTAGCCTATTTTTAAGCTAAATAATAGGCTTAAAAAGCACAGAAATAAATGGTGATTTTCCCAAGTGTTTAGATGAACTGGAATACGGTTGTGCAGCAATGTGCAATGCATTATAAAAAAACCCCAACCAAACAAAGCAAAAAACTAAAAAAAATTATTTATTTTTTTGACAGTTTTTGTTCCTGTAAAATCACCATGATATTCAGAATTTGCAGTTCTTTTTGTACTTTGGTATTTATTCCAAAGTGAATTGAACCAATGTTCTAAATATACACTGTTACACAGGCTACTGGAATGGATTTCAGTGTGATATTTCACCACAGTATTTGATTTACACAATATAATTTTTATAGGTCTCTCTTAAATTAACTCAATTTTAAGACCTTGAAAACTACTACCTGCATAACATTAAATTTGAAAAATAACTTGAATGAAATATGATGCTTATGCATGGTACTTGCAATAGTAAATATAATCTCTTTGTTACAGGCTGATTGTCACAGTGAAATGGAAGTGGGAACTTAATAGGTAAGGATGGTACAAACATTAAGCACAAAGTGTTCTTATATTCATTTTATTTATTATGAAAAGCAAAACTGAGTCAATATAATTTCTTGTTTAGTGTGAATATTTCTTACACAATACCATGTATTTTCTCTGTTCGTATAAGTTTTGGTAGATAAGGAGAGGTTTGTTGTTTTTTTTTTTTTTCCAAACAGCAAGTCTTCAAGAAGAAATTACTATATATTGTCAAACCTGAGTGCCATATGGTCCTGTTCCTGACTTGCAGAGTTACCAGTTTGAAAAACAAGGGGAAGTTTATTAACATAAGCAGAACTGGGTCAAGTCCTTGATACATACTGCTCTAAATCTTAAAGGTTTCCAAACCCAGTAGGCTCCTGGACCTGCAGTTAACTCCTGTCCCTGTCTGATAGTTGCTACTGCTGCTCACGTTTGCAAGTCTGAGCAGTAACAGGGAGCTCCAAACATGCAGATGTGCACACCAACATCATCACCAACCACACAGCTCAACACAGCCAGAAGAACAATGCCTTATTGTCACCCCCATAAACACCAGGAGCACTTTTAGATAAACACTGAGCACATAGGCCCCAGCTCTGCAGTTCAGGGTGGGGCTTTGCCAATGTCTCTTGTACACACACATGCTAGAAGATGCGCTAGTTGGCCCTGGTCACATTATTTGTCTAAGGCAAGCCCCCAGATCCCAACAACTACAGTCACTGGTCCCATATCTGGGAGACCAGCAAACAGCTCTCTGTGGCCTATAGCCCTTCTCCAGTTGTTTCCACCCTACTTGCCACCAGGTCTGGCTTGAATTCTGCTGGTGGCTACACACATACACCACTCATGCACAATGGAGAGCAGGGTGACACAGCAAAGAATTTGGAAGATAGGAGAGCAGTCAGGTGAAGGCTTGGCCATACAAGAGTAGTGACAGTTTGCTAATATTTAGACAGCTCTTTTATCCTTATTTATCTCTATATTCGCACAGCTGATCTTCTCCAAATTCCCTGGATTCCTCCTCTTGTATGTTTTGTGGTTCTTCTTTTAAATGTTGCATAGTAAATTTTATATAATCCCACATGACACCTCAGCTTTCTCACAATAATTTTGCATTTTCCCACGTGACTAACAATAATCTTGTTTCCCCCTTTTTATCAGTTGGGAAGTTCAGTTTGAACTCCCTCAAGGCTTTGAGTGATTGCTTCAATGGCCCATCAATCAGGAACCTGCATACTGACCTCTGGTGTTGTTTCTGTTATCCCCTGTACCTTAGAGGTTGTATACCTGGGAGTTTAATTTTTTCCTTCTCTCCCTTCCAGTGTCTCACATTAGACTCTTATGCTGAGTATGCAATAAGCAGATATTCTCACAAATTGCATATTGTTTCACTAAAGTGATCTCTCACAGTAAGCGCCCAGCTTTCATCTTGAGACAAAGGATTTAAGCAGTCATTCTTAGTTTCCTTGTTAACATTCTTAAGATGTTAGAAATGAGCCCCACAGTTTAATTGCAAATCATGTGAAGAAATATTTTCTCCTACTGATTTTTAAAAGTCTGATTCTTTTATTATCTTTATGCTGTCTTTTAATTGTGCTGTAAGACCAGTTTAATATGCATACACGATTCTATAAATGCTTTTTGTAAAAAAAGTCAGTCTATCCAATCTTTTTTCACATTATTATCTTTCTTGATCTGAGCTAAGCTTCTCTTTTCCACGTAATTTTTTTGTGGTAAGTAACCAATAAAAAATGGATCTTCCTGGGACAGGAAGCAAAACATTTAGGTAGCATTCACGTTCATCCCCAGCTGTCTTGTTTTGATGTTGACAACCTATTCCCTTCATCTGTGCACAGAGTCTTCCCTGATCTTTGGAAGTCTCGTAGAAGCTGGAATAATACATAAAAGCTGGGATTTTGTGCTAATCTGCCTCCTAGCACTATATCATAGTGCATAGTTGTAGCGTTCCAGATACAATGAATATAAATATAGATTTATAGAAAAGTACTTTGAAACTCTGTGCTATTCATGATATTACTTTTTATGCTGTTTTGTTTGCTTTATCACTGATGTTGTAAATTAAGCAAATATCTCCAAATTACTGCCATGATTAATGGTTCCTTTCTTGAGAGAGAAGTGAGCAAGTAATTTAAGATTTTCTTTGTGTATAAATTACTTTGCAATTATTTATTCTGAATACCATCTCTTCCTTTGCTTCATTTATTTAGTTCTCTCTAACATTTTGCTTAATCCTCTGGTTTTTATTAAGTAAAGTAATTTTGTAAACTTCAAAATTTGCTGTTACGTTGGGTGTCACTTATTAAATGTAATAAATACTGTGGGATTTCAAACAAAAATGATTGACTTGATAGCCAAGGTTTGTTGTACACCCTGTTTATAAATATAAACACCCTGTTTATATTAAAATTTAGGGAACAAATTTGTCTGTTAGTATAAATTTGTAACTGCACAAAATATGTGAAAGGATTTCAAAGTCTAATTATCATTATTGTAATGTCATTTGAATTCCTGAGTTGTCCAGTGTAGAAAATACACAGTTTTTCAGTTTTTCTACGGAAAAAAGCTATTATATTTTGATGCCCTGTTTTGACCAAATGTGCTGCAATTTGCAGACATTACTTTTGTTAGAAAGATATATTTGCAGAATTGTTTAAGATATAATGCAAGTTTCCAAATGTCATGACATGTCAGCCAACTGTAAATTAATAATCCCCAGGTTATCATAGGTTATCCGTCCTTATTTTCCTAACTATTCTTCTGTGTTTTCCTGCACTAAAATTTTTCATGGTTGTGAAACTGACTTTGATAAAATAAGCTTAGAAGCTGCTTCTGTTATGAGAAGTCCTGACGTGGAACCTCGAGAGAATTAGAATCAGTCAAAGATATATAAATCAAGTCCATACTTTCAGCTGACTTTATTAGGGAGAGAGCTTGGCCTCTTTTTTTGGAAATAGTCAATGTTTTCTAGTATTGTCCTACAACTAAATTGCATGCTACAATAGGTATTTAATATAGGTGTCTGATAAATATCTTGAATGTGTTTGTTTTTCTCTAACCAGAGAAAGAGAGTCTTACTTGAAGTAACTTTGAGTGACAGTACAGGTGAGGTGAATCCTAGTTTTTATCACCCATTTATATAGAGAAGGAAAACATAATTACATAATGATTAAATATGATATTAAAATGTTTGATTTAAAAAGCAGCTCACAATATTTTTGCTATTATAACACCAACATGCTTTTGAAAACTGTACAAACAGTATTGAAATTAAAGGCATCTTATCAATAAGTGACTAACTCCATTTTTCTGTTTATACTAAAGAACAGTGACAGATGCTCTGCCATATATACAATCTGTTTCAGTTAACTATTACAAGAAAAAATTATTTATTTTCAATTAAAAAAAGATGAAATTCCAATTACCTCAGACTTTCAAGTACTTCAAGCCACGTTTAACTTAAAAACTTATTTTTGCTTCTACTGACTTATTTTAATGCTAAATTGTTCTATTATAGAGAATATGCTGCAGCAGAGGGTGTCCATCTGCAGAGAATTTGGAAAGCAGTGTCTTTTAAAAGACAGAATAATTGAGAAACAGTTTTAAATAATGTGAAAAATAGATGTTTCTATGTCCTCTATTAGAACAGACAACAATAAAAACTCTCAAAAAAATTCAAGGACACTTTCCCTCACAGGGCCCTTACATTCAGAGACTGCATAGCAGAAATGACTGGTAAAATACAAACAGGGTAATGCACAACCGTTTCCAAACCTGTCATTGCTGCCTTTTCCCTTCATCACAATGGCAACGATCAATATATTTTGCCAGCAAGTCTCTCCAACCAAGTGTCTCAGAGCAAAGTAAGAGTCTTGAAAATCTTTTACATTCAGTTTGATGGGTCTAAAGCCAATATTAAAAAAAAAAAGAGGTAATGTTATCTTCTTATTCTACAATATTAACTTTCAGAGGACAGTACACTACACAGACATGAGGATAATGGTAGAGTACCCTCAGGCTGTTAATAGATGTGGTTCTGCTGTAGGACAGCTCTTTTGTGCTTTTGCTACCTGCTCAGTAACATAACAAGAAGGGAGCTCAGTGTTCTTTCCTGTTTTCCTCGTCCCAGTGACTGGTGTCTTTAACCTGGGTTTTAAGTTTGGACTCCAGGGCAGATTTACCCTCCTCTGAAGCACTAGTTTTTTGACACATAGAGAATAGTAGATGTGATGTAGTACTTAATTTGATAAGCAAACGTTTATAAGCTTTATTTGCATAAAATCTTGCAAAACAATAGTGTTGCATATTTTATTGTGCTGTCTCATATACAACAGCGTATATGAGCTTCAAAATCATATTAATTGGCTATATTTGGTAAAGTGTGCATAGGAAAATCATGGACAATTATTTTTTAAGGGAACATAGTTCTAAATTTAAAAACATCAATGTGTGAGAGTTTGTACACCTGGCTTACATGTATGGAGATGTAAAAATATCCTTTTTATTGTCATAAAATTTTGTCATAAAATTTCCTTTGAGCTTTGCAGAAGAGAACTTAGTGAAAACAGTGAAATTGCCATTAAATATAAAATATGATTTGCTCTTCAGGAAAAAAAAAAAGACCCCAAACAATGAGTATCTAAGTGTATTTAGCTGGAAAAATAAAACAATTGTTATAGAACAAATTATATATAAGCACACACACTTAGATAGGCACATCAAATTATATGTATTGTACTGAGAAGCACATTTCAGTGCTTTTCACTGTCAAGGCAATAATGCAGATTTCAAGTTAAAATCTGTAACAAGAATAATAAAACGCCCAAGAATAGTCTTTACTAAATTGCCTTCAGCTCAGCAGTGTGATTCAATTTGCCACAGAAATATATGGTCTAAAGTGAATATAATGAACATGTTTAGAAAATGAAGGGTTTCAAATTTTTCTTTCGTAGACATGTACTCAGTGAGATGGTCATTAGTCAGTACATTGCCTTGGTCTGTTTAGATAAGTTAAGGTAAACCAAGGAAAAGTAACCAGAAGAAAAAAATCAAAGAAAACAACCATAAAGACACAAACCCTCATTTCTCCAGAAGCTAATAACTCCAGATTTCACTGCAGTCTGTGTTTAATATAATTTCTAATCTTTCAATGAGGTGCATTCCTTAGGAAAAAAAGCATGTCACTTTTTTAATCTATTGTTTGTATCTTTTACAGTTCACCAATCTAGAAAAAAGAAACAACAAACAAAAAACAAGAAATAAACAAACAAATCAATAAACCAGCATGAGAACACTTTTCTTTCCTGGTACTGTGTTTAGTTAGAGAAACTGGCAAAAGAGTAGAGGGATTTCATGTTTTACTGGTTAAGAGGAGCTGTGTGCCTTATTAGACAAATTAGGAACATATGGGCACTGGAGGCATCACAAAAACAAGAAAAAAGATCATATTTAAATTGATAAAAGTTGGTAAAGGTTTGCTGAAGGAAATTATATAGAGCAGTATACCTTAGCTGAATATCTGGTCTACACCTTTAAAAGAAACTAGATCGTTAGTCAATTACTGTATTTCACAGACTGAGCCTGTGAAGAGACACTATTATTGTCCTTTTCACTGCTGTCAGTAGATTTCACAGAGGAGCCTATACCATTCTTAATTAGGACATTCCATTTTTAATAAGCTTACTAGACAGCTGCTGAATTTTGCTGGCTTGTCTGTAGACCTGTTGTCATACACTCGAGGCAGAAAAAAATTCACAGTTTTCAGTGGGATTTTAGTTTGGGTAAACATTACATGATTGGACAGCAGAGTATGGTAAAGATGAGTAAGCTCTGGTTGCGTTCAAGGCCAGACTGGATGGGGCTCTGAGCTGCCTGGTCTAATGAAAAGTACCCCTCATTCCCTGAGAGACTGGAACTACATGAGCTTTAAGTTCCCTTCCAAACCAAGCCTTTCTATGATTCCTTGGTTTTTAATTGTTTTGGCAAATATTGTCTGTTTGGTTTCACTGTGGAAATCATTTAAAGTTTTGGTGTGGATTCACAGCACTTGTTTTACTAGAAGTGTCTACTTGAATTTTCCATATCTTTCCTATCTTATTACTTATGAAGTTTAAACAGATTTAATTCAGGTGAACTAGTGTTCAGAGATTTTAAAGTGAACTGTAGACATCATCTTCACATGGGCTTAGTTATGACTTAGTTTTCAGTTACAAAATGGCAATGAGATCCTACATCACTGGAGATGTAACATAAAAATCAAACTGCAGTCCCTCTAAAAGTCCACAAATATCTGAGACTCAGATTGTTACCATTAGAATAGTATGATAGCTTTAAATTTGTTTTCATTGTTTAGTCCTTTTTTTTTCCACATGATCCAGCAAAGATGTTGTTAGTTCTGAGGAAATGTATGGACTCAGAGCTACTTTTTGATTACTGCTATTTTTGAGATGTATTTTAGGAAGCTAATGGCAGAAACCCCCATAATTTCCAATGATAGATCCTACTGCAGTACTTTATGACCGAGGCAAGATTGTTTAAGGTCGGGGTTTTAGATGCTATTGAAATATTTTTAAAAAAGATTTTCAAACTATAGCTTTACCCTTTAGCCTATCTTTTTGAATGCAATTGCAACTGTGAGAACTATAGGAAGACAGATACTGGATATGTAATTCTTTTTATATGTAATTGCAAAGTTGTTCTAAAACCAGAGGTCATGATTTGACCATGTGTTTTTTAGAAAACTATTTAATCTTCTCTCAGAGACAAGCAGGGTTTTTTTTTGTTGGGTTGTGTTTTTTTTTGTTTGTTTTTGTTTTGTTTGGTTTTTTTGTTTTGATTTGCTGGGAGTTTTTGTTCTCTTTAGTTTTTTATTTCAAATTATTTCTTTGTTTGTTTTCAGAATTTTTTTGATGGTTTTTCCTTTGGTTGGTTATTTATTTATTTATTTTTGGTGGTTTTTTTATTGTTTTGGTTTGTTGTTTTTTTTCCCCATATCCAAGGCCTGTAGGTTATATGGTATTCTTCAGAAAATCTGTGCAATAAAAATGTTGCATCATGCTATCATCATTAAAATGTTTCTGAAAAGAGTATTAAGCCATTTGGAAAAAGAGAGAATAAAGGAATGGGGATTCCACTGCAATAATAATAAAAAATATTAACAACAACAAAACTTAACATTTTTGTCCCACCTATTATTGAGACAGGGTAGGTCAGTGTGAGTAAGAAGGAATTCTTAGATTGAAATATACATGTTTTCTCATACTCATCTGATGGACTGTTGAATATGCCTTAGTTTGGGTTATTGGAAATGTGATTTTCCTTATTGTCATGCTGCATCTATTCCTGCAACAAAATAAAAAGTTTGACAGATCATATTGTTTTCTTTTCTAAGAAAAGCAGTATGTTGTTGTATCTCTGGCTGTCCCACAGAGCTGTAAATTGCTTCCATTACTTTCCTTGTTTTTTTCTTTTTATTGTCTTGGCAACAAAACATAATTTGTTCTCATATGTGTGTTATATTCAAACTCTAAAGTTGCAAAATTTCTTTTAATAATAAAGTAGTATTTCTACCTGTGTATGACTTCTTGGAGAAGTCTGCCTTTAAAACTTTCTTGGCTGAAGTTTATGAGAAATGCATTTCATCTTTAAAAGTTAATAGAAAATAATTTTCTTTATATGAATGATGGAAAATGGCAAAAAAAAATATTTCCTAAGGGAAAAGAAACAATAAAGATGTGATTCTTCTCCACAAATTTAGACACCTAAAAGTTAGCCATGTAGGTCTAATAACTTAAGGGTCATGCTTAGTGAAGAGAAACAGACACATCCAGACATCTATTAATTTCATTCCAAAACAGGATTTTAAAACAAGGGAAAGTGAGTAGCTGAATTACCCTCTGGAGGTGTCTATTTATCTTCTTTAATTATAAAGGAAATGTTGTGAGATCACCTGAAATTCAGCTGGCTAAGTTTTGAATGCCTAAACAGGGACAGATGAATCCCATTTGAAAATTCGGTACTTAATAAGGGTGACTTGGATATAGCTAAGAAGCTTCCTATTTTGTGTCACAAAGAAGGGGGTTTTTACCTCCATCAGCTTGATATCAAACAGTTAAGACGCTGTTCTTTAAAGGACAGATTCTTTGAAGCAAGAGGAGTCATACGTTCCTGACTGTACATATTGTAGGGCTTGAAACTAGTGTTTTACTCACAGAAGATTGAATATCAACAATTCTGTTTCAGCCGTATTACCAAAATCTTTTAATGATTTTATAGAGCTTGCTGGATACTTTTTCACATTTGGTGACAAATATGGAAAATGTTCCAGGAGAGGGAAAATGTTCAGTTGAATTTCAGGCCATAAAGTAGTCAGGTATCTTTAAGCAGTCATTGAGTCTAGGTTCCTCTGTCAAATGTTATCATAATACTGAAGACATTGTAGTGATTACTTTTCAAACTGTTTGTTCTTTCTTATTTTAATTAACAACCTTATATGGTATAAATTGTTTCAGTACACCACTCTCAGTATTCTGGTCTTCTCCATAACAGTTAATAAAAATTCCAGCTTTTTATCACTATTTAAAAGACATTTCATTTCTAAATTCCTACTCTTCTCATATTAATAACAGCATATGAATTGAATTGTAGACTAATAATAGACTCTGGTGACAGACATCTTACATCTTACTCAGCGCAAGTTATATATTTCCTGGCTAGACACATTAGAAATTTTTTATTCTTAACTTTGGCCAAAAGCCAGACCTAGTCCTGGAGAAAAGAAGTTCTGTTTGATTGTATTGATTTGTCTCTTTCTCTGTAGAAAAACCTGTAAAGGTAGTTTTATATATTTTTGAATAAAAATATATATTTATTTCAATATTCTTTGAACACTCAAACAAGAAACCTATCTTTCTCTTAAACTTACCCTTCTCTTGATGCTCCTTCAAAGACTGTCTCTTTTGAGACTTCCATACAGACTTCAAACCTTTCTAGAGATTTACAGATACACAATGACATTTTCTATTTTGTTGCCTTATCCTTTTCCAATACTTTCCAAAACTTAGTATATCACTTAATATATGTAATAACAATAAATATATGCAGTAATAATAAAACTTAATATATATGCAATATGTCACTGAGCTCGATAACTTTATAAATCTATCCACAGTGACTCCAAGCTCTCCTTTCAGAGTGGCAATTGCCACTTGGTGTTTGAAAACAAAGGACTTATGTGCAATGCAATGGTTAGAGCTGTCTGAGGCATAGTGATCATGAAATGATCAAGTTTTCAACTCTTGAAGAACTAAAAAGGGGGATTTCCGGAAGGCAGATGTTGGCCTGTTAGGGAGAATGGCTGAGGGAATCCCTTGGGAGACAAAGGAGTCCCAGAAGCCTGAATATTCTTTAAGAAGGAAATCTTAAAGGCTCACTAGCAGACTGTCCCCATATGCTGAATTATGAACTGGTGGGGAAGAAGACCAGCCTGGCTGAACAAAAGAAGTGTAACAGAGCTGGTGAGGCATCTGGATCACAAGTCTTATAAGGAGCAGCTGAGGGATCTTGGATTTGAGAAAATGAGGCTCAAGGAAGACCTTATCACCTTCTACAACTACTTGAAGGGAGGTCATAGACAGATGGAGCAAGTGACAGAACAAGTGTGATGATGGCCTCAAATTGCACCAGAGGACATTTAGATTGAATATTATGGGGAAAAAAAAATCACTGAAAGGTTTAATAAGCATTAGGACAGGATGCCCAGGGAAGTTGTGAAGTCACCATCCCTGGAGGTATTCAAAAGATGTGCAGATTTGGTTCTTGTAGACATGCTTTAGTAGTGGTTTGGCAGTACTTGGTTGACAGTTGGACAGTGATCCTAAAGGTCTTTTCCAACCTAAATGATTATATGATTCTATAACAGCTAACTTAGAATACATGAATGTGCATTAATACATAATACTGGTTTACTCATGGGCCTGTACATTGTAATGATTTGTCATCTTATTATACTGTGAGACCTTCCTGCAACTTTCTGAAGTGAAATTTCATTTTTACCATGCTGCATATGCAAGATCAGCTTTTTTTTTCTTTTTTTTTTCTCTGGATACTTTCTTATCAAAAGCTTTTGGAAGTCTAGCGTGTTTAAAAAGTGGATCATCACCCTACACTCCGAAAGACTAATTCAGAGAACTCTCATGGGTTTGTGAAACAGTTTCCCTCCAGAAAGGCTGTGCTTCCTCTTTCTCTCTCTTAGCTTATTTAATTGAATATTTACTTATTCTATTCTTTGTTAGAAATTTGAACAATTATCCTACTTCTGAAATCCAACCTATTAGTCCATAATAGTTTGACTGGCCCTGAAGCGCTTTTCCAAAGTTGCCACAATTTTAGCCATTGATTCTCAGGCTAATTTAAATGTTAGTTTATAAAACAATTACTAGTTTAAGAATTTTTTATTCTGAGTTCCTTTAATGCTTAGAATTAAATACTACCTAGATTTTGCATGAAGTTACTCTTTATTTATTTGTTCTTTCACTTAGCTGACAATGTGATTTTACAAAGTCACTCCAAGACATTTCCTGTGAGGAAAAACTCCCACATGGGACTCTTCCTAAGTTTTTCTGTAGAGAAAAGTGATGGAAATCACTGCTTCAGTTTTTCTACCATGGTCCTGTTCCTTTCCTATATTAAGAATCCTTCCTTTGCTATTTGAAGTATCTATTGATCCTGAAGACTTTGTGTCAAGTATTTTGCTTCTAATGTGTTTGAACGCATCTAATTAATAATGTCATGCCTTTGGCAAATTGTTCTTCAAAGTAATTTTTTGGCTTATTAAAATCTCTGATTTAATTTGCCAGTGCTTATTTCTTTTTCAGTCACCTTATCTGGACACAATACTAATTATCTGAAATATAACCCTTTACTCCTGTTATCTTTTTTTTTCTTTTTTACTATTTAGCAGTTATTCTTTACTGTTTCTATTCTTTAGCCAAACTGATTTTATACTTATTTTGTCCATTTAATAAGGTGTTTTGAAAAAACTCCATACTAGCTAAAGAAGTTTCGTTCTTTGTCAGGTTCTTTTAGATTGCTTCTGGCAAACTTTCTGGTTTTGCATAATTTTCCTTTTCGAAAGTGAGCATATCTCTAGTGGTTTATTTTGTGTGCATGTTTCACTATGCTGTAGTTTTGAACTAGAGTGCATCACTCTTAGAAAGGCTTTTTGAGAGATACATTCTGAAACAAGTCCAATGTACATCTTACAAGAATTATTTTCTCCCTAAAGCAGGGAAACTGTTTGTGAATAACAGTTTTGAGAAGGTGAAGTCTAACAAAGTAGCTTCCATCATCTGAGGTTTGATCTGATGCCACTTATTCAGATGTCTATTTTAATCTTCATGGAAATAACTAGAAGTTCCGATCAGTGTATATTGCTCTTGCAGCTTTTTGGTCTGTCTTAGTCACAATTAGTATCTGAAAATGAATGCGAGAGGTTTTGTATCATTCTCTTTCTGTCTATGTAAGTTTTTGTTTGTTTGTTTTAAATTGTTGTTACTTTTTTAGTCTTGTGGCTTATTACTGTTTACTCTAGCCAAAACCTTTTTCTGGTGTGCTTAAGCAATTTTTAACCTGGCATGACATGTTTGAAAGATTAGCTTTCTTTCTGTTAAGTTACTGTCCTCATTAAAAACCAGGCATTCAAATTCCCCTATTTTATACTTTAGACTTCAAACACTTAAGTAGGTGAATATGTCCATTTTCTCTTGGGATGATTGTCTGCTCATATATGATAGCCTGAAGAGAAGTTTAATTTTTAGAAAATAAACTTGACTTTTTAATTCCTCATTGTTTTATAAGATCCTTATTAGCCTTTACTTAAAACATTTATTTCAATGGGATCGTTTGCAGATCTGAACTTTCTCATAGTGCTTAGTGTAAAAGTTCCCCATAAACTTAAGTTTTAGCATTATGGTTCTACTTTCACTTAGATGTAGCCCATCTGAAATAAGGGAGTTTCATAAAACAGATATCCACCTATTTGATGAGACTTTTTCCAATTTCTGTGGAGTTTGATTACATTTTTCCAACACAACTATCTTAGATAGGAACAGAAACTCAATCCATCCAGACTGGTGCATGACTTTGTTCAGTCTGGGTCTTTTACTTCTCACCTGTTCATTTCTTTCTGACTCCAGAATCTCTATTCTCCTGTCCTATGTCACATCACAAATATAAGCCATAACTGCTATTTCCATCTTAGATCTGTCTAGACCATGCGGTTCTTTGCTGTATTAAGTCAGAACACTTTAACTTCTATCTATCCACCTGATCTATATCTTATTATTGTTCATCACTTCAACAGACTGCTGTTCTATCTATTCTTTTCTATCTATTCGGATATTGTTTGCTAAATATTTTCAGCCCTTTATAGAATCACAGAATCCTAGATCAGTCAAGGTCGGAAAGAACCTCTGAATATCAGGAATCCATCCCACTTCTCACAAAAAAGACCACCAGGCGGTTTCCCAGTGCAATGTCTGGTCAGGTTTTTAACATCTCCAAGGATTGATACTCCACAACAGGAGTAGTTCCAGTGTTCAGTCACCTTCACAGTAACAAAACTCATGTTTAAATACTAATTCCTGTGTTTCGGCTTTTACCTGCTGCCTCTTGTCCTGTCATTGGGCACTAACAAGAGGAGTCTGACTTCTTTACCTCATGTCTGTCAGGTATTTATATAGCGTGATCAGATCTCCTTTAGCCCTTTCAACCTCTTCTTGTATGTCAGTTCCATCAGACCCTTCATCAGTTTCACATGACTTCTGGATTTGCCTGAGTTTATCCATATCTCTCATGCACTGGGAAATGGAGACCTGAACCCAGCACTCCACATGTCTCACTAGTGATGAGTAAATTGAAAAGGTCACCTCCCTCAGACTGTAACAATGCTTTTCACCTAATGGAACTGCAGACGCTTTTGTCCTACTTTGCTGTGAAGGCACTTTGCTGGATCATGTCCAACCAGACCCCAAGCTCCTTTTCTGCAAATCTACCTTTCAGTGCCTTGGCTTCTCAGCATTTACTGGTGCATGGGCTTATTTCTTTCCAGGGTCATCATGGCTTTGCATTTGCCCTTATGGAACTTGATATCCTTCTGCTAGGAAATGTTTTCTCCCAATGGCAGTATTTGCTAATGGCCTGGAAATGGGTCTACTCAGGATGTCTGCACACTTTCTCTGTGGACAATAGTGCCACATATAATTTATGCCCCTTATAGAAATGAAAAATAAAAGGCTGAGAAAATTCAAGACTGTGGCTTGACTGTGGTCAACGGTCTGGGGTCGGTATATTCTACATCACTATGCCATTCCCTTTATTTCTAGATTTGTCTTTGTCTTTCTGTACCAATGTTGCTCAGATATGTTCTACTTTGATACTGTAGAATTAGTAATTTTGGTAGGCTAAATTATTCTCATTCAGGTATTCTTAATATTTCTAATAATCCCAATTAGACCTGTTCCATGTGTAAGCATATGTTGGCAGGTGGTGTCTCCTAGTCATTTTTTCTTAAAATACTAAGTAACAGTGAATTCTTCCATAAAAAAACTCCAACATTTTTTCCCTGATAAGCAAAATCTATATATTTCCTTAATTTTTTTTTTTTTTTCATATCTTGCTGGGGATGTTCCTAAACACTGAGTGATAATCTTGCCACCACAGTACTGCTCAATGGAGCTTGAAATTAGCAAGAGGAGTCTGGGCTGCCTGACAGCTAGTCCTACCAAGGCCGCCAAGTCTGAGCAAACAGCAGCAGCTATTTTGCTCACAGGGGAAATAAGGTTAGTGAAAATATTAAAGAAAAGTGAATGCCACTGCTGGCGTGGCACCACTTTGCAGTAATTGGTTCCTTGTGATTCGTGCTGGCCTGACTCTGAGAGCTACAGATGGGAAGCTTAGAAGGTTTAGTTTGGAAGCTCTAGTTTGGAGCTTATAAGCTCTTCTTAAGAAATGGCAAATAGATCAAAAGTTCACTGAAGTAGGCACAATTCTGTAAATTCCAAGAACACTTCTTGTTAATTTACTTTTGTTTGAGAGAATTTTTCTATTTAAACATGTAGAATAGTAACTACTGTAACCACTGAGTTGCAGGTGCTGTTTTTCATGAAAAACTGCAGTCTTTGATTTTTTTCCTGAACTAAAGTTTATCTCATTCATCGACAGGTAACCCTGTCCATTTCTTCTAATTAGTGTCAGCAGATTTGTATAACTAGATAATATGATCAATTTTGAAAGATGTTGCTGACAGTTTAGTGTAAATATTATTAAGATGATGAATAACAAAGAGAACGTTTTGTTGCTAAAAGGTTAAATACAAAACCAAAAAATCGTTACCTAACACAAACAAATGGTGGACACAGCTTGAAAAAATTAAGTTTTCCAGCTCAGATATGCAAATCTGAACCCTATCTGAGTTGTCCAGCTTAGCAAACCAAACTGGAGTTCTCAAATTAATTTACTAGACTCCCAGTAATGTTGAAAAGATTGCTTGCTTTTGGTACTTTGTTACATGATCAGGAGTGTGGCAGTTTAAATAAAGTTTATATTTCTGTTCCTGTTTCTGCCTTAAACTGTGAAACAGGTGAGAGAGATTGAAGAAAAAAAGGAAAAAAAAATCTTGAGTTAAAATGTAGGGATATTGCAGACATGTTTGAATGAATTAACTTCTATGATTTAAAGAGGATGAATCTTGCTTTCTTGACCCGATCAAGCTTCTACTGATTGACAAACATATTACTACAGATTAAAAATGATTAATACGTATTCCAGAGAAGTTGTGGAGTCTCCATCCTTGGAGACACTCAAACCAGTTGGCCACATTGTTGAACAACCTGCTCTAGTTGACCCTGATCTGTGCAGGAGGAATGGACTAGGTGAACTTCAGGTGTCCCTTCCAAACTCAGACTTTCTTAATAATCTAAGTATAATCCCCCCAAATGAAGATCTTGATGAATTTAAGGGCTGTGATATTTTTCCTAATATTCTTGTTTCCTGGCACATTACATTATGCCCTGATCCTCAGTCTTATGAGTCAGTATGGGGCCTTATGAGGCAGGCAGCTATTTGAGCATTTTCATTTGCTCCCAGTTTACTTATATGTAAAAACATATAATTAGTCTGAAGCTGAGTATACAACAATATGTCAAGAGAAAGAGTACTTTAAAGAATATTGCTGTCTTCACAAACCCACAATTATTAATCTGGAAATGTTAATGTAAATGTAATATTGCATTTTAAGAAAAGGACACACTGAATTACGCAGCACAAAACAGCTGCCTTTATAATCCTGACAGTTCAAAAGGAATAGAGAGGAAGAACAGAGTGAAGCACTGTGTTTCAGTCAATGTATCAGGTAGATGTAACACCACCCCTGTGGCTGTCAGCTACTGAGCCAGAAAATCAAGTTTACCATGAGTGAAACACTAGATCCCGTGAGTCTGTTCTCCATTTTAAATGGTTAGTAGCTTTAGTGGTATTTCATTAGGACTACTCACATCATCACATCCCAGTGATCCTGTTCCATATCTTCTCTGCCATAAGTTATCAAAAAAATTCCACTATACTCTGCTTTGATTACCTGCAATATGAAAATACATTCAAAGATGACCTTTTAGTGAGTTATTTTATACATGCTGAGGGCAGTTCTATCTTGACAACTGAATTAAAACATAAAGAATACATCTAGTCAAGCCTTCAAGCATATTGTTTTTAGCATAGTAACTACAAACAAAACTGCTTTAATTCTCCACAAGTCATTTAACCTTGGAATTAAATATGCGTGTAAATGTGACGGTTCCACACCCCAGTTCATGTGGATTTTTAACTATCCATTAGATTATTTGTGTTTTCAGATGCTTTAGATATTCAGGTTGCCAACTCGATTCCTTAAATACTTGTCATGCCTAGCCAGCAAAGTAGTACTACAGTTATTTGATGAATGTTCTGATATCCCACTCAAATTAGCAGTGCACTTTCAAAGTATTTCATCTCCTGAAGGGAAATTGCAGCCTGATATTCAAGGGATTAAGATGAAGATAAAACAGTTGTCTTTTAATGACATCTCTCCTCCTCATTTTCATGGTTTTTTTCATTATAAGGCAATAACATAGTTTATAAACAGGAAAAGGTTATATAGCCTAACATATTTAGAGATGTGTAATATAAAAGTCTGCATTGTTTGTCTTAGAAATAAAAAAAAAGAAAATGTGACAGCCTGTTCACTCATTCTACACTTCAGCAAAACCATCTTTTATTAGGGCTGTAGAAATTCAGCAGAAATCTGCGTTTTCCTAGGGATCCTTGGTCATGTGGCTATTTAAAATTTTTAAAATAACATGTTTAAAACCAGATATATTCATGATATATTCTGGCTAATAAGAACCAAGTATCTTGTCTAGATTGAGCAGTATGACTGAGGTCTCTTAAATAGGCCAGTACTGCAAATGAAACAGCATTTATGGTGCTCAAAAGGAAAAATAACAGACACAAGGATAAATATAATAGGGGGAAAAAAATTTGAAAAGCATGCTCAAAAGAAGAACATTACTTGAAGCTCAGTACTGTGTCTTGGTAATCAAAAACATTGGTAAAAAACAAGAATTAAATTTATTCAGGGGTTTATTAATCAGAATAAGTAAATATGTTTTTATCTCCATTAAGTTATTGTGGAACATATTTATGAGATGACTGTACATGAATCTACTATTCATACTCTTGTTTGAACCCTTTCAGTGCATCAACCCAGAGGGATGGATGTAGCTTTAGTCTGAAGAAACAACTTATCTGGCTTTGTGGCAATGATGATATTGTGCAATAAAACCATTCCAGGTACTGGAGTGAATAGGCATCAAAGAGGCTACTGGACTATGCCATGATGCACAATGTTTTGGACATAGTAACAGCATTTTAGACATTGGTCTCTTCATCCTTTCAGAAGAGAAGCATGTGATGCCAAGATTTACCAGCAGTTATTTTCCGGACCTTTCCTTAGCCAATGACTGGGGAAAACAAACAAAGAAACAAACCCCAAAACACAAAACAAACAAACCGACCCCCTTCCCCCCCTCCCGAAAATTCTTCTCCAGTGGCTAATCTCATTATATTTAATGAAAATGATAGGGTCATCTTCTGCCAAATACAGGCCAACCTTACCATTGAATACAAGGCTTTTTCTGATCCTTTCCTTCTCTTTGCTCAACCTGAAATTGGTTTAGGACTGGCTTGTGAGTTGCGCTACAGTTACTGGCCAAGGAAGAATAAAAATGCCACATCGAGAGTTGTATTTATTCTAAAATATCACAATTCTCTACTATGAAATAGACAGCTCTAAAATGTTTTTACAGCCCATTTAATTTGAAACAGCTTTGCATGCAATATACTGAGTTTTATTTTGTGCATTTTTTGCACTCTTAAAACATGATTTTTTTAACAGGCAGTACAGAATATTACGTATTTTAAACAGTGTACCAAGAATATTGGTGGGGCTTTCACCTCCTGTTAATATATGTGTGCAAGAGGGAAAATGCACATTTGTCAATATTTACAGCAAGTAGACAAACTTAGGAATACACCCTGAATAAAGAAATTGGTGCATGATAATTTCTATAAAACATAACAGATACCTTTTAGGAAAATCCTACTGCTCCTGGATATATCTAGTCTTGCATCAATAATACCTCAGGTGCTGTTTCTGTACACATCAAAAAGAAAGCTTTATTTTTTTCCCAAAGAACTAAATAAATGTCAAACCTAACCTGTGTCAAAAACACTCCACAATCACACACACACATGTGTAAGTATGCTTGCAATCACACATACCAAAACAAGATGTTAGAGAACATACAGCAAAATCAAACTCTGCAGAGTGTGGAAATGTCAAGCAGCTTCCTTCACCTTCCTACTTCTAGTTTTTTGTGGAACAGAATACCTATGAAACTTTTTTTTTTCCTTTTCCCCAAATCTGAAGCAATCTGACTTCACACTGATGGATTTTCACCCTCAGTAAAGACACATCAGACACAAAGATCATCTCCATCAGTCAGCAATGCATACCTTGTCACCCTGAAATAAGAATTGCTAAGTATCCTCAAGAAAAATCTGCCAGAGTATTTTTAACATAGGCAAAGAAAATATTTTCAATTCACTTGTTCTTAGAAATGTCTGAATCATTTTGGCTGAAATTTTCTGGTTGTTTCTTCAGTGACAGATGGATTACAGATCTGACAGATGAGCTAAACTTTCTCCTACCAAAGAAAAGTCTTCTGTGTGTGTCTTTTGGGTATTCAATCAGCCTGCATAAAAAGTTAAAATACATATTTCCATTCCTTCACATAAGTTTTTCTCAACCAAACCACCTTTGGATGTGGCTTTTTTTGTTGTTTAATTATTCATTTATTTTCTTATTTTTTGTCCCTAAGTCATTAGACAGTCCACTTCCTCTGGTGCTAAGACTCTACTTTTCACTCTTTTTATTAAGAATCATCTCCTTTTATTAAAAAAAAGGAGATTCTAAGACAGGCAACAACACAAAGAATTTTTTTTTTCATATGAAGAAAAGTATTTTATAAAAATAGGATAATCATACAAGAGAAAGAGTGAAAGAGAAGTTGAGGAATGAAGTTTGAATTTTGCTGCTCTAGTACATGGAGTATATTGGTGGCACTCAGGAATATTACACTGAATCCTTCTCAGGTCCAGATTTTATGTGTGACTTGCTTTCTCTGCTATTCAGTTCATATGTGTAAGTTGGGGACACTGTTTCTCCAGTATAACCAGGTAATTAGAGAGCCATCTCTAGAGGCCATGTCATCTTATTCTAAAGCAGGTGTTTAAAACAAGGGAAATAAATCAGCAGAGAAAGTGACTGCCTCTCCCCATTGTCTTAGAAGGAATTGAAAGCAGTAACTTAGAGTGGATATGAAATTCAAGGATAGCTAAAAGTAAATGAGACATATCACAATATTGAGGAACAAAGTAGTTTTGCTGGTTAAAGAATCAGTTGAAGTTTGATACAAATAATTTGGGAAGCTTCTGTGTTTTCAGGTAACAACGTGTTACCTTTCTCTCTATATTTCCCTTGGAAACCCACCATATGATTTCCATTATTATCAGTTTGGCTTTCTGTTTTTTTGTTTTGTTTTGTTTTTTTCATTCTATGTTCTTAGTTTTAGCCAATAGCCTTAAATCTTTGTAGCCTTTTAATTTGAGCATCTGGTAAGACCGGTATGAAATGCAAATGATTGGTGCACATGTTCTCCAAGTTAAATGTACAATGTTTATGTAAGTAAAACCAGGCCTTCTTTCATCAGACTTCTCGTATCTTCACTAATTTCTCTGATTATTTATTGATTTCTTCCTTTCCTGTTCTCTTTTACAAATGCTATGTTTTTTTTTTTCTGAACTGTGTTTGACGGTGTAAGAAATGTCTCTTAAACTGAAGAAGAAATTATACTCTAACTAGAAGTAAGTTGTTTTAAAATAGCCATTTTTGATATACATCATTAGGTAGGAAAACAAGTCCCAGATACACAGCATATGAGGACCTAAAGATTAAGTAATTTCCACTGGAAATTGTGATTTAAACCCATATGATCTCTCCAAAAGAACATTGTTTATTTTAGAAACTATAATACTTACTTAGAATCCAGAATAATTTTACAACATTCACTGGTTTACGAAGCACCATTATAAGGGAAAATGAGGGAAGAGCTGCCTTGTTGAATAGGATTTTTCAAGAAAGACATCCCTTTTTCACTTTAATACATTTAAAAATCTCAGAAAAGTACCAGTCCAAACAGCTATTAAGAACTGACTGTAAAGATCCTGCTGCCAGAATGCAAAATACAGAACATTTATGGTAGACATAAGCAAAGTCTTCTATTATATTTAAATAGTTCTTCCCCATAAACTTAATGGACTTCTGTTCTGAAAATAGATTTTTAAAGCCAGAAGAGATCTGGGCTTTTGCATATGATGGGCCACAAAATGGCCATCAGAATTAGGCCAAATTACAGTTGCCTAAAGTAGGTGTCCTAGACATTTCTTTATCTTCCTCTGAAAATTTAAGGAAATGTGAAATCTGAAGGAAAACAGAACTATCTGTCTATTTTCACAGGATTAACTGACTCTTGAACAAATGGAAGCCTTTGTAAATGTAGTAGAAGCCATCCAGTTGGCTTGATCAGAAATTGTGGCACATCTACATTATATCACTGGTCCTAGGCAAGAATATGACTGACTAATTTTCTGATCTGTCACTAATGTAAGTACTTGTGAGTTTCTACAGGCACACCTGAAAGGCTGAAATTCAGAGAACACCTGAAGGGTGCCTCTGCTAACAGCAAACCTTAAATCTATATCATAGAACTTTCTGCATAAACTAATTTGGGAAGTGCAGTTATTAGAATTACCTTGAGGAGTTTTCTGTCTCCCTACTAATTCATGATCTTAGTGTGCTTGCTCTTATTTTATTTCTTCAATTAGGAATCTAACAAGTTAGTTGAAAACACTAGTGAAATCAGTCTTAGCAAATAAGTAACTTCATCGTGAAAAGGGCAAGTAAAGGTCATGTAATCAGTCTGAAAACAGGTTTCTTCCTCTGGATCAGTCTATTGCAGTAGGAAAGGTTATTTTGTTCAACTGCTTATGCCTTCCTAAAAAGTTTCATCCTTTATTGATCTCATGATTTGCATGAAGACTCCCTAATTTGCCAAAACAATTTAACACTAAATTTTTTTGGTTAAAAATAATGGAACTTATTTTTACAGTGCTGCAATGATGGTAAATTCACAAAAGACTCATGTGCTTTATGGAAGTGTTGAAGAGAAATGTCAGGTACTGAGCCATCTGGATCAAAGGAAGACATCTGTCCTACAGCCTCATTTGCATCTTAGAGATGGTTAACAAGCAGCTGGCTAGTTTCTTAAAGAAAATGAGGTACTGATGATAACTTCTAGTCACCAATCATGTAAGCATACCCTGTCCATTTTGTTGTGAAATCAAAGCAGTTGAGTATGACTTATCTTTGGAGACGACAAATAAACCCGTTTTACTTGCACAGAAATGGGCTGAATTCACCTACACTGTTAGTCAGTGCCTGTTCCCTGGGTGGGCTATCACAGCAAGGACACATTTAGTTGGCAAAGGATACATATAGTGTTCATTATATATAAGGTAAATTTAATTTTCTTGGTAGATCACAGTCTCAAATAATAGCTTAAAATACCTTAATAATGCAAAATTATAAAATGTTAAACTGAATGATAAATATACACAACAGATGAGATGAGGATAGTGAAATACTTATCTATGGTTTTAGATAAAAGAAACATTTTCATATTAATAGTTTCCTACTTTTTCTGTTCTCCCACCCCTCCACACCCCTCCAGTAGAAAGGTATATTTGCTGGAAAAAATCTTGATGTTTGTTTCTTCTCATGGTGTTATATTCATCGTGAAGTGAACCAACTGACTCTGAGTGTGAAGCACATTCTGTTGTACAGGTTTTTGAACAGTGAGTTCAACTGCTGGTGTTTACACATGTATTTCTAATTTTGGGTCTACTGCTACTGACTACTTGTCATACTTTTCTTCATTTTAAAAAATGATGATAAATCTGACACTTGCCAGTTATGTTTCATAGCTATTGTGTAAAGGATTGTGACTTTTACATTAAAAGAGAATGTTCTTACTAGAGCATAAATGCTGTGTTCCATCCAAAACAGTTTAAGTCATATGTATTTTTCATTTTTCACAGAATCTCAAGGTGTTATAAATCTTCATTTTGTTGGTCTCCTTTTCTGCTTCAAAGAGCAAAAGAGAAATGAACGTTAGTTTTAATGCATTTCATTATTACTCTGATGATGTGTGAAAGATTTGCTGGGATTTTCTTCTGGAAATCTTCAGATCAGGATTTAAAAAAATTACATCACCTCCCTTTTCCTTCTAAATTTCACATGGTGTGGGACGAGAATGAAATTAGTGCTTCAGGTGGCCACACTTGATTTGATGGGACTGATTATTAGAGATGTGTAAAGTTCATTGCTCATTGTTAAGTAGGGATTCTATACTATGCCATACTGTAATTAAAAAAAAAAAAACAAAACCAAAAAAAAAACCCCTGCATCTCTATCCAATAAACTCCTTCATTATCACAAAAGAACAAAGGAAGATTTATTACCACCTTTAAATTTAAATAGATTATAACTTTTGCACAAACCCCATACTTTGCTTACATTTCTCACAAAATTCTGTAATTCCAATTAAGCATCTTACATCTGACTGTCATTTATTTAGTGATGTAAGAGAATCAAAATACATAAAAAATTAAACATTAGAAAAAAAAGCCTTGCCATTTCACTGATTTGTGGATACATATATGAGATCTCCAAGGTGGGATTGTAACACCTAATTTTGCTAAATCTGAAGATGAAAAAGCTAAATAAGGACTCTAGTGTCCATCTTTAACTCTCTAATTGCAGAGTACAGTGAAGATGAAGTCAGACTCTTCCTGGAGATGTGCAGCAAAAGAAAATGGGAAAAGACAGAACTGTAATCACAGAAAAATCTGTATGAATATTAGGAAGAAAGAAATTTCACAAAGAACTGTTAAGGTCTGAAATGGTTTGAGCAGAGGGTCTGTGGCCTTGAGCAGCCTGACCAGGAGTAGCCAATATCCAGAGGTCTTCTCCAACCTGAATTACCATCTGATTCTATGCAGTAAGCCTATGATAGAACTGTAAATTAAGCCCTAATTTCTTATGCATAACATAATGTTCATATTCCTGTGAGCAAGAAAAGACTGTTCCCTCTAGCTTTCTAGATTATGCTTGGATTCTCCTGAGCAGAATAAAGTTAATCTGATCTTATAGTCTCCCTGAATAAGGTCACTGACAGTACTATTCCTAAACAAAACAGCTGATTTTCATAGAACTTATAAGAATGTTAAGGCTTAAAGACCTTTATTCCTCTTCAAGAACCTTTTCAAGTTGGCCAGTGTAGTCATATGAATTTAGTTTCCTTAGGGGCCTATGCTATACCTGATATGAATATTTGTGCCCATTAGTCATCTGGGACATCTTCAATTGCATGCACATTGATGCTTCTTTCTACCTAATTTGAATGATGTAAGCACTTGTGTGCCTGGATACAGACAGAACTTCTTGTACAGGACTTCATGGACTCCTGTCTTCTCAGATGTAACCCTAAGTTTTCATTCTCTACAAATGGGAATATGGGTGACTATGCTTCCATGTTAGTGCAATTTGGTTTATTTCAATGACTTTTCTGACAAAAACAAATGAGATCTGAGCATAATAGGGTTTCTGCATTAAAATAAATATTAAATCAGATTTTTATTTTTTCAGATATAAAGAGCAAATGATGTGTGTATATGTAAGTACATGCACAAACACATTATTGTGCAGGATTGCAATAAGCACGATTTGCAAACAATTTTTGAAAGGGTTAAGAACATTAAACTTAATCTTTGTTCAACAGTGTTCTGAAATATACAGAGACAAAGCTAATGTTTTGACATTTTGGTGGATGGAAACTTTTAAAAATGAAGTGGTAAATACAAGAAAAATAAGATTTCTGGACAGGCATGGAATCCTGTTCTTTGACTGGATTTAATAACTGTAAATTATTAATATTGTAGAGCATAGGTAGCCAAGATACTTCTGTCTGAAGTCAGCACGTCCTCTGGACAAACTCTTAGAATGCTAGTTGTTAGGGGAAAATAAATAAAAAGAATAACGAAATTAAACAAAGCATCCCAAAGAGATTAAAAAAAAAAGTGCATGTGAGAAGTAATCTTTCCCAAATTCATTGCCTTATACTATAAAATAATGAAATAATGATTACTTATAACATGCGATCATAAAATACTTTGTGAAATTACTGTTTTATCTCCAGGAGTTATTTAAAAGAATCTTCTCTTAAGAGGAATAAAGCTGTTAAGTCCACTGTTAGACAGGAAAACCCCAAGTTCTTGGCACTATCTAACTATTCATACCAGTTCATCCTGATAATTTCAGAGACAAAGGAATAGGATGACATTAGAATTTTATGGCACTGGCTCTGTCAGAAGCCCATTCCCAGTGCTGACAACACCTTTAGGTGTTCTCCTTTTTGTATGTCAAAATATCCATTGCTATTGCTTTTAAACAATTCACAGTACTATGTAAGAATTGATTATTATTTCTACTGTGGGTATTAGGATGATGGATCAACTCAGTCAGATGAAATGAAGTACAACATAATTTTAGCAGACAAATAGCTAAAAATTACCTTGGTAACTTTTTTTCTAAATAAACTGAGAAGATGCCATGCTTCTGGACCTTTAGTAAAATATCAGTTCCGTAAGAGAGACAGAGAAAATCATTAGTTAAACTCGAGAAATGCATAAGAAGGAACTAGCTGAAAGGAAAAATTTAAATAGTTAATGATCTTAGGAGTGTTATACTGCTGTCAGAATTCCCTCAGGATCAAAATAGGACAAGTATTAACATCAGTGAAGCAATATGTTGTTCAAAGATACCACTACAATGCTTGATGATGTATCAAAAGAAATTGTATGATCCTGAGAACTTGGCTAATGAATATGAATGAAATTTAATATTAAGAATTTCAAAAGACTCTTAGGAACTAATAATAACCATCTAAGTGTTACTCTGAAAATATCAGCAGTTGGAATTTACTGTGAAGAGAAAGAAATTTTCACATTAACTGTTTACAGATTGACTATGAGCAACATGTATCACATGGCTGTGAAAATAGAAATGTGATCCTAGGTAATGTCAGTCTAAATATTTCCAGTCAGGTTTGGAAATATTAACAAAATACAGAGCCTACAATTTAACAGATACTGTGAGTTCTGTCATGTAAGTCACCCATGCTGAGGAACAGTAAATTTAACCTCAATAAATGCAAACAACAACTGCTATGGTGATCTGCAGTGTCTAAAAGTCAAGTGTATAAGCATGGGATATAAACTCTAAATCTATTTAGCAAAGGTCTAGAAAAAGGAAGGAAGGAGGGACATGGTATGTCAGTGTGTATGGGTAGAGGTGTGGGCAATGAGGGATACTGGGGGAATCAGAAGCATAGCTGCTTTCATTAGTGGACAGTGGTACTACTAGGTTAAGTTATCCTGTACCTCGAACTTTCAATGGGAAAATGGAGGATAAAAAGTAATTAAAAATGTTATTTTATTAATTATTAGGTAATCTGTGATGTAATTGCCTTTATAGGACTGGATTCAATAGTTCAGAACTATCCCTTCCTATAAAAAAGTCCCATATAATAAAGCACTCATGAAATCAGTTGCTTCAAAATTATATTCTTTATGCCCTTCCTTAACAACACTAACAGGGCAGAGGAGAGGAGCTGCAGAGTCACAACTTTCCTTGCATGCAGATGGGAGAGATTCCTCTGATGAGAGACAGAATAGCTTTAGGATTAGTCTGTATTAGCATTTCAGTTTGGATCAAGAACAAGTATTTGCTTTCATTTGTGACACAACAAGTTCTTGGACACATAATTCAGACTTCTTTCACCTGAAATTAAAATAGATTATTCACTTTGGGAGCCACCTAATACGCTTCATGCCCAGTTGACTGCTCAATCCAGAAAGCAGCAAGTCAGAAGTAGTTTCTGAAAATGTGTTGTGCACACTGGATCCTAACCACCAGCTGTTTCTCTACATGGATCTGCACCCCTTGGGTAGATACTTGCTATTGCCCAAGGGCTAGGCATGACAAAGAAGTAGCAAGCCCTACACTGACTCTGGAAATCTGCCAATGGATGGCAAAGGACATGACTATTACTTGTGAACAGATGGCAACTGGTCTTGTCACAAAGCTGTCAGCATCTTTATGAGTTGATATCCTTACATGTTGTTGCAAAAACTGCAAGAATGTTAGTTATAAGAAAAAATTGTTCAAAGACCAGGGGAGTGAACCATGTTAATCTTTCATTTTGTCCTTGGTAGTGGGTTCCCACCTTTTGCTCAAACTGTAATGAATGAAACAGGCTAAATTCCATGCTGCTGTAAACTGTCCCAGCAAGCGATTTGACTTTGGCTTGGATGGGTCTGTTAGAGAAGCACTGGTGTTCTTAGGCTGGATATTTCCAATGAGCACCTTTTTTTTTGTCATTACTGCTAAAGGGCCTTTCTTGCATCTCTAAAAAGAATAACATTAAAATCATAGCATTAAATCAAATTAGGATTTTATTTACTCTCCTTTTCTCTTAATGGTACTCTATGTCTGTTTTTTTACAGATGAAAATACCTGCAAGCTCTTCTTAATTTGCTTTGACCACAGTGCAAGACTGTATGAAGAGTATGTGTGTGAGTTCATTACCATGAAGCAATAAGGGAGAATTTATTGTAGTAGCAGCATGCTTTCTTACTAAAGATGAGCTGTTAAACACTCATTCACATATGGATTGCCTGTGATGAGTGATAGTAGACATAGATAAAAGTAAAGTGACTGATGTGGGTAATCTAGTTTCATAACTGCAAATGATATCATGTGTTTGCATTTACTTTAGGGTTTATCAGAGTAAGGGACGATAATGATGATAGGTGGTAGAAACCATATTGACCCTTATATCTTTGTACACTTGTGACAAACTCAAAGCTTTGGGCTTCACAAATTCTATCATAGAACGTTAGTAGATGAAAACTTCCAAATATTTGTAATGAGTTGCCTAAATGTATATTTAGCACCCACATCTTCATACAAAGAACAGCAATTGATAAGTAAGGATAGCTAGTGCTTTTTATACAAGAATTCCTGTTGGGACATGCAATCTCCATTACTCTGCAGTGGAAGATAAGCATCCAGACCAGGTGAGAACTTCCTGCTAAAAGGCAGTCCTACAGAAGGATTATGTTGAGACCCTATTTTCCACCAATCACATTTTAGTGGGCTTTTGGTTTGATACTCCCTGAGGGAACATCTTTTCAAATTAGGAAAAGTATATGGTCTCAGCTTTAACTCATTCCAGGGCTATACTCCTGTAGCTGTGTATGTACTTCAGCCTCTTCTATGGAGTCATTGTGTATTGAAAAGTTAATGAAACATTCACTGACATAAAGAAAGGTTGAGTGGATACCTGGCAAATATCTGAATTTTCACTTTATTTATCCCAGTAAATATTTACTTAATTCACACAATCGTGGAGCTTCTATAGCAGGAATAGAAAGAGACTTTTTAACCCCAGGCTTATTTCTTGGTGGAATGGCTATTATGTTTGGGTGTGACTTCCCCAGACAGCAAAAGATACTAGGATCTGATATTCTTAGAATTTTAATTGTGTTTTTAAAGGCTGCTGCATAAAATAAGGCTGGTTGAAACATACTGTCCTAATGTTTGCTTTCTGATATGGTTGGTGTATCATTCTAAAACTAGTGAGGACAGAGTTACCTAAACATAGGCTGGTTTACATACTCTGGGGCACTCAAGACATCTGCTTGGAATTTACACATCCCACATCCTTCTGGGATGGCAGCTGAAAGTATTTGTTTAGACAGCTCATACTAGTGCTCCAACATTTTCTAATTCTGTGTTGGGTTAGGTTCAGACACTGTTGTTACAGAATCTGCAAGAATTGGAGTAATATCAGTGCATGATTAGTGACAGCAGTAAAGGACCACATGCAATTTATGGTTATGTGGAAATGTGGGCAGCCATTACACTTCAAGATACTGCTAGGATTTGAATTCTGAAACTAGTATTGTGAAGCTGCATGTGAATCGCACTCCAAGGGCAGAGGAGCAAGCTTCTTGGGCAAGATATGACTAAATTTAGCCAGGTTATCACAGCAGACTACAGGCTGCTCAGGGAATTAGTAAGGCCCCATGGAAAAATGCTTTTGTGGGTGCTGGGGTCTATCAGTGCTGGCCACTTTCTAAACATCTCCTTCTAAGGGCACAGGAACCCCACAGCAAAGCCCCAATACTAGAAGCTGAGCAGGAAAGGCAGAAGGCCAGCTTGGTTCAGCAGGGATCTTCCCTTGGAAATAAGGCAAAAAGGAAGGTGTATGCCCAATGGAAACAAGGTCAAGTGACATGGGAAGAATACAGAGATGCTGCTTGCCACTGTAGGGAGAAAATTCTTGTAGCCAAAGCTCAGCTGGAATTGAAGCTGCCATAAATGTGGGGGACACTAAAAATAGGGTTTTTTTCAAATATATTAATGGCAATAGTCAGTATAGAAATATCATCAGCCCTTACAGGATGAGGATAGTCACCTCACAAACAGGGACAGAGACAGGGCAGAGGTATTTAAATTCAGATTTGAGGAAAGCTTAACTTAAGCAGTAGTGCTACTGAAATACATTTAAAGACAAACTTTATTTCTAACATTTCTGTAAAATTATCATTCTGATACAAAACATAACTTTTTTTCCACTAATATGAATATCCTCTTTTTTATTTTTATTAAGATATTGATGAGCATCACTTTTGGTATAATCCTTTTAAAGTAGTTTTCAGTGGACACACCATGAATATTTTGGTTTTTTATTACCCTAAAAAAGAGCAATAAGAGAACACTCTCTTTCTCTAATGAAAACCAGCATTATTTTTATTTCAACATTAAAGAAGAAGGCTTATAGTTTACTGCTGATAATTTCTAAATCCTGAACACCTCTTCAAAGGAAACAGCAATACTCCTTCAGTCACAATTCTGATTTATGTGGAACCTGTGAGTTCTCCTGGGACCTAGAATGTACAAGCAATAGCTGATATTGTAAGAATGGAAAATAAGAATCATTATCATGAGTTCAAAAATAAGCAAATAAATTTGAATAAAACACTTCTGTGAATTTGTATACAGGTGAACACATAGAGAAAGAATTTCAGAATTCAATATTTCACTTGTAACTTCATAGTAATTATTTTCTTAGTGGACTAAGAGAAATAGAAAAGCAAATGGGGGGATTGTGAGGTGTGGGGCAGTGAATACTGGAAAAAGTGCTGTGTCACCCTTCAAGAAAGTAGGGTATTGTCATCCAACTCTAAGAGAACAAGTACTCTTAACATAAAGCTGTATTCCAAACTCTTTACATGATATTCATTGAATTGTGGGCTGAAATGTGTCATTGTGGGTTTTAAATATTTTTTCCGTCACCTATCTTCCTCCCTTTTCCTATCCAAAAACTTTTACGCACATAGATAAAGGAACAGTTTGAACATATGGATGTCTTACTAAAGTCCTGTTGCTTTGCTTAGTTTTTTTGTACTTGTATGAGGTTGGAGCTAATGCAAATTATCTTCACAACTCACAGATGAACAGTCAGATCATTATGTTATTTATAACACTCACATAGTATTGTGAAACAAAGAAAGCAGCTGCCTCACAGTTGCAGCAGTATAGCACAGATTGTTAATATGTCATCAAATGAGTAATAGAAAAATTGATTTTTAAGTAGCTTTCGTAGCAAGTTAAATTCATTTAGTACCAGATTTCATAACACTTAATATTATCACATCCTTAGAGTCCTTAAATTTCTTGCCCTTTTGTAAATTCATTTCTAGTGTCTGTTTAATAAAAACCAGTATTTACATTTAGGCTAGGGCAGTGTTTTGCTTACCATGAACTGAAACATACTTGACCGGTGTAAAGCTTGAGTAGCAGGCTTTGTATCTTTCTGATTGTGTGAGACTGAATCAAACCCTCTACATTTAAACTCATGAATTTAGGCAATCTGATCTCTCTTTGGGTTGTAAAAATAACTACAAGTCTTAAGTGTGCCTGACTTTTCCTACACAAATGTCTTCTTCTATTTTGAAAGTTTTCCAAAACCTACTTTTACCCCTTCAGTATAAAGATCTCATACACGAGAGGAAAAGTGTGCCTGGAAGAATTTAAGATCCAAAAAAAGACCAGATTAACTCTTGATTTTCATGAGGACATAGCTTATTTTTCCTGTTGATCAAGTCCTGTTTTATTATTTCCCACCTGGTAAGTCTATATCAGAAAACTTCATCAAACCTTCAATCTTATGATTAATGAATTGAAAGTAGACAGATAGCTTGCACTATAATAATATGGATTATTATCAGGATCAGGCTACTGAATAGGTATCCTGAGATCCAAATTCTATTTCTATTAGTCCATAAAAGATCTCAAATGAATAATTTTGGTCATTTCTCCTTCAACCGTTGTAAGTTTCTAACTACTATGTCCTTTGTGTGTTGAGATAATTTAATTCATTGACGCATGAGCAACTTATTAAGTGATTGGGACATTAGATCCCTTATTTCCTTGAGACACTCAAAAGAACTAGTGCATTAAGAAAAAACAGCTGAATGGTGTGTGGATAGAAAACATCACCTAAAAACTTGTGAGAGTAGACCCCTTGGAAACAAAAAGGGTTAATGGATTAGCATGTCACTTCTTCCCTCAAGAAGTAGAAGAATCAAGACAAGGTGGACTAAGGGAAGGCAAAGTATAATGCTCAAGAGCTGTAAAAATATTGACTGTATGTGAGCACAACAGCACCTCCCCAAAGGTGTATTGCTCATGAAGAAGCTTTGGTTTGTGAATGAGTCATCACTCTTTGGATTAGCATAAAGACATTCAAAACTGTGTCATATGTTTGTTTGGGTTTTTTATCCTTTCCTTTTTTTTTTGAGGAATAGAAAAGAGGAGAATTTCACTCAGAATGGGCCCTTTTTGCTTATTGAAATAATAGATATCTGACAGCTTGTTATAATTAAAATGTCATTAAGACATTTAAAATGTCAGTGTTGTTTTGAATCAGTTTGGAGGAAGGAAATTACTATTTTACAGCAATACAACATTGAAAGGATAGTTATTTTGAAGGTTAATGAGAGGAAAAAAAAGATGTTCTGAGAACATGTGAAGGCTATTGTTAAAGCTTTTTTGTTTTTCAATAATGTGCATACCAAGAAAGAGGTCCAAACTACACAGAGGTTACACAAATTTACTGTATATGCTATTTATAAAGATCCCGTCACCTCTTAGTGTAGCTGATTAGAATCACTTATAACTATGAGAATGATTGTGTAATCAGACACATAAATATGTGGGTTTTTTTAATTATTCACACCTGCACATGTTCAAAACATCACGCCCCGTTGTATCTTTTAGATGCTCTAAGAAACAAACATTCTATCCAGATTCAGTGTGCTATTTTTAAACACCCACATTTTGTTATTTAAAGCACAATTGTCACATGGTGGGGGTTTTGTATTTTTTTTTCCCTTAAATACAGCAAAAAGCTTTGCTAATCACACAGAGAAGTGTACAGTTTTGTTCCTTTTGTTATTGAATGCATTTTTCCATCAGAACTGAAAATAGAATGCTTGGTGTTGGATTCTTGTAATAAATTTTACGGTAAAGAAAAGTGGATTTGTCAAATCTGTATTTCATTCAGCAATTAGGGAATTATAGCATTTCCCCAAGACTACAAGACATGAATTCAGTTCTCTACTTTGTCTGAGGAGAGCTGGAGACATACTAACACCTGTGATGCTACCTTTAATTCTAGGTTAAGGTTCAAGGATAGTGAGGTGAAGGAAGAAAACCTATTCTTCTCATATAAATATTTGGACAGTTCTAACACCTAATTGATATCGCCCCATTTTCTAGTAAATAGATAAAACCCAAAGGAACATTCCAGTGCGTGAGTTCCTGACTCACAAAATACATAAAGAGTCCTTAATGAACAAAGCCACTCTAAGAGATAAAATAGTGATTATGGTGCTTGATAAGGAGATGCTTAGCTTTCATGCTGATGTCTAGACCAACTCTGATTCTGTGATCTGTCTTTGCCTGATTCAGAAAGAGATCTAAACTTGTGTCTTCCACCCTCCGGTTGTATATGTTAACTACACTGGGATGCCAGCCCACTTCTGTCTCATAAGAGTAATATATCTAGAAAAGAGGCACTGATACTTTGTTTTGACAGTGACTGTGATTTTATATGAGCTGTCCATTGCTTCTGTTTTTCCTCTATGTCTTACATACTCAAGAAACCCCTGGGAGTCTGCTTGGCCTGTCCAGGCACAGCAAGCTTTACTATTTGAACTTACTGAGCCCCAAGGAGGCTGCTGGACATGCTCCAAGACAGTTGTCATAGCCACAGAATCTTGATGCTCTTTATTTGTGTATGTTCCCCTATGTCATTCCCCCGACAGTGGTAATTCACATTAGACCTCCAAGATGTTGCTGTTCCTGTGCCTTAAATTCTGTATACATCACCTATCATTATTTTCAGGTCAAGCTACAGTTAGACCTTTTGCTTTTATGGTTTCTTGGTGCTGCTGCTTTTCACATTACCTCATCTGGCTCCTTTTCTGTGAGAAAAAACAGAAAAGAAACTCAGGCTTCACTTGCTCTTTGCTTTCTCTTTTTCATCTTCCCTCTGTGTGGGCGTGTAAGGATTCTCCATCTTTTCTTGCTTGTTTGTCTTTTTCCATTCCTATCCAAATAGTGATAAAAAAGAAGAGAATAAAACTTGTCCAGCAACAGTATAACTCTACCTCTAGATTTCTCCCCACTCCTTTAACGAAACTCTGACATTCCCTCCACCCAGCAAATACATACATTTAGTTTAAAATCAATCTATATAGTAAACCTTGTGTGGCTGGTGGTGGCAATTCAGCACTGAGCAGGCAGCACCCCCAAGCATAGTGGGACTGACCTACCAGATGGAAAAATTACAGCCCACTGGAAAAGAAGGAAGAGGGAGGAGGATAGTCTAAGTCACACAGAGGGGCTGCAGGTTCCAGGATGGATGAGGGGATGCATGGTCACCCATGTTGTTCTACCCCAACTTCAGTTCACCAGAGCCCAAGGCATCAAGTGCCACCACTTTGTGGTCTTGCCTCCAGCGGCAGTCTGTGCGAGGGCTGTTCACAAACACTCATGTAAGACTTTTGCTGATGTATCTGCCCAGAAGGAGTTGGATTTAGTCCAAGGATGAGTAGCCTTTCAGAAGACTTCCATGAGCAGCAAGATCTGTCTAAATTTTTGCTCCCTTATATCTAATATCAAAGGAGAAAAGCCAAAAAAGGTATTGATGAGCTTTTTACAGTATTTTAGCAATGGTTTCAGTTCTGAGCTGCTCATGATCCTCTGCTTCTCCCTTCTGAAATGCACAGCCTACAATTTCACACACTGAACAATTACTGCACATAAAATTGTTGATTGTAAGGGCATCCAAGCACACCACTGGCTCTTGCTGCCCCTGCACACCCTTCCCATGCCACAGTAGGACCAGTCTCCAGCTCCTCACAGCCCTGCCCTTCCTGACCATGGCCCACTCGTGGACCCATGTCCCAGCCTGGACCTGACCTGTGTCCATCCCTAGTGAGGTGCCTGGTGTCCCCTGGCTGCCCTGTTCCTGGCTGAGGCAGTGGGACTGACACCAGCTGGTGGCCCTACAGGAGACCCTGGCCCAGATCATGAACAGGAAACTGAAGGAAACTTTATGAGAAGGGAAACGTTGGCCATTTTGCAAAAACAATAAATTTGAAATCAGTAAATACTCCCTTCAAAGTTTCTTATCTTGAGCTTTATATGGCTTTACATAAAAACCTGAACAACCTCATTGAACTACCACAATCCTGCTCTGGAGTATGCATGGAATTGCCCATGTAACTGTTTTCCAGTTTACTTGTTCCCTGACTGCATGTGTCTGCTGCTTTCCTTACACTGACAACTTCATAATTTTTTTTTTTTCAGCAGGCGAGGGCTGGGAGGCAAGCATGTCCAAGGGAAAGTGTGGGTGGTCTACCTTTAGCTGCAGCAGCATGTTTTTAAAATGACTTAATATGCTTAAGACAGACTAAGAAACTCTGGGTCCATCCCTGCTTCTATTCATACTTATGAATTGTGCTTATACATTACAAACCTTTATGAGAACTTTCACAGGTGACTTAAATAGGGAGTTATAGCACCTCACAGATGAAAATTACGTAAAGATAGGAGCACAACATGAAAAACAGCTGAGAAGGATTGTGTGAATGAGTGGATACATCATACTTATTAAACACTGGAAATATGTACTGGGCTTCTTTTGCTCTGCCTAGGAAGTGCAGAACATCCAGCACTGAATAGGCTTTCCCTTCTTAGTGAATAAGAGAATACCTGCTTAGTTGTACAATAACATTTCACCTTATTTTTTTGCCTGATTTTTTTTAATCTGCAGAGTTATTTCCTGACATATGAGTTGTCAAATGAATATGGATAAAAGTGCATAGAGATTTAAGTTCCAACTTCCACTCAACAATGTGGAAGGAAGCTACCCTTATACTGATGGATCCTTATGTTAGTCTCAATGTAGTATAAAATTAACATATTCCCTTCGCGTCTACCCCATGGTACCCATGGTATGTATGGAAAGAATTATAGAAAAGTTGAATGTTTAAAAATAACTATGAAAACTAAGAAATATTATAAGCAGTATGCAGTTTAAAATGAGACACAAATGGCAACAGAGAGCGCTCCTAAAAACCTTGATTTGGGTTTCCAGAACACATCAGTGGATAATGTGAATGAAAATATCATCGAGTTGCTTCATTGGTGGCCATTGACAAACGCTAAAAATCAGTACATTATATAAAGACCAAGATGAAAAAATAGGGCAGGGGTGATAGGGGGAAGTGCAACAGTACATGACATATTCAGGACAAAAGATTCCTGATGGACTGCTGTTGTAGGGCCATTGCCAGCCCTGAAGTGTCTGCTCCAAATACCACAGTCAGCAAAAATGTCCCATTTCTGTCTGGCAGAAATAATACAATAAGCATATATACCATACTTGTTCAAGTGGGCGTCAAAGTAGCAGCTGAAAATTATTGTCTTTTGAAGGGATCTCATATCTGTTCAAAGAGAAAATTCAGGTTTCAGATTACTCTGATGTAACATTACTGCCCACATTGAAGACAAGTATGGTATTACTATCCCTTGTCTTCATCCTCCCCAGTTATCCCCAGCACCACTGGTACAGCAGATTCTCTTTGTGTCTTTGCTTGCAGAAATCGAAGATTTCCCACAGAGGAGAACACGTTTTTTATTGATAAGAGAAGAAGTTTCAGTTTTGAAAATATGTTATTTGCACACAAGATGATACAGATTATTTTAATTTGATGATGCCTAAATTTATTATTAGTTATCAGCTATGAAGATATAGATCATCAGAACTGAAGTAACACATTTATCCTCTCCACTTCCTCCAGTCCTCTACTTTTAGAGTCCTTGGAGTCACTGTGACTTCTTCCTGGACCTTTTATACCTAAAGAGTGTCCTATGGCCCATTGCTTCATGTTCTGCTGATGGGAGCCATCAAGGTCAAAGCCTGTTTTCTCTCCACTGACATCTCTTTAGAGGTACATGGGAGAAGGCTGCATCTTTCCCTCAGTTATTCTAGCTCTGCCAGTCAGTAAATGCAGAACAGGGAATCTAACTGGTCATATTTGCAAGAAGTGTTACTAATGCTGTTCATGATAACTTGACACCCTGCCTTTCTTCTTTATATTGAATGTGGTTTTACCTCAATACGCTGTTTAATTCTTTAGAACAGTCATAATAGCAAGCTAAAACGCTTATAGAGGAAAAAGTAATCCTCTCTAATGGTCTGTGATGATGTACTTGGCTTTTTTGCACCCCTTTTGTTGCCACAAGATTTCCAGTAATTGTCTTCATTAGGTAGAAAATCAAACTAGTCTTTCTTCCCCCAGAAAGAAGAGGGACTGCAGCTGATTGTTGTGACATTATTTTAGTGATGTAGGAATCTGGAGGAACAGGAAAAGATCTGTCCACATCAAACTCCTGTATTACTAATTTTTCAATCTAATATGGAGAATTACATGTATTTTATGTTCCAAGTTATTAATTTTGAAAATAGGTATTACTGTTGTTTTGTTGTGGTTTTTTTTTTTCATATGACAAGTAAAGAACTTTCAGTCTTGAGTGCTCTTGTCTGATTTTAAGAATGATTCCATTTCTTTCTTAGCAAACCTATAATGATTCATAACAAGAAATTTAATAATCTTTAAATTACATGCCCATGCACTAAATCCCCAAGTTCATATTTAATATCATTCAACATCAGTCCTTATGCAGACAAAGCCTTGTAATCTTTGATCTCATGATCCTATATGTTATATTGAATACTATTTTGCAAGTATTTACCTTTGCCTCAAAGAATGACTGTTAGGTCAATAAGTAATTAGCACGGTCAAAAGTTTTTTTATAATGGATTTTTGTTTTTCAAACCAAAGCCCCCTTTTCTTAAAGGCCGTATTGCAAAAGAATTCAATTTCTTGAAAGACACACTGATCTATGACTAAAAGGACAAAGTGAAATGAAGAACTAATTCATTACCTACCATAGGATCTTTGAATCAGTCTAGAAATACTTTATTGTAGATTAAAGTAGTATTCTTTTGGTGGAAAAAGTTTCTTTTCCCCTTGATATGAAAAAGGACACAGCTTTTCTTGATGGAATCCTTTCATGGCCTCTAACCAATGGTCTGCAGTTGGACAACGGAGGTGACAGGAAAAAGCCTCAATATGTTGTAGCCCAACATTTAATGTTTACTGACACCATATCAAAAAGGACTGTTGGTGCTTTGTCAATGCATCAGATTGCACTGACAAATTATATACGAGATTTTGTAATTTTAAAATAAATTCCCAAGTAGTTTTTGGAAATGCTTTTCTTTAATACATTTAAATTATTTTCATTGAGTTTACATTCAAAGTCTCAACAAATTTCAAGTAGCAAACCTTACATGTGTTAGAATTATGTATGACACGTACTAATGATCATTAGGCTAAACTTCAAGTGTTAAATGATTTGCAATTATGAAGGTCAGAGATTTCATCTAGATTATAATTAGGCATTTGGGAATGCCTGTTCCTTAAACCAAACATAAGAAAAGTTGTTTAGTGAAAATTTTACCTAGGTCTTTTGTGCTATCCTTCCACTGGTGAACATTTCCTGTTATCTCCTGGGAATATACATCCTGTAAGTTGAACAGGGATATAGCATTTTTACAGCTGAAAAATCCTTAGGAACTATTTTTACAGTTGTCGTTCTTATTCATATTTATGTCAAAGGCACATTTCAGGTATAAGATGGAACTTTGTCTGTCTGAATGGATGGGCAGAATTCCAAAGCAAAATTCTGGCATGCTTGGCAAGGGTGAATTTTTAAAGCCATGAAAGTGTAAAACCAAGAGAAATATAAATGAAAATCTGTATCGTGTCATGTGACTGCTGTCAGTTTCTGTTGTAATAGCAAAATGCGTATAATAAGGATTATTCTACTCTATGAATCTGTTACAAATAAAGGCATAATGAAAAAAAAGATTAAATACAACTGATACTCTGAACATAGCACTTTTATACTTTCTCTTATCTAAGTGTTGTCTTCAAATATTATTCATGATTTTGCACACCCATTACCCAGACTACTAATTCCTTTCTACATGGCTAAAAAATTTCAGTTTTCTAGTCCATTTTAGAGAAATACTTAGAGAAAAAGTAAAAATTAAAAAAAAACTAACACTTGGTTTATCTTTTAAATACAATTCTTGTAATAGAAATTAAGACTGGCTCATTAGAACCTGCTATTGGAAGATTCTAGGCACTTAGTATCACAAGTAGACATTAAACAGCTAATTTTTTTAAGTGCTTTGAAAACCTTTGTATTTTCACCTTTTAATCTTCAAGCTTATATCTTGGCATTATTATCAAAATATCCATAGTCAGCTGAGTGAGTAGATTTAGATCTTGTGACACCTTGAGTTACAAACTCTATAAGTCAGGCATGTAACTCTGAGACTATAATTCAGTTTTCCCACTGAGGTGTTATAGGTATTCCTGTACCTGCACCTCCAGTATGAAATACAATTAGACAGAGGCTGATGCAGACAAAACTGAACAGAATGCTGAATTCTGGGATGCTTTTCTTAGCATCTTAGAATAAAAAACATGAAAGGCAGAGGTGCATCTGAAGTGCCTTTCTGCAGGCTCTTGCTTAGCAGCTTCTGTACAACTGGGATTTAGGGTTTTCAGCTTCCATTTCAGTTCATATGTGCAGGTCACACTTTTCACTTACAGTACAAGCTGATAAAAATTCTGCCTTTCTGGAAAATAGTTCAGTGGTAGGAGCACGCTGCAGGCAGCACAGTACTTGGTTCAGTTCTCCTTAACCTGGAAAGGTCTGACCTTCCATCTCCCCCATTTGTTCTAAAACAATAAATGGAATGCACTAGGACCCCAAGGGTAAGTAGTGTGACATACCTTATGTCCTTATGGTGATACTCTCTTAGTGGTCTCGTTCATCCTGTTTAACTATAACAAATCCTCGTCTGGCTGCAGCTGGGAATGGGCCAAGGAAAGTGCTAGTACAACGTGAGCTGATATGGCCAAAAACCACGCTGAAAGCATGCCAGTGATAGAACACTGTGAAAGAGAACTTGCCAGTATTAGACCCCATATCCTAGATCTGCCTAATTTAGCAGACTAGACGTAGTAATTAATAGCATAATCATGATTTTCTGGGGTGCTCCATGTACTTTCCATTCCTCTTTTAGAAGCTGTGCCACTGTGCAGTCAGTAATACTTGATTGAGAAATCCACAAAAGAACAAGTGAAAGACAAGTGACCTTGTCAGTGGAGTTTAAAACATGTCGTGAACAAAGAGAAAACTAAATCTGTTATTCTTACTTGCTTGACAGGTGTTCTCAAGGCAATGTAGAACCAGCAAATATCACCTCCATTTCTCTCCTTCTTGCTATTTCAAAGAGAATAAGAACTGTTCAGTTCCTTGAAAACACGTTTTACCCTATGTATTCAAAGTGGGTGAACTCACCTTCAATGTGAAGAGATGAAAGATAACTCAAAAATGTACATATCTCCAGTTTCCTGATTATGTGATTCTACAATGCAGATTGAACCCACATTAATAGAAAAGGCTCTTCCTAAACCCTGTCTAATTTGTACTGCAGACTTTACGTTCCATTCACCTGACCACATGAGAGGTAATCACTAAGATAAAGTAGATTCTGTTATTCTGGTTGGAATTTTGATAAAAGGAAAGATGCAAAGAACCCCTGAAGGGCATTATTTATAGATTTTTTTTTCTGTCATTCTCCTTTAATGACACAGCTTGTGAAAACTATGTATAGGTATCTACAGACTGTAAAGGTGTGATACCTGTGGGACAAAGCCCTCAGGTTTTTTAGGCATTGAGTTTAACAAAGCTGAAACACTAGCTACAATGTGCAATAATGTTCCTTAGGACCATTTAAAATCCACATTAGAACACAGATGTCAGGAGAACTCATGAGTTTCAATTATTCGATTCACGCGGATGTTGTAAGTTGTATTAATTATTTACGTCTAATAGAAACAATTGGTGTCGCAGTGGGGTTGAGTGCAGGCAGTGCTCTTTCACTGGGTCATTAAACAAGTTGCCCACTAGGTGGGAGTAGACAACCTTCTTCAAACAACGGCGTTCCTGGAGGAGGGAAATTTAGTCAAACACGTTATAAAACCCACAATAAATGTAGATGCTTTGAGAGATGTTGTTTCGTTTTGGGGTTTGGGTTTTATTTGAGGAGTTTGCGTGTGTTTTCTTTTTTTACTACCCTGTGGTTTTTATTCGTTTCTTTTGTTTGTTTTGCTGGGATAAACCCAAAATTACTATTTGTGAACTGTTGGATGTTAAAGGCGATAACGAACTGAGATCACAGGAAATTAAATTTAATTTGAGTTGACGGAGAACTACAGTGTTGAATGTCCACTCTTACAAGTCAGGTTATTCCTATAACAGTACAAGTATTTCACTGAAAAATAAAATAAGTGCAGTGCTCTAATATTAAACTTGATAATAATATGTGTGCAGACTAGTGTGGATTAATTACTTTCAGGTTCTTATTGAGCATCAGACTCAATTGATTCCAATAGGTAATCCACAATAAGTAGATCCAGAAATTTTAAAGCCATAGGAACAACACAAAATGATCTACCTTGTCAGAACACAGTGAGGCACCACAAGTCAGTGAAAGTATGATTTAATGAGGAAGTTCCTAAGACACAAATATTGCATGTGCACAAGACACATCCCACATGATTTCTATTTCTGAGTGAAAATTACAAGGAAATTTGAAATGAAGTCAGAGTGGCTTCAATTTCTAAGATGAATCATTTAAATATGCCATGAATGACTGCTTTTTGTGTGGGTCAGCAAATAAAAATACATTAAAATAAAATACTTAAAATATTATGAAAGCCTAGTTGGCAGGAAACCTCAGTTGTTGCAAATTCTAGAGGCCTCTCATAAAGCAGGTTAGTGAAGAATAGAATGATATTGTCAGATTAATTTTTTTTTTATTACATCATCTAGTATTTAAAAGATGCCATACATGGAATCAAAGGTTAGCAATTTAATCAACTATTCTTTTCCTTTTAAGTAACATCTTTACTGTTGCATGTGTTTCTTAATTGTGGTAACACATACTGGGATTTGAGACAAGAAATCAAGAAATTCATGGTTTTATGAGTACACCAAAAATTGCTTAATAAGACAGAGCCAATATGTTACTTCAGAAAGACAATTAAAATTCACTTTCCAGCACTTCCAGGTTATCATTACAAAAACACAAAAACAAAATCAAAACCTCCCCTCACCTCCATTTTTGTATTCTAGTAGCTCAAATTATTTGTGTACTGTAATGGTTGTCCAATTTCAGTTTAGAAAATATTATCTAGTGAATTTTGTCACTTTCCATCCACAAAGTAAAAAGGTGTTCCATATCTTGTTTCACTCCCTGTCACCTTTCCTTTCTTAAGCTGTAATACTCTACCTCCAGAAGGTTTGTTTATAATAATTTGTGCTAATAAATGACATTGTATAAATGTTAAAATTACTTCTGCATGCTAGTATTTTCCTGTAATTGAATGTTACATATAGAGGTAGTTTTTCCTAGCTATGAAAAGACACATAAAACTCAAATTTTGGAACTAGCTTACTAGCATTTGTAGAAACCCACTTACAACAGCTAAAAGTCCCACCAGTGGTAAAATGCTTCTTTCACTACAGCACTCAATGATACAAGAAAGGGTTGACAAAGCCTTTGTGGAATAACAGTACTTCAGAATATATCATAGAATATATACCTGTCTGAATTCTGTAATATTCTATGTAATAATATTGAACTGCAACACATTACAACTACTTCAAGAAATTAATATTATAAACTTCAAATGTATCTTAATCAGATATTTTCAGTGATTCAAATGATATGTGAAAGTGCATTGAAGTATGTTAGACTATGAACTCATTCATGTTAAATAATACCTCATACTCAGATTGGTTTAACAGAGGTTTAAAGAGATTTTAAAGAGTTTTAAAATTTAATTTGAGAACTAATTTCAAATGTGTGGAAGTATCAAGGGCTGAATATGTTTGCATTGCTATCAAACTACTCTCAATGATCTACATTTTCTAGGACACATTTTACTGGTGGTTACTTCATATGACTGAATAAACATTTTTGTATACTGAAGTAATTCCATGCAATGTAGTTTCACTTCTTTATGGCACAGAGAGCTACTCTGAACAATGACACTTCTCTATTCTGCCTCTACACATGCTGTTTTCTACACCACATCTCAACCAGTCATTCAGTGTCATAGACTGAACACCTTTCTAATCTAAGTGTCCCACAATCTCTTTTCATTTTTCTGCTGTCAGCATAATTCAAAACATGGTGCAGCTAAGGCACTTTGTACACTTCAGCATAATTATACAGTCATAGTTGCAATATCAGAAAGAGATCTGGATCTCATTGCAGTCAATAACACTTGCACTACAAACTGGATTTCACTGTCAGGCTTTTAAATTGTAACCTAAGTGTTCATGTCAGTTTGCAAATACCAAATCTCTTTCCTTTCCTGATATCCAAAGAAGAAGGAACATACAGTGAACTGTGCAATGTTTGATTGCTGAACTTACCGTATTCTGCATGCACCATGGGAACCCTGAATACATGTGCAACCAGTTCAGCACTCTCTAAATATGTCAGGTGTGTTAAACACTTACTGATACTCTCTGTGAACAATCAGTGCATTCCTGATGATTTCAACTCTATGCAATTGGAAAGAATTTTAATTGCTTTTTGTTTTAATTTATTTTAATTGCTCTTGCTCTGATGGAGCAACTGTACTTCTGGGAATCCAATACAAATGACCAAATTCTTCCTTTACTACCAAGATAAATTTCTTTTCATCTAGGAAGAAAGAAAAAAAAAGAAAAAAGAAAAAAGAAAAAGGCATGGACACATAGCTACATCAGAAACACTAAATTAAACACTGTCAAGACCTGTTCTCTGGCTTTGAGGCCAACACACACAAACAGACCATAGCTAATTTGCCATTACTAGACTTTCTTACTCTTTAGAATATGGCATCTGCTCTCAAACCATTAACTGGAAATTCTCTTGCCCTTCATACAAACTTCAAGCCACATCTGGGAGAATGCTGGTTGGATCAGGCCAAATCATGCCAAAGAACTGCTCTAACTACTTAACAGGATAAAGAAGGATTTGTCAAGGTTTAATATGTTAGAATAGAATAGTCACAATGTCTTGAAGAGGGATGTTGTTTGGGTGAAAAGACTGACCTGAAAAGACTTTTGCAATATCGAGTCTCTGGATTTGCAAGCATTTTCACAATTAAAATATATTTTAGTTTTGTATTAGGATGTTTTTGCTTTCTGGAGTATGCAACATATTGTGATAAAGAGGAGGGTGTGTTTTTTGGGTTTTTTTTAGTGGTGTTTGCTGTGTTTGTTTTTTTTTTTTATTATTATTGTGTGTTTAGGTTGTAGGTTTTTTGGGGGTTTGGATTTGGTTTGTGTGTGGTTTGTTTTTTTTGTTTGTTTGTTTGTTTTGTTATATTTTTTTGTTGATTGGTTGTTTGGGGTTTTTTTGTTTGGAAAAAATCTGTTCCCCAAACTTTTTCCTTTACCAAAAATACTGATTGGTTCAGGTTGAAAAACAGTTGAAAAACAATAAATGAAACACTAAAAAATAAGAGATTATTACAACCATTCATAGGTGACATATTCCGGGTTTGCTCTGCAGGTGGGCATGTTGGGATCCAGGTGTAAGTCCACAAATTCAGTCCAGAATTATTAAGACAGGCAGAGGGAAGTTTATTTGAAGCGATAGGCTACTGCAGAGTTCTGTCTCTTCCTTGTTCAAAACACAAACCTCAACAGAAATTTTCCCTGTCTCAGCAAAATGCCTTATTCTGCAAGTTATAGAGCAGCCTGGAGTGTAAAGCTGTTCCAATTTGTATTAATTGAATGCTTATTAATTCAGAACTTGGTAGCTACCTACCTCCTCTTCCCAGCTGAGTGCCTGAATTACAAGGTTTGTGATAGGAGGCAGGAAATAATGAGTACTTAATGGTATAGTAGTACCCTTAAAAATTTCCTTTTAAAATGTGTGGACTTGAGACAATACCTGTCTTTTAATTTTGAACATTTCTTTGATTTTCAAGAATTGTGAAAACTATCAAATCCCTAAACTAAATTAAGTATATTGGACTGAATTAGTTTTTTTTTTTGGAACTGTCAGAACAGCAAGTACTCAATTACCCATCGGATTTGCAATTAAAAAGAAGATCCCCCAAAACAGACATTTTTATTTGTCTTTAAGAGGGAAAAAGTTACTGCTTCATGTTGCTCACCATTCTTTTTCTCCCCATTCTTAACTGAAGCTGTGAAGTGACTTGATTTGATCTTACTTTATTTTCTATGTTTTAGTAGGAAAGTCAGCAAGGACACCAACATTCTTCATATCCTGGTGTGTATGCAGAATAATAGGCTCAAAGCATACTAATGACTGCCAGTTCATGCTGTCTGTGGAGGATTACTAAGGATTACATGTAATTATCTGAAATTGCACACTGGTTTTTGCCAATGTTTTTAAAAAGTGGAAGTGATAGGGCTTCTAATTTCCTGCCAAGATTTTCCTTTTATATTTTACATTTAATATTTTCTCTTTTATGAAAAATAAGAAAATGCTCTACTAAATGAAAGTCACTTAGGGATTAAATATATGAATCTCAAAACTGAATACAGACATTAGAGACAATACCACTAATTTATTCAATATTTTACAGACTCTTGTGCAAGATATACTTTTAAAAAGTCACTAATGAGACCTTGGACCAGATTCTGATTTTTGTTTGAGTGAATGAAATCAGAATAGGAGAATTCTGTGGGATCATTTCAGATTGACAGTGTAAAGAGAAACTAGATGTGTCACTGAAACATACATAAAATAATAGTATCTGGAGAGCTTTGTAAATGTTCACATTTTACACATAAACAGAAAGGTTCTAGAAAACTAGTCAATGACTGTTCTTTGAAAAAAATAGAGTGGAATTTAGGGAAATCTATGTGCCACTTGATATCCTCAGAAATGGTGCTGCTTTCTCTCTAACATTACAAATACTTAAAATCCTTAGACGCTTTTTTTTCATTGTTTTTTTAGTAGCATATGGACATTTTTCAAGTCCTTGTAATGCTATATAATTAAACCAGACGTACGCCATACCACTGGAGAATGTTTGACTATTTTGAAAGAAAAGGTCTTCTCTGATAGAATTTTCTCTGGCTTGTTTACTGGAGTTGACCTTGGACAAAAAGCAACCAGACATGATCATCCCAAACAGGCTGGATGAGCGACCTCAGTGCTCTGTTCCTGTTACACACATGAGAAGAAAAATTCTGCTTCTGGTAGCATGGAAGTAAGTAAAAGCTAAGCAATTTTTAATGCTAATGCTAGAAGAATATTTAGGGACAAGTATCTTGGACAGAATTGGCATTTTTTAATTGTGGTGTCAAACGCATAGAGCAACTTTTAATCACAGTCCAACAAGATCTCCTCATCAGTCTGTCTCCTCAGTGCCCCCTCTTTCCCCATCCTCCTCAATTTTTCCAGTTTTCCAGGTTCTGGGAGTGTATGGTGTAGGAAGTGAGTGTGAAAAACTAAGTCTAAGAATTGATGGAAGAAGATGATGTTTGTTTTGAAAAGTTTGTATGTGATTTCACTTATATTCTCCCACTCCTGACATTGCAAGCTGGGAATTCCGATAATCTAGCCAGGACCACTTCTATGCCATCTACTGATCCCACATCACATCTCTTGCAGCATTTTTAATTAGTAATGATAAACTAGTTGCCAACACTTACTTAAGTGATTTTTTTGCATCAGAATTTATCTCATCTAGGCGTCTATAAATATTAGGTTGCCAATTGTTGCCTCTTTTTCTACTTTTGGAATAAACAAATCTTTATGGTTAAAGCCTGTCTTCCTTTTGGTCAAACAGGAGAAATAATGGCATGTGTGGTGCCCTGTAACTTTATTTTCAACATCCTGTCATCACAGCACAGTCCCTTCTGCCAACAAGTTGTCTGTGCTCTTGTCTTATAGACTGCAGGCTTTTCAATGGTGATAGAAACAACATATTTTTCAATTTTTTGCTGTGAACAGTGTTTTTTGTTAACATTACTTGCCACTTAATGCTTGTTTTGCTGTTTCTTCTGATGTTTACATATATGCATTTCCATTCACAGCTCATATCAATCTTACAGGTCTCCTTCTCTGTTGGCCTTGAGGATATAGGACTTGATGTGTAGAGCTTTAAGAGACACTCTCAGTAAAAATGTTCAGTTTTAAATATTAATGCTAGACCAGGAGGAATGAGCCTATCCTGGCCAGCATTATCACACATACTTGGCAACAAATTAGAAATTTTGTAGTTCTAAAAAGGTAACTGAAAAAAATGGAAGAAAACTACATATGAGATAGCCAAAATCAGGATGGTTTTAGTCTGTTGCAAACTCTTTAATCATACCAGTCCATCTCTCACTAAGACACTGGGAAAAATGGAATGGAGATTCTCCATGTGTAGGTGGAGGTTAAATGAGCAGAGGCTGTACAGCCAACACGTGACTTTTGCTTAGAGTGAAGGGTTTGTTCTGGGATAGGAGGGAGATTCTATTATTTAAAAATTCTTAAACCATATTTATTCTCACTGTTATAGTTGCTGTGTGAAAGATGACTCAGCTTTACTGCAGCATGTGGTACACATGGCATTTCAGGTTACTGTAGCAATAAAAGTTACTTGCTGTATTCAGTTTTCTTAAGATCCATCCAGAATTGGCACTTGCCCTTTTAAAGTTTGCCAGAGAAGGCCTCTAATGGTTTATTTTGGTCATTTGGGCTTATTACTCCACATTTTTTGAAACCCACCATGTCTGAATAAAAGGTCTCTATAATTATGAAGTCCAATTTTTCAGCTGGTATAAAACGTTTTATTTAAATTTTTTGTCACAGCCAATGAGCGATATGAGATGATGACTGGTGCATTCTAATTATATTTCACAGTCTAGAGAATTACCATAGTTAGACTTTCCAACACAATTCTTGTCACTTTGCCATGAATCCGAAATTCGTGGTAGAACTTTATTATCCCAGGTTCCAAAAATTCATCAAAAATTCCATCTCTACACCCAAAATACAACTTTACCACCAAATCTAATTAGTAGGACAGTTAAGGGAAAGGAACAGGAAAGAAGCCTTTAGTTCAGTATCAGTCAGCTAAGAAACTGTTGCATCTGACACACTAAGCAATGCTTGCAATACTATAATGATTAAAAACTTGCTCAAGACTAACATGATGAAACCAAAGTTTTCAAAAATGTCAAAAAATGTCTAAATTTCTTATCTAAAAGTGTTGTGATTTCCCATCTTCACTATTTGAGGAAATCATAAAGCCTTCTTGGTCTTCTCCTTTCTGTAACTTTCATCTGAACACTATGCAAATATTATTGGTCAAGGCAAAAGCATAGAAATATAATTTATTTTTTAAAACCTTATTTTAAAAGAAGACTTTCAAAGACTAAAGTGGAAGTTATATAGCAAAGTCGCTTTGATTTCCTTTGGGAGTTGAGGACGTGAGAACTGACTGTGCCCTTGGAAAAATTCCACTGAGGGTCAGTCAAAATTGGAGAACATCCCAGAGTATCATCTCACTGAAATTCTTTGGCTGCCCTACATCAGATGATGAGGCCATGGGGGTGTGAATGTGTTATGTGTAAAGAAAAGGACAGAATTAGTTTTTGAGGTCACCCAAAACTGTAGAGGCTGGTGCTGACCGAAGGGAAAAAAATGTTTCCATTTTATTATTTATTAGGACTGTATTGAACGAAAAGTTATGTATGAGTTTACTAAGAATGTGTGTAGAATGGGCTCATCCAAAAAAGCAACATATGAGACAGATAAAATCTACCATGTCAAAATGTCCATATAGTTCCAGCTTTGTCAGCTGGTCTAAATTCATATCTTTCCACTGAAGTCTAAGGGTTATTCCTGTTCATCCCTGCTGAGCATTTGGGCAATTAAATATCTGAAGTCCTGGCAGTCATGTTAGATGTCAAGGAAGACATCAGCTTGAAAGAAAATGCAGAGTTAGTGAAATCCTCCACATACAGTTAAAGAGTGGGCTGCCAAAAGGTTAAATCAATGCACCTTATACATATAAAAAAAAAAAAAAGGAAACTTCATAGTTCAACACTCAAGCAGTTAAAAGTGAATCAAGAGCTCATGAAAGGTCTAAATGCTAAGGTTGGAGAAGTGCCAGAGAGAGGTCCTCAGGAAGTTGTTCCTATTGCAGGACTATCAAGGGGTTGATTAAGATTCCCAGAGTCTCGACTTCCTCAGGTGGTTTGTAACCTCTATTAAATTCAAAACCTTAAAATGTCTCAAAGGTCAAAACAGTTCAGGACAGTTGCCTTCAGGATTTAAGAGTGACAGTTTATAAAGATAATCTAGTGCTAAAGTCAGGTCTGAACAATAGTATGCTAAGCATATCAATCTGCTTGTATTACAAAGAGTTTTTGGGATTTGGTTGGATAGGGACTATATATCTATTGGAGGCAATGACTGCTCTATCAATAGTGTAGAGACCATTCATCATGCTTTTTAGTGGGCACTTTTTCTGGCTGTCTCTCATCAGACCCTTCAAGCCAGGTAAAAATCCACTACCAATAACAAAAATAATGCTGAAAAAAACAAACCAACCCAAAATCAACCAAACAAATAAACCAAACCAAAGCAAAAAACCTGCAGGAAAGTTGCTTTCAAATGGGAAAGTTAAGAATGAGAATGACAGATTAGAGAGGATCAGCAGCTGCTCTCAGGATGCTGCAGTAGATGAACACAGACTCGCAAACAAGTGAATTGTTAATATGTCTAAGAGCAGCAAGTGACAGAAACTAATTCCACTCCGACTTGTGCTTGTGCCGATTCTGCTGCACCCTGTTGCTTTACAGGAGGTAGATGTGTGAGAACCAAAGACTAATTAGGGGAAACAGATTAGCCTTTTAAATTGGCCACCTGGTATCCACCCAGTTCCTGCACAGCTAAGGAGTCATGCTGCTCATTGTAAGAAATGCGTAGGAATTTTTTATTTAATTTTCTTTTTTATTAATCTTCTTTCTTTCAAAAATGTCTCCACAAAACTAAACTTCAGTAGGACTGTCAGATCAAACTCATATCAAAATCTAATTAATCAAGGTGCACTCAATATAAAATTAAAATTAAAACATCAGATTAATTATTAAAAAAATAATCCTTATAAATTTTAAGAAGTTTGCTATCTGCTTGGATATAAGTTCTAATTAGATAGCTTGGTGAAGTCAATCAATACAATAATTTAAATATTTAATGGTGAAACCAAATTATTATCTAATTTTTAAGCCAGAATTTCAAGAGAAATACTAGTTTTCTACTAAAGATTCTACTCTTGTATGAAAGCTAACCCTTTCCTGACTAAGAGAAGATACTGAAGAAAAATTCAATAATATTCAATTGTAAGACATGGTGAAGGAAAACTTTAATCTTAGAAGGGTTTTAAATACAGAAAATAGAATGTAGTCTTATGGTTCATTTTGAGACAAAGTATTTAAGTGAGATTAAATCTGAAACTGTTTCTTTCCCCAGTATAAAAATTAAAGAGGTCTATGAAGGTACCTTCAGAAAAAAATACTTGGAATTTCAAGCCAGCTACTTAACATTTATTAACATTCTCAAAATGGAAAAGCTCAAATTTATGATTAGTGGACTGACATCAAACTGTTCTGAAACACAGCATTTTATGTTGATCTTTCCCTTTTGGAGTTGTCAAATAGCTTATCTCTGGGAACATGACTATCCAAAGTTGTAACAACTGCAATTTTTCACTGTATGTTGTTCAATTTCTCATAGAAAATATGCTTAATATTGTAATGTGATACTAGTAACAATTTGGGTTATGCAGAGCAAATTAATTTACGAATAAAAGCGTAATTAAAAATGTCATTAAAAATGAAAAATAAAGATATTTTGCTTAATAAAATATTCTTTTGGTCCCATATTTATATTTTCCATTTTTATGTTATGTTAGACCTCAGTTTGACCAAAGTTTAAGAATGTATTTTTCTTCTACCCCACAAATTATTTCATGTTCTGTTTTTGAAGGAGGGGTTACAAATTTCTCGTGTATCAAATATTCTGTCAGCTTTAATATGAGATCTGGATCTACTTGAATTACTTCAAGAGGAGAAAAGAAATGTGTGTGGGATTTTTGTTCGTTTTAGGTGTTTTTGTTTGTTTGATGTTTTTTTTCCATAGGTTTTTGTTTTGTTTTTAGTGTTAATGAAGAGAAGCTGCTTTATATTTGAAACTTAGAAACCAATTTTCTGGTACATTGATCTTATCCCAGAACTAATGTTTTGGAGACAAATAACACAAGACACTTAAGATTTTCAGGATTTGAAAATACAAGGCAGGTTCTGTAGTCATTTGTATATTTGAGATTGTGTGTCTGCGTACAGACATGAGTACCTATACATATATTTTTGATCATGACATCAATGCCTCTGAAAGCAGTGGAACTGTTCATTAGAAGTCCATGTATTCACCCTCCTGAGGAAGGTCTGTAGGTTTCTAGTTGAAAATGTAGTTTTATGTTCATATTCTAATTTGAAAATTGAACAGTCTCTTATAGATCTTCAGTCTAAGCACCACCTTTTTTAATAAGTTGGTTTTAGTTTATCCAAATTTCTTTGATGGTGCTGTTCCAGTTACTTCCTTATTCCACTAGAATCTGAAGGAATGAAAAATAAAATCCATTCAGTCAAGATAAATGGAATATTAGTGATGATAAATAAGAATGTCTTGTATGCAACCAACAGACATTCCTTCCTACCCCTTTCATCATAAGCCAGAGAAATAAAAGCAGTTCCTTAATAAACTCTAAGAAAGGTTAACGAGTCTGCCTTCAGTGAATCATGAGAAAGGGAGTAGAGACTGGCTTCCTGTGTGAAGGATCACTCACAGAAAATGCTTTGCTTCTGCTGCTAACTTAAAATGAGCAGACGGCAGTTCCAACCCCTGCACAAAATACAGTAGTGGTGCTGCCACATGCAGCAAGAGAAAACCTGTCAGCCAGCCATAACATTCAGCCTAAAATATTCTACCTCTAATCTAACTTCAGAATTTAATGCCATCACTCGAGCAATAATCACAATTATTAACTAAATTGAATAGTGTTTTCTACAACTTTTGATTCATATTGCAATGTGTAGGTAATTTTATTTGGATCAGTCTTTCTAACTTGATTTAAGACTTTAATTATGGAAATATTATTTGCCCTCCATTTCCCCTTTAAAAATGTACTGACTTCCTTGGAAGTCAGATTTTCTTGGTAATAGAATTTAATCTGAGGTTAATGACACATAAATTCTACCTGAGTACTTAATTCCATATTTAATTCACTCTTTTTTTTTTCATTTAACTTGGTTACAAAAGACTATGGTAGAACTGAACTAAGCTACTATGTTTTTTAATGTTATTTTACCCTTGATCTACTTCAAAAATATTTATTCTCCTACCTTTTCCTGAAAGTAAGTTTCTTTAAATCATACTAATTCCAAGTTAATAGTAAAGTGCCTTGCTTCTTGAAAAGCTCAGTACAAATATTAGAAGGATTGTATTTGTCTCTATCTTTAGGTTTTGTGAGAAGCTCAACATAGGAAAATTACAGTAGGGGAAACTGAACTGTTGAGATTTTTTTATTATTATTATAATTTTTTTTGCTGGAAATGGACAAGTTCTAGCTCAATTTTCCATTCATATGAAACTGCTCATATAAAGCACATGCAAGTTTAAGTGTTTTGTCTAGTATGGAGAGTTGCACTGAAGAAATCTGCTTTTCTCAAAAAATACCAACTTATATTTGTCAGAGATAAATGCAGCTTGGCACCATGTGATGCCACCCTACACCAAGGCAGGAGACAGAGATGGAAGAGAACAAGTTCTGATAGGAAGCTCAATGTACTTGTCACATAATAAGCAAGGGGAAAAACAACACATGGATTAAATATATAGACAAACCCACATTTAACTTTTTGGGAAGCAGAAAGCCTATCAGACTATTTTTCTCCTAAGACTGTTGTATGTCTGTGTCTACCTCTTGTCCTAAGATTCCTGTATTGTTATAAGCTCTCTGATGCATTTTTGCTGCTTAATTATGTTCAGCATCTATAGTAAAAAGGTACCTTGATCCTCACTGTGCTCTTGGTTGTTAATATATGAAATAAAATAATAAGCAGACACAGGTGTAATACAGGTGGATGAGCTGCTCCCTGAGGCAGAAGGGTAACTGGAACACAGCAAAATCATGGCTCTGAGGTGGGCTCTGCAGGAATTTCAAGGGATGGAGTTGATTCTTCAGAGTTCATCCTTTGTGGAGTGCTGCAGGCTCCCATAATCTCAGCAAGAGGGATTATGGGAGGGGATAATCGCAGCAACAGGGGTTATGGCACTGCTCTGAACCCCACTCTATCTTTGCTGCCGCTGCTGCTGGGTGTGGAAAGGATACACACTGGTTTACTTAAAGTAATGACTTTAAAGCAACACCGTTTTAATTTTCTCTTGCTTGAACTGGCTAAAACATTTCTTTCTAAGAGGGTCAGGCAAATTGTTTGAATGGGACTAGAGAGTGGGCACAGCCCCCAAAGAACCAGAAATATGGGCAGTATAGCTATTTGCTGAGGGCAGTGTCTGGGAAAATCACTATCTGACCTTACTGAGAAGCAACAAACCAGCCCTGCACAAAAAAGGCAAAATCTGGGACCTCATCATTCAGTCAAGGTCACTGTCTGACACACAGTGTATGGTATTGCTGAAACTGCTCAGGAAGTCTCTGAAATGACAGTGAATTAATCAGCTTTACTCTTTCCTTGAGAAACACAAGCATCCTACCCTGAGAAAGAAAAAACTATATCTTCAAATAATACTTGGAGTGATGGGGAAGAGGAATGTGTGGATGTTAAATCAAACTATTTGCAAAAGTGATAACATCAGAAAGAAGGAGGAAATGCTGAAAATGAATATGAGAGTCAGATAATAAAACATTCATGGAAGAACTAAACCAACAAGTCACTGTCTCAGAAAAAAAACCAAAAACAAAAACCTGCAGGCTAAAATAATTAAAATTACAGTCTGCAGTGCTAGCCAAAAGAGATCATTTCAAGAAATCTCTAGAAGATCAGTCATGAAAAATCCCAGCTCACAGACCGAGAAAATATTATCAAGATCTGGAGAAACATGTAGGAGAATCCATCTGAACTACACAACTTCAAATGAATTCAACTGGAGATTCAATAACAGGAAAATGCAAACACAAATAATAAAAATTACAAAGACAACCTTTAAAAACAAAGAACTGGAAAGTGCAAGCACCAGATGTCACCTATGTTTTCGGATAAATTGCTTTGTTCTGCTGCAGCCACTGTTTCTATGTGTTTCATATGGAGAAACATCTTTGAAAGGATGACACAGAGAGCCCCAATACTGAAAAACAAAAGCAACCCAGTAATTTCTAACAATAAGTCATAGGTCTCCTTTCCTTTGCCTCCCTCAGAAACTGCTAAGACTAGTTTTAATGTCAGATTTTGAACTGTTAAGGCTAGTTTTAATGTCAGATTTTGAACTGTTAATCACATTTAACATAGGATCAAAATGTAGACAAATCAAAAGCAAAAGACATGCAATTTCTGCTTCTGATTAACTTTCATTTCAGAGATTGTTCAGTTCAAGTCAAGAAATTGTGACTCGGATGGAATTTTCAGAGAATCCTGCAAAATACTTGCTTCAGCAGCCACCAGAAATGTTGCAACTGTTCCAGCGTGTGCCTGGCTGTGTATAATTTACCAGAGACCAACAAGATCTGCAAGATGTCTTTTCTCACCAGGTTAGGCAATGTCTATTATGGAAATGTTGCCTTGTAAGCTGTCACTTTGTCCTTGAACTGACCCCTGCAGCAAAAGAGGAAACATAAATCTTGATATTCCTAGATTCATCTCATCTTGTGGGCTTCTGAGACTTTTTCAGGGTGTCTCATTGTGTGTACATCCTTTGTTTCTGCATATTTCTCATATTTCTTGGCCTCCCAACTTCAGTCTTCAAAAAAAAAACAACCACGACATTTAAAGGCAAAAGGGAAGTTTGATCCAGAGATTCAAATGTTGAAACTCTTGATTAAAAAGCCAGAAATAAAGTTATTAAATTGGGAAAATGTAGCAGCATAATGTGTTACTTATTACCTTGTTTGCATCAAAGATACCTGCCATTTAAGCTACTTGAGATATATATGGGCTGTGAAAAACAAAGGCACAACTCATCTGAGCATTCATCTATTTTCTGAATGCCAACATTCAGAATAGGACCTAAAATTAGTTTATCATACCATGCATTTATGTTCTTTCTCTGCCTGTGCTTTTTTTCTGAACTACATTTTCTCTCTGTGTTCAATATTTTTCTTTCTCATTTTAGTTTCTACATGGATCAAACTGTAGCTGAACAGCACCAAACTGCACTTTAGTATATTATCTACATTTCATAGGCATTACCATGGTTTTATTTTTTAACCTGTGTATACCTTCCAATTTACATGTCTTTCTATCAGCAATGCTTTCACAATGCTGTAAGACATATATAACAAAAATGTTTTTCTGGAATACATGTCTTGCAATATATAAAGTATCTAAGTTTGTACTGAACTTTTTATAGCACCATGGCATAATATTAATTGAACCACAACCTGATCCTCAAAAACATTTTTTCAAAGCACCTTTTGCAAAAAAATTTGGAATTCATGAGAATACTATAAAAAGCAATAATAGTATAAAAGCACAAAATCTTAGTATATTTCTCTATCACTAATATGAAAAGCATACCAGAAATCCAGAAAAGGCTCCATCAGCCAGCTCTTGACATCAAAGTGGAGACTACATTATTTGGCAGAATCGTGCCTTTTCACCTGCATCATAGAACTGGGCTCAGGAAAAACTGGCAGCAGTAAAGAGGATGACAGAGAATCTGTACACATAGAATTTTACTTCATACATTATACCGGCTGAAGATCAGCTTTAGAGATGATAGGCAAAACCCTCTGAGATGGGCAAAAGTGTTAGGAGGCTGATGAGTGTTCTGTTAAATGATCCACAACAGACTATTTAAAATTGTTCATTTGTCATAGACTCACAAAGCCAGGCTCTTCACGCAGATTCACTAGCTCATCATGTTTTGAAACAGCACTCAAATACAGCAGATGCAATACATAGAGCAAGATTATGCTCCTGAATGGTGTTGGCAGATTCAACACAAAATACTGGGGTAATAAACATAACCTTCCCTCTTACCCGTATGGCTAATCCTACCTCTCTACAAGTGTGAGACGGTGGAAACATTTCCTGTGTGAAAACAGGAAATGCTACAGGAAGCTTTCACTTAGTGACCATATAGGTTATTAAACTGCACACTCTACTGACTAAGAAACCAAAAGAATACATATGTAAGACACTGTGTAAAAGATTTACCTTCCTGAACACAGCTGTTCTGTGGGATTTTAGACAATATAAGGTATTTTACCTCACTGATAGTGGAAACTTCCAAGCTGAATTGAATGCTAATGTTTAGATACCTTAACCTTCTTCATACACATTCAGTTATCCCTGGAATGAACACCTGTCAGATAAGAAAAATAAATAAGTTAATAAACTAAATATAAATTATATGTATATAAAATCCCTCTTCCATACATTGATCCTTAAGAAGGGGGGAAGAATCAGTATTTAAAGAAAGCAAAAAGTTGGGATCATCTGCAGCTCCTCTCAAGAGTTTCCATGCCTTGGGTATTTCCATCAGAAATGAGCTTACAAAGTGGTGTTATTTTAAAAAGTTATTCCATACTAGTAGATCTCACTGACCTCCTAAAGATGCAGCTGCTTTAATACCTGTATGAAAATTACCAGCTTGCACACAATGACACCAGTACATGAAGGTGTGATTTGGAATAACAGGGATCGTGGTCTAATAAAACTTCTCTGGTTTTATTACACATGAAATATTTATTTAAAAGTGTAGGATATATACCAGTTTATAATGAAGTGTCATAACTCCAATATTTACAATGTGCTGACTACATTTAAATCTTGAATGTCTTTTCTTAGTGTTACTCACTCAAGCAAAGCTGATTGATTTCTAAAAGTATTTTGGCTAAGTTGGAAGCTATGGACTCCGTAAACATCTAACCCTCCCAAGGTGAGGAGGCAGATTGCTACAGCAAGCATAATTAAAATCTCAAAACAAAGATTAATTCGGGTACTGAATTTTAACTTTTCAGTAGAAATGCAGCAGGAAAAATGAAACAAAATTACTTTCTAGTATGTGAGTGAGTATACTCTCAACTCTGCTAAATAGAACAGGGCATTCAAGGAAGTGTCCCTGCTGCCAGTCATTGGAAAAGAAGGGGAGAAATCCTGTGGAACAAATTCTCAGAGGATAAAGTTTTTTCATGAAAACCAAAATAAATTGAATTCAACAGTTTGCTAACTGCAAACTGCTAACCTTATAAAAATGCGTCAGTGATGTTAAAAATAAACAATGCAGCCAAGAAAAACAGCCAGATTCCTCAGGGAATAGAGTGAATTCTCACTGGCAGTGGTTAGCCACTCACCTTTCTTATCCTGATAAGCAATTAAAATGCTATTCCATTAAAGCCCAACTCCAGCTACTTGAAGTTTGTCTCAACTTAGATGGATAAATGAGTATGGACTATGCCTTCAGTTCCCTGCCTTTTCTTATTAGCTGCTTATGCACAACAGATTAGCAGATCTTGTGCAATAAGTGTTAATTAAGGGTGTTTATTATTATATCATTATATTATTTCCTACAGTAGAATTAGAATCCTTCAAATACTACAAAGAAGCACATATGCAGTACTCACACTAAAGTAATTGGAAGCTTTGAGCATCAGTATGCTACAGAAACATATGTTCTTAAATGTGACTTATGAGGAGAGCTTGCAACCCTGTTGGATTTTACTTTTTTTCCTCTGTAATTCCATCCTGACATAAAACACATTTTGTATGTATAATTTTTAATACCTGTACTTAGGGCCTTAACAGTGACTACAGTCTGACAGTAAAAGCATTAATAATGTAGATTATTGTCCATGCCTCTGTGCTATTGAATGTTTACTTACACAAAATGAATAGGTCCAACATGAGCGATCCCCAAATCATGGTGGCTTGGGGGTTAAACAGTCACCTGTCACAGAGAGAAAAAATAAAGCAGAAACCTGAACTTCTTTCACTCACTTTTCAACAGAATGTCATCATAACACCCTAGTATTTCTCTCTGCATGCTGTCCAGGACTCACACCCACTAACCAGCTGGCTTAGGAAAAACCTTTCTCTTCAAAAAATTCAGCAGAACTGGTATGTTCATGTTAAAAACTCTAGTTATGATTAACATTCATCTATAAGAAAAAACACTTCAACAAACCCAACAAACAACACTGTTGAGAAAGAGACAAAATGTAGGTAACATTTCCAAGGATTAGTTTATCTAGTTTAGTACTGAGCACAGATAAACTTTATACTTCACTCACATATTGACAGTAAAATAATTTCTGATTTTGCTAAGTCCACCACTGGTTTTAAGCAGGCGGCAGAATTTTGTCATTCATAGAATGAGAAATAAATGATTTGGAACTTCATTTCCTTTCATCAGAGCTGAGAGCCAGACTCACCTAGCCAAGGACAGCATGAGGGTTGTGTCAACACAGGCAACTCAGAAATTGTCACTGCCATAACAAAAGATTTGACAGCACCGTTTCCAACTGACAGCAGAGAACAGAATGCATTTTCAAGCCTCTATTGCTCTCAGGAAAAAAGCTCTATTGAATCTTGCAGAGACAGCTGACAACATTATTTCCCTGCAAATGTTTGCCCTGCCCACCTTCTGCTTCACATTTCTACCTAATGTATTAAAGCAAGCAGCTGATGAGGGCAGGTTGGTGGTGGGAGAGTGTCATGTGGATGGGATGGATGAGAATCAGGGAGATTTGCCATTCTTTGCTGCCTACTAGGAGGCTGTTTATGTTGCTTTTGCACCAGGTGTAGTAGAGGTATGAAGTGGAGAAGGAGGGTCTAAAAGAGAAAGTAATAGAGTCAGAGTTACAGATCTGCCACTCTGCATGTATCACACCAGCAGTGCCGATGGAGACTTTCCACTGTGCCTTTTGCAATCGGACTTGCCTATCTCGCATTGGCCTTTTTAGCCACCAGCGTGCTTGTAGCAAGTGTGGGTAGAGCCCTTGCAAATCTTCATTTGCGAAGCCTGGCCATGATGAGGCATATGTCAGCAGTTCCTAACATTATTACAAATTTGGTTGTGGTGAATTGAATGATGTCAGGATTTGTGTACAAGCCTGACAGAAACAGAGCTGCTAAATGCAAAGAAGAGATGGAGCCTGTTAAGTATTTTGTTGATTAATGAGGTTGGGTGACCATAGTCTCAAACACAGTTTCTGTCCCAGTATAACTGAAGGTCCCCTCTCATGTCTCTGTGTTCATACCTTTCTGCAATTACCATAACAATGTAATTGTATCCTGATATATGTTTAATTAATTAGAATCAAGCAAGGAAGATACTGTTGACATACACGCTACAACTGAATCTGACATAAATTGATAATGCTGGTATAAATTACTAATCTTATTTCTTATTTTAGGATTAATTAATTTTTTTCTATGTTGACAACATTTTCTCTTTGAATATTATGATTAGACTAAATTCAAATAAAATAAAGCTTTGCTGTGTGCCAAAGGGAAGAAAGGACGCAGTCCTCAGCCGATGGTAGGGTGAAGGCTGGAACTGGTTTATTCAGAGAGCATGGGACTCATATACGGTTCAGGGAGAGGCTCGGAAAGTGGGAGGAGGTTGGGGCGGAACGTGGCAAGTAGGGGAAGGGCTAAGAGGGAAAGAGGGGAATACAGACGGGGCGTGGGCAGCTTCACATGATGACGCTGGGTTACATTACAAGTCAGCCTATGAAAAAATAGGGAATACACAACCAATTGGAAACCGGTAACTGGGTAGCCGTCACCAATCAAAATAAAACATACAAATGCAGGGGAATAACTATCTATCTAATACAATAAGTCACTATCTATGCTACAGAACATCTTTTAAAATATAAACTTCTGAGTTTTGAGGTAGTTGTCCATTTCTGGGGTTACCACTTGCTAGAAACTGTTCATCCTGGTTGTTTTGGCAGTCTTTGAGACAGTGTTCTCTGACACTGTTCCTTTCAAATTTTCAGCCAATTGAGAGTTTTAGAGACTGTTTTTTTATCTACACATGGTAGAAGCAAAAAGTGATCATAAACTATGTAGAGCCTCCTCAAAGACTCATGTCTCTATGTTTAATTCAGTTTTGCGAGGAAATTGGCATTCTATGGATACTCCAAAATAACCTTTTTTTTTCCTAAGTGCTAGCTTCAAACTTTATGGAAGACTTAGTCCACATTTTGTCACCATTAAATTTCATTTCAGAACAATCCTTGCTCCTGGAACTGCAACCAGACTGAATCAGGAATCGAGAAATGGCCTCAAAAAGGTGTTTTGTTAGTCTATATTCATCATATGGCAGCTGAATAAGGACCAAAACTCACAGCTGAGCCTTATGGTTCTTACTGAATTGCACTTTTGAATTTAGGTCCCCAGGTGTTCACTTACATGCAGAACAGTGAAATAAACATGAATAATGTTTCAGTTACTAAAGTCTCTCTCTTTTCTTGGTGGTTGAGAAGCTTTGGATAAATGCCCAATAGAACTACTGTCTGGTTGCCAGACACATTTCTTCCTACCTTTTGGCACTGCATTTACGGAATACACTTGAAGATAGGACCTCCACTGTAGTTCAGCTGAAATCAGTTATCCAGTAATGCATAACATACTTACATACACTTTCTCTCTCAACTTGTACCACTATGTTTACATATATTCTTATAAAATCCAGACATTAAACTGCTTTAAAATACTTAATGACTCTATTAGTCCTCTAAACAGCTATTGTGTAATGTGTGCTGAGTATTGAGGATTTGTGCTCTGAGCAATGAAAGAAAATAGGAAACCAACAGGTTTTTTTGAAAAGGGATAGATGACCAAAAACCTCTCTATAGTTGCTCTTATAGTAAAAAATAAAAGCAATCTTAAGACCATAATGCACACACAAATTAAATTACATTTATAAGAAGTATTCCGATCACAGCTGAAATAAGATTTATGGCTTTCCTCCAATCAGAGATTGATTATTTTATTTATTAACAACAGATGCATAACTACAAATTCAATTCATCATTTTTATTTAAGAAAATACTGTAAGTTAGTATTTAAATCTCTATTTTATTCAATTCAATGTAAATTCTCACAATTTATGGAAAAATAGTGTGAAGTCAGCTGTATGGACACTTGGTAGGTTTTATATGAGTATCAACCAAATTTAGATAAACTTTGTTTCTCTTTTACTCTTTTTTATTTTCTTTTAATAATATTAGGATATGTAAAATATTAGTGGTCTAAAGATGCTTGATTTTTTTATTATCAATGGACACATTTTCTTCTCAAAGATGCAATAACCCGAACTAAGTATGAAATTATTTTTATTTCTCTGATGTCTCCCTAAGTGCTTTTTAGATTGAGGCTGTATCAGTTTCTTGACTGTGAATGCAAACTTTGGTGGCTCTTTAGACTACTTAATCCTTTCATGTTGCATGTTACAGTTTTAAGTCCCAGAACTGCCTTACTGCTTATTGTTAATATTTCGAACAGCACAGAACATGCACTCTTCTCATATACTTGTCATAAAAGTAATATGATTCTCACAGTTACTATAGGCAGTACTCAGCATGGTTCTTTGTGAGGAAAAAAAAGTTAAAAGTCATATCTCCATAAGTATAGCTTTGTTTATGTTCCACAGACATTTAAAACTATTTTGTTGATGTCAGCTGGATTCCAGTCTTGTAGTGTTAAAACAATGAAACAATAGATGAATAACTGAGAATATGTAACAAGTATAATCTTCAAATTTCCCATTAATTCCTTTGTTTCTGTGCTATCATATTATTATAGAAAATATTTAAAAATTAATACATTCAGAAAGGAGAAATAATGAGATAAATAAAAATTAATTGTGGGAGAAATAAAACTTAAGAATAAGTTACATCATTGGTGACTTATTGGCATCAAAATACTTGCAATTATTTTACTATTCAAACTGTGTTTCCACCAGGTATGAACTCACACTATACTTGTTTTCCAAAATTAAGCACTTTGTCTCTTTCTTTAAAAAGGATTGCACAGTCGAGTGGTACACATCAACTAGACAAGCAATGCTCATCCTAGGCTGTGCTCTAAAAGCAGTGGGCAGAGCTGGGAACCTGAGAGTGATAATGGAGATCAGAAGTGACCTGTCTGCACTTCATTGAGGGAATAGTGGGTGTTGTTAAATAAAGCTAATTTCCTTTGCCTGATATATTATAAAAGGCTTCATGAATGCTTGAATGAATGTGGCGGTGACAGAAGTGTTTTGAAACTTTAAGATCTAAAACATGGAAAATAGCATGCATTTGATATTGTATTGATCTATTCATTTAACGGAATAATGGCTACTAATATTATTTTTATAATTTTGTATAAAAGATGTATATGGGGGCGATCAAATGAAATGCTCTCATCATTCCTTTTTTTATCTCATTACAAGAAAATTAGCAGATCATGATTTAAGCCATCTGTATAATTTATTGGACAGACCTGGTTTTTTTTGAACAACAAGAATTCTTGCCTATTGAAATCTTTTAGACAAAGATGATATATTTATCATATATATTTTTGATATATAGCTCTCATAACTTTCCATTTAAAAATCCTGATCTTATAAAGATTTACTGCCCTATAATAAAACGTTGTGTCTATTTAGAAATTGAGTATGGCATTTGAAAGGAAGATATCAGGATTTATGTTCTTGACATGTGAAAAAAAGGTCCTGAATGGAGTATATTGGGATCTACATGTGAAGATTCTTGTCACCTGACTTTGACTCTCTAAAACTATGGTATCTAGTTTACATTTAAAATCTGGACTGGCTCTATGGTCACTGGGCAAATTCTTCCCATCCTAATGTGATATTTACTTCTATTTATTGATTATAAGAGTAGCTTCAATGGTTAGCTATGATGTCTGAAATCAGACAATATAAAAGCCTTGTAATTATTATTAATTAATTAATAACAATTACATAATTACTTCCATGTTTGTTTTATCAGGATATAGTATTGATATGGACTAGATTTAAAAAAATATCTATAATTGTATAAAGGAGGTAGTGGATTTGAAATAATCTGCAGCAAATGTAATCCTGGAATTTCTGGTTTGTGAATCTTGGCATATAGTAGGGCTAGTTAAATTTAGTTCTTTGTTTTTCCGTGAAAGAAAAAGAAAAGAAGCAACCATTATGCTTCTGCCTTCACAGCCATCTACTGCATATCTGATCCAAAGCCCTCCAACACTGTAGGAGTTACTTTCTCATGTGGTTTAATCAGTCTGCCCCAGGGGAAACGTCTACTGGCAAAGATAAGCTGCCATTTCCTACCTTTGGGTGACAAGAAATGTCTTAATCCTCTATCCCAGAGCATTTTCTGGAATTTAAGAAGCTCACATGACATCTGACACAGTCAGCGGAGAAAAGCAGTGAAGTCAGGGGCTGAAAGGCATTGCGAGAGTAAATAGGAGTCTGGAGAGCAAGTGAATGAGGGAGGAGAGTCACTCAGCCGTGCTCTGTTTCTGCTGCCGGTACCTCATCAGTATTGACTCCTCCCTGCCAAGAGCACGATACTCTGCTCTTGATTTTGGATCAGACATGTAAGGTCCCAGAATAAATGTCTGAAATACACACATTTTATACTAGAAGGATAGAGATAAAGCCCGTGTTTTAAGTGGTTACTTTTGTTTTTTCAATGAAACCTAAACTCAATTTCACAGGTGTTTTTCTATTTCTATAGATAACTTTTGCAAAAAACCTAATCAAGTGCAGCAACAAAGATCTAATAGGTGCTTGATAATCAGCCTCAAACAGTTCTTTTAATGGAGAGTGTGCAATGTACTCTGCAAGCACAACTGTCCTTATGGATTATGTACTGTATTATATAGTATTATCATATGCTCCTCTCTGATTGTTCAGACTGATACAGACAACACAATGATTTTTGTGGGGTTTTCCGTGAGTGTTGTTCTAGACTTTTCTATTCCATACAATATTTTGTGGACATTCATCATGCAGCATTCTAATCTTTTGGTTAGACTTAAACTCCTTTCTCTTCATATATCAGAAACAAACAAATGAAAAAAACCACCACCTCACCACAGAGTATTTTTCAGAAGACGGGAAAAACACCAGAGATCTTTGGATTTCAAGAAGTGAAAGGAAACCTAAGGAGAATTTAAAATCAACTTTGCAACAATCTTACCTGGTTAGCTGTAGCTCATCAAAACTAGAGCATGCTGAAGTTAGCTACTTAATCTCCCTCCTTCATGAGGAAAGAAAGATGTGTAGTTATCTAATACTCCTTCACAGAGACCAGGAGGATGTATACAAAGAAAGGATTAATGAAAGTGTTATCATTCAACACAGATATCCTCAAGGAAGCTCCAGAACAATAAATTACTAAATATAAAAACATAGTACCTGCTGCAGCAAAGCTAATGGTGCAAATCTTTTAAAACTAGAACTATCCATTAATATATTCTACAACTAGAATTTTTATTGCAATTCTTCAGAAATCAAAGACTGGACATTCATTAAAGTAAAATGCTTTTACTTGTATAAGGGATGGACCCCACTGCAATTCTGTAATGCAGCCAGTCTTCTGTTTATCTTTATTCTGGATGTGTGGCTCTAAATCAAGATAAAAACCAACTCAACATGAAGGAAAATAAAAAGAAGGTCATTTAATCACCCCGTTAGCTTAAAATGATTATTGATTCCTGGAGGTGATGTCTAATTCTGCCAGAAAATCCATTTCAGTAATGATTACTGCCCTCTGCTTTATCTATTATCATGGAGGTTATTAAAAGTGGGAGTCTCTAGGGAAGCATATAGCTTTAGACCACTAATATCATATTTAATATGTTTTTAACAGAACAGAGTTTCAGACTGTGCCCTTTAACCTACAAGTGAATCAAGGAGACAGTTAGGAGAGCATAGGTTTAATTATTATATATACTCCACTGGGATCTAGTCACACACTACATGATAGATAAATATCAGCTGGGACAGCGACATATTGAACTCTTCATCACTCTAAATTATCAGGTGCACACAGCTCTAGAAATAACATACTCAGAAAACTTGCAATACCCTTTTGAAATAGTTACTCAACTTGCTGTTGCACTTTACTAAATAATGTTCATATCCTGTGACAGTTGTATCATGTTTTCCTCCTGGCTGCCCTTTCAAAGTCACAATGATATAAACTAGTGTGGGAACAAAGAATTGTCTACATACTGAAACATCTGTTCTAAAATTATGTATACACAGTGACTCTTGTGTGTCCCATTCCAACTGGATTATATAACTAAACTCATAATTAGCATAATCTGATAAAAATCAAATATTAAACGTTTAGATCATCTAATCTAGTCACCTTTTGTGATCCTAATTTCTCTATATATGCGAATCTCCAACTGTATGAAAAAAAACAAGATGACATATAAAGTAGCATATTAAAATGATGTTGTTTGAGTATTCCACAGACCACCTGTTGTTAATCCTTTAACCTTTTTGAACTAAAACATCAGTATTAACACCAATTTTCATTTACCATAATGTCTTTTTCTCATGTTTTTTTTTTTTTAAATTTGCAAAATGCAGTGTTTCATGGATCAGCTGCAGATCATTTTCCTAGGTTTTCCACCACCATTAATGAGAATGTGGAGACTACGTGTGACTCTTTCACATTTGGGCTATTGAAAATAATTGTATATTTTTTTAAATCCCAGAAAAAAACTTTTTAAAAAGTTATTTTAATGAGAGATGTTTGGAAAAGTAAATTACATAAACTAATTTCTGAAATTAATTAATCTGACAGTATTTACAATATTAAAAAATCTCAATAATAACTAAAAGCCATGTGACAAAACTCATGATTGCCTGCATATTTATAACATAATAAGTCCCTTCACAATGCATACAATATAATAAAGCATTATTTTATTATCTGCCACGACCAACAAATACTGTAGATCATATCAATGGTATTATATTAAATATGAAGAGAGGCCCAGAATCCATGAATTAAAAAAGAGTATCAAAAAGTTATAGTTCCAACCAATTGCACATATTTTGGGCATTACAGACCATGAGGCACAACTACTTTTAATCCTTTGGTAGGCAGTCCTTATAACCCGGTGTGAATGATAGTAAAGTTACGAGTTATGTATTTTCCAGCATTTTGCGAAAGCTATTAATATTAATATTTTACCCACAAAAAACACATGGGAGATTACATGAGTCTCTTTGTTCTGATCTCATTCCACTACACAAGGGGAAGAGAAATCTGAACTAGTCAATTTTCTTGTCAAGGCATCCCAATGATGGTAAACAAGTGCAAATAGAGATCTTGGTCAGATGAAGTGTCATTCACACAAGCAAATGCCCCCCAGAGTTGTGCAAACACTAATAATACCATGGTTTTGAAATTATTTGCAAACAGAATTCTGCAATATTCTTACATCTGAGAACTCAGCAAAAGGTAATTTCAATTAATATGTGTCATAAAATAAACTTTTTTTTTTTTGATCTTACTGTTCTTTCCAGGATAATTTTCTTATCTCTTGCTGCTCCTAATATTGCTAGAACTTTCAGACCTTTCTTAACCAATGCAAACTTAGAGGGATTACTGAAAAGCTTATCATTGTTTTTAAAAAACTTTTGTATTAGACCAACAATTTATTAGACTCTACCAGAGGCCGAGAAGGCCTGATAATTACATTTTGAGATGCAGTGTTCAAACTATTGGCTAGCCAGGGAACAATTATTAAAAATGTCATAGAAATTTGGTTTAAAGTTTTCACATCAGTTGTTTTACACACAGGTGATAGATGTGATCTATACTTTATAAGTACAAAAATGAAATACTTTTAGCATTTATGTCAATGGGTGTTCTACCATTAACTTTAATGGGAAAAAAAGGTTTCACACTATACTGTAAAATTAATAAAGGCATGTATGCTCTCTAACACCCTATAACTCATAGTTTAATGGTTAATTATTTTATTCTTGAATTGCTGTTCATTTTGAAGGATCTGTGGCCCCATAAATTGTTTATCTCAACTGGGTCTGTGGATGCCTTGATATTTTTATGAAATTCCTTTTGTAATAATGTATATACTTCAATTATTTTTATGTAGTTTCAGTAATTCATTATAATGCAGAGAGATATGTCAGCTATGCCACTAGTGCTACAGCTAGTGCTGTATTTCCTGCCTTTATTGAGTGATATGATTAATTTATTTTGAGCCTTTATAAGTGGACTTATACTGCTCACCATTAGGACACTTAGTAAAAAGCTGAGGTTGCTTATCACAGAACCTCTAGAAAAAGAACACCACCACAAAAACAATCCTAGATTAATGTCCTTAATGTGTCACTGTCAGAGAAGTCAGCCAAAGCACAACATACTTTTTAATGGAAGTAATATCAGTTATTTTCTCTTCAAAATACAGACATAAATATAATCACAACAATAAGGAAAAAAAAATAGTAATTCATTGACCAGGGCTGGGGTCAGATCCTCAGCTGGCATGAATTTGCATGCTCCATTACTGTTAATTGGATTTATGCTCCCTAAAGACCAGATGTTCTATGTTTCTCCATGTATAACACTTTCAGAATCATATTAGGTTTTCACTTTAGTATTTTTATATTTTTTTACAGACTGGGTATCATTTTTTGACCATTTCATACTGAACATTTTGTTCAAGAACAGCAGTTCTGTGGTTTAGTTAAAAAACCTACAAGTAATGATCTTCATTCCTGTAAATCTCATTAATCAGAAGCTATTAAACTTTTTGTCTGTTCTTTTCCCTTTCTATGGACAGAAAACAATGAGCTATTCCAAAACATACACTGAGTTTGAAACTTATTAATTTCAATAAATTATCATTTTTAAACAGGGCAATTGCTGTATTTTGTGGCTGAGATACTGAGACTCCTGCTGATTTAAAGAAAAGAAGGATGTCAATTGAGCATTGCCAGCAGTTTGAGGGAGGTGATCCTGTTCTGCTACTGAACACTGGTGAGACCACGTCTGGAGTGCTGTGTCTAGTTGTAGGCTCCTTTGTACAAGAGAGACATGGAGCTCTTGGAGCAAGTCCCATGGAGGGCTCCTAAGTTGATTAAGGGCCTGGAGCACCTCTTTTATAAGGGAAGGTTGAGGGAGCTGGGCCTGTTCAACCTCAAGAAGAGATGACTGAAAGGGCACCTCATAAATACTTGCAAGTATCTGCAAAGAAGGTGTCAAGATGATGGATCCATGCTCTTCTTGGTGGTGCCAAACAAAAAGAACACAAGGCAAGGGGCAAAAACTGATGCACAGGAAGTTCCATCTGAATATGAGGAAGAACTTCTTTACTCTGTGGGTGACCACGCCCTGGAGCAGATTGCAGAGAGAGGTTGTGGAGTCTCCCTCACTGAAGATATCCAAGAAATGTCTGGACACAGTTCTGTGCAATGTGCTCTAGGATGGGCCTGCTTGTGCAGGGAGGTTGGACCAGATGATCCACTGTGTGGTCACTTCCTGCTTGACCCATTCTTTGATTTTGCAATTAATTTTTACATGGAAATATTACAAAACTTGTAAAAATAAAGTTGACATCTAAAACTTGCCACTTGAGGAAAATACCTCACATGTAGATATTTGAGGGAAGAACTAACACCAAGAGTTTCATAAATTGATAAGAAATTTTATCATACTGCTATTAGCTTTATTTTACATAAGCCTATACTTGTCTAGCAAAAAAACACTATGAGATTAGCAATGGAGCAATTATTAATGGCGCCTTTTTTTTTTTCATCATTGTCTCCTATAGTTCTCTGTTCCTTAGTCCTGCAACTCATTTTCCTTCTTCCCCCAGTATCATAATAAAAGAAGATAGATGGTGGGAGTTATTCATAGCTCCCTTCTTATATCTGTTTTACCTCTAAGGCCACCCATTACCAGTGGCAAATATAGAACAAATTTATTTTTCCGTAGGTCCTGACTATCAAGAAATGACCCAACAAATGCTCATTGACTAGTTTTGGAGAAAGAAGATGTGTCAAACCCAGCTACTTTTTCATTTTGTCATTTCCAGACAGCACAGTGAAGACTAGAAAAAACTTGTATGCGGTGGGAAACCTGGTTCCTGTTGAGCTGTGAAAGGGGTGCCATTAGGCACCACGAATATTTCTGCCAGGTCAGCAAAGTATGAGATAAGTCCCCATTAGGTAGTTTATAACTACGCACCTCTTTTTTCTTCCTTTCCCTCTCTCCTCCCCCTCCAAGACTTTGATAGCCAGCAATTCTCTTTGCTGGCACACACTGTGGCCTTTCTCAGAATATAATTTATAATGTTTCTATCTGTCATTTCAGTCTCTGTACTTTATATTTTTTCATCTCATAATCCTTTTCTTTTCTAGATTTTTGTCACCCTGCAAAAACACTAGTGTTTATAACCTCTCTGGATACACTGAGTGGCTTTGTCATCAGAGGTTTTTGTACCATCCTCAATGACCTGTTAGCAAGAATCTTGTAAACATTCTGTCATAGTAAGTGTTAGTCTGTAAATCTTCTGTTATCTTAACTTGTATCCTCAGAATATTGGCATATTATGTTCTTGGCCATTGACTAATGTGATGGGCTCAATACAGTAAAATCTTCAGATACTGTTTTTCCTTAGTGGTATTTCTTTTTTTGCCAGAAAATGGCCATATTAATCAAAAAATTTGGTGTATTATTAGACTATGATTTATTGGGACTTCCCATGCTAAATATTTTTAATTAAAAAAATATTTCCAAAAGTGCAATATTCATCTAGAATAAAATGTAAAAATAGTTGGAGACAATTTTTGTGCAGGTTTGAGCAATATCCTAAATGAGACATATAGGAAATTCCAAGTATTATGTTTAATATATATTGCCAAGGGAGAATGTAGGGAAGCACAGCTCTCTATTATTTCAACAATGAGAAATATCCGAGGTGTCCAGAAAGCTTAGCAGACAGTTGTGTTATCTAGCACTTCAGGCTGACATGTATATTTTGTATAATCAGTTATGCTAGTCTTCCAATAGCTAAACTTTCCAACTCCTTTGCAAAAGTTTTGGGTGAGAACTAGGTATTGCTCAACTCAAAAAAACCCACAAAATATTAAGATAGTATATTTATAGTTTGTTTCAATTTCTGTTTCTGTCTCAGTTTTTAATTTCTGCTTTAGAAATATACAAGAACATTGAAATTGAAGTGGAATACTGGAAAACCATGAACATTTAGTTATAGTGTCTCCAAGGTGCCACAGTCTAGATATTAAAGTCTGTCTCAGATAATATCCATATGTATATTAATACACATACTCATATATATGAAGGAGTATATTAAACATTATGAAAACATTATGAACAATGCTGTTTTTGACTTATGTATTATGTTATAAAAAATATAGGCATATCAAGAAAGTAGGCTAAAGTTAACCTCTTGTTCCAAAGAGGCACTAGCCTGTCTGTAGTGGCTTTGATAGACATATTGTTGCTCTGAAGTGTAAGAAAACCTCTGCTATTATTTTGGCAAAAAATTGGGAGGCAAATCAAAGAAATTAAGTAATCCTCTTCACTATATGGATTTATCTCCCCCTTGGATTTGCAAATCAGAAATACAAGTATGTGTTCTGGCAAACGTTCCATTTTCCCTTGGACTTGCTGCAAACTGATCACCAATTCACTGCTGCCAGGAGTGGAGGCTGGGTGAAATGGAGAAATCCTTTGAGAAAAGACTGGGATTTGTTTGAGTGAAATTCTAAGTGCATGAGTATTAGTGACACTGGAAAACTCAGTCATCTGGAAATCAGGAAATGAGTATCACCACTTTACTCAATCCTTTGAACCATGCTTAGAGATAGCAAGGCACATTGCTCCATTTTTCAGGGATCAAACAACGCTTATGAATAATAGCATCACATTCATGGTGTTCATGTCAAATAAGCACATACTGAAATACTTGAATATTAGGAAAAGCAGAAAAACACAGTGAATATTGGAATCCATCCTGGGTAATGTTAAATAGTGTTAGCCAAAAAATCCTTAGATTTATTCCAGGAACCACTTCATGCTTATCAACAAGAATGCAGAAAGCATATCTCAGTGGTTAGATGAATGAACTGCTAATGGGATAAAGCAATCTGGAATAATTAAATTTTTCAGATAATGCACAAAGTGTAGCTGAATGGATAGTACTGTAAATAGTATCCCTTGATCTCTGTCAGTTCTGTATCCCTACACATAAAGAAGATGACAACAACAACAAAGAAAGCACTTTTCAAGATGACCAGAGTCCAAATATTTCCTCAGCCATTTTCTTTCCAGTCTTTGATTTCACTGGAACTGATCAAGATTTTCATTTCCTTCATGAAGGTGTCCACAAAATTGTTTAGGGCAACACATTTTTTTAAAACCACTTCTTAAAAATAAGCCTCCCCCCAAATAAGGGTTTAGATCCTTACTGATAAACCAAATGTATTTATCAGGAATTTTATAATGCATTTAAGGTGTGAAAAAAAGTTCCCTTGCTTGTAAAGTTAGTGTTTACAGAAAAGGATAAATATTTTCCATTAGACAAAAAAACCCCACAGAAACCACAAGAACAGGATATATTTTAGTCCTGTTGTTTAGATTTTCAGAAGTTAGTATTCAGTCATAGTATGGGCAGAAACATAACATGGATAGAACCAAATGCCTGAGAATCGATCATTTGTACGTTGGGTTTTTTTGGCTGTTAGTGATATAATCAACCCTCTGGCTGGAAGAGAAGGTCAAATATACATCAGTATTAGTAGGAGAATCAGTTGATAGTAGAATTGGTAATGATATTTTTGAATTTGAGATACAAAACTAGATAGATAGATGTTTTTAAATAAAAATGTTATAAACGTAAATCAGTCAAAAAAGAGAGCAATTTTGTGCTGACACAGTTGGGAAAGCTCTAAAATTAAGATACTGTTAGTACTAAAAGTTCAGTAATACACTTAAGCTGATGAAAGGACTGGGACAAGAATGATTTTAGGGGAAAGAGGATTCGACTGCTTTCACTTTAGCTAAAAATTAGATATTTTTTTTCCAGATTAATAATCTAAACTATTTCATAATCAGCAAAAATTCTTGCATTGGGTAGCTGTAGATGAGTAGTTCAGATTACTAGTATAAGATTTCTACTTTCATAGTATCTGAGATATGAAACTGACCTAAAGACTAATTATCCTCTCTTTTTATATTTAAAATCACAGAATTAGTGAGTAATTTAGGTTGAAAGAATTCTCTGGAGGCAACATGGATAGGCTAGCCCTTTGACCATAGCAGGGCCACACTACTTGCAGTTGCTCATGGCTCTGGCTGGTGAAGCGCTGAATAGCTTCAAGGCAGCTGCTTCCACAGCCTCTCTGGTTTCCAGTTGCAGTGCTTGACCGCCCTTTTTGTTGTAACTTCTGGTTATTACTTTTTGTATTATCTCTGTGCAGTTGGCCTTTCAGGGAAAAGGAAACCAATGATGTGCTATGTTTGGGGTTCCCTAATACCCATAGTAGATTGCCCAGAATGTTTCTTCCCCAGAAGTGTTCAAGGCCAGGTTAACTGGGGCTCTGAGCAACCTGGTCTAGTGAAATGTGTCCCCACCCATGGCAGGGTTGTTGGAACAAGATGGTAGGACCCTTCCAACCCAAACATTCAATGATTCTATGAAATTCTTATTTTTCAAAGCTAAGTAGTTTGTGACTTCTAAGCACTAAGCTGAAAGCTCAATTGCCAAAATATTCTTTTCCAAAAAACCCTTTATTAAGTTGGTGCTTACTCAAAACCAAACAGNAAAATTAGATATTTTTTTCCAGATTAATAATCTAAACTATTTCATAATCAGCAAAAATTCTTGCATTGGGTAGCTGTTTTTCCCAAGTAGTTTTAGAGCAATATCTCTAAAAATCAGTGACTTTCCCAGAAATAAAGGCCAAGAAATTTTGCTAAAGGTGAGAATGGAGTGAACTATGTAAGCGGACAATTCTGGGTGCCAACAAATGGATTTTTGATCTTTGAAGTATGTATACACAGCTTGCTTTTACTTTCCTATCTAATCCTTAGAAGTCTTTTCCAACCTTAATGATTCTAACATGCTAAACTAATCTCTGAAAGGACTCTAGCTCTGTCTTCCAACCATACCAATATACCAAACCATTATATAACTAGAGAAAAAAAGTAAGTCTCCATTATTATTTTTCCATCTGCTTGAACAAATCCAGTTCTCTTGGTCTCTTTCTTATATATCATGTACTCCAATGGCTCACCATCTTGAAGGCCCTTCACTGGACTTTTTTTAGTCTTTTCAAATTCTTAAAGGAACAGAGAGCTCCAAGCTGATCATACTGCCTCAAGAATCTGTCTTGCAATCATTGAATCAGAGGGAATAATCATTTCCCTTATCCTGCTACAGTCCTCCTGATACAGCTTCATGTGTGACTGGCTTTCTTTGCCACAGGGGAACTACGGTGACTTACACTCAGGCTGCTATCCACCAGGGATCCAAATATTTTCAAGCCCAACAGCATCCAGCTGGTACTTCTGAAAGATATTACTCCATACAGAACTCTTTATTTGCCTTTTTAAACTTTTTGAGGTTTCTGTTGGCCCAATTTTCCAAATTGCTAAGGTCACCCATTTGTAGCCATGCCTAGAACACAGACCAGTCTCCTTTACTTGGAATTATCCATGCATTTTTTGGAGGTGCATGTCATCCCAACTTCAGTTAATAAATAAAGAGGATGAACAATATTGGCCCTCATTTCAGTCCCAGAGGGCTACTACTAGCTGCCAGTTGTTCTTTGTGCTGCTGATCCCAATACCTTGAGCCCAGTGTTTCAGGCAATTTGAAATCCCACCTCACCAATTTTTCTTTAAGAATATTATGGAAGACCAGCGTGGAAGATCCCACTGAAGTAAAAATAGAATATATTCACTGCTTTTCCCATGGCCAAGGAGGCAGTTGTCTCATCCTAGAAAGCAACCAAATTGATCAGGAATAATTTTCTTTTTATAAATTCACACTGACTGCTTCTGATCATCTTGATGTTGTACTTGTACCTTCACAGGACTTTAATGAAGATTTGCTCTGTAATCTTCCTCAGGACTAAGGTTAGGCTGATCACTCCAAAGTTTACCAGGTATCATGGCTGGGTGGGGACCACTCTCCCCTTCCCCTGTCCCTCTCCACGTGGCCAGGTGGTTGGCCACAGGGTCCTCCCCAAGTCTCAGTAAGGAGGACACATACACACCGGGAACAGGAAGCAGAAAAAGGGATTTATTCACCTGGATAAATGTAGACCTCATGGCCAGGGTCAAAGGGGAGGGATACAAGGGAGACCAATCAGAACACAACTTGATGGGGGCTTGCATACTAATTAGGAAGGTAAGAGGTGGCTTTTCCAGGGGCCGGGGGAAAAGGGGAGATGGCTTTCTAGGGACCTGGGAGAAAGGGAAGGTGGCTTTCCAAGGGCCTGGGAAAAAGGGTAACACAGCAATAAACCTCATGTTATAATACAGTAAAAAACTCAGGTTTAGTCTACTGCCACAATCAGGTATTTCTTTCTTGTCTTTCTTGAAGAGTTCTGTGAAAACAGTTGTCTTCCAGTCGTCAGGAACCTTTGCCAATAGCCATGAACTTTTGAAGATGATAGATGTTGAATTCACATTCATACCAGTCAGTACCCTCTGCACTGCTAGATACATTCCATCTGCTGCCCTGAACTTGTGAATAAAAAGTCCACAATCCAATCCCTTTCATCCTACTTGTACTATATTCAAATTCTGTTAGTGGTGGCACAAAGCTCCCATTATTTGTAGAACTAAGATTTAACTCTGCCTAATTAATGCTTTAGCTAAATAATCAAAACACAATAAAGTTACTACTACTACAATTACAATACTAGTATGTAAGAGAAAAATTAAGAAATTAATAACAAAATATTCCTCACAAAAGATTGTTATTTATTAATGATCCATTATCTATTCCATCTCCCCACCCCAGTACCTATGTATATGTTGTGCTCACTCTTCAATCATCCCTGTAGTTATTAGTCCTTGCCTTCCTCAAGCAGAATAAGGCTTAGTGTTTGTGGATGTGTTTGCTAAAGGGCTCATCAGCATCCTCACTTTTTCACCTGAAGCAGTGCTATTGATATCCCTGGTGGGTGCCTCCAGTTGGGATTATTTGTGTATTTCTTCTCTTCAAATGGTATTCTTTGTATTTTCTTCCAGCTTAAGTTTCAAAATTTCATAAATTAACTCTACTCCAGCTAAAACCTACATCCACCTCATTCAGTAAAAACTGCTTTCACATAAAAAAAACCCAAGCCAAGCCAAACCTCCTTTGTCAGTAACCCTAGTTAATGCAATATTTTTTTCATCAGAACTCTTCCTGTTTGTGTTAAAATTATCACTGAGCATGAGAACTGCAAGCAAGACATGATTTCTTTTCCTTCCTAAACTGAGTTTTAGATTGGCCATTGGAGAATGAATATATACACATACAAAAGGTCACAATACCTAGCCACAAACGTTTTTGATGTATTTATTTCAATATAGAAATATACAGGGTACTGGAGAACTAACAGAATTTCCAAAGTCTGAGTGAAACAACTGGTTCACTTTAAGGTAAAAATGTTTTGTTTTTTTTTTAACATGCAGTATCACTGTCGTGCAAAGTTAAAGAGAAAGGAAAGAAAATGTATGTTCTGGTGTAATATGTGATTATGTTTCTCATTTATAAGTATTCTGCATGAGAGGGATAGAGATACTTGTTGACTGCACAGCAGACATTTCTAACCCATCAGATAACCTCTGTCATTTTGATGCTCAGGAATGTTTTTTGTGACATTCCTTCAATTCTTCAGGCAGAAAAAAAGATGAGTCATTCTTTCACTTCTAAATGAAGGTTTTAAAGATGAAAAGTTGGGATGCGTTTGAGAGGATAAAAAAAGACTGGTGAAATAAAACTACAGAAAAAAACAATACAGTTCATTAGTGTCACTATAAACCTGTTCCATTGAGTTCAAGGGGCATTAATACCTTCTGTTAAATGAAGATTTAACAGTATTTTCCCTTAGAGATCCAAAATAAATTAGATGAGAGTACAATGAAGCTTATTTGCTTCTTTTTTTTTGTTTGTTTTGTTATTTTATCCCCATTAAAATATTCTTCATGGCTCTTTAACACAATTAAAATCCTCAATAGTGTATACAGAGCTTTAGTCTAGAAATATGTGAAGATACAACATCAAAAAGAAGTGCAATATGAAGTATTTATATTCAATTTTTATCCCTGATTGCTCATTAGCCAACATCATTTAAACACATTCTGTGAACATGGCAGAAGGTAATTAACATGGGTCTGTGAGTTCTTCTGATTTCAGCAAGACTATACATTTTGTTGGCAAGACTGACGCTAAAGATCAGATTCATGAAACCTCAGCTTCTTAAGGACGTCCCATTGTGCTGCACTCATTCCAACATCTCTTGCCCTGCAAGATTCTTTAACTTTTTTCCAATAATCTCCAATCATCATCCTTTCTCCTCTTGCTGCATGTTGAAGCCTTAACCCCTAACTGCCATCATTTCCTTTAATTCTGGCTCTGCTAAGCTGCTGAATCACCCTCCCTGACTGCCTTCCCTTCTGAACGGTTACTGAATGTCCCTTCCTCTTCTCTTACCATTTCCTTTTTCTAACAGTCTGTGCATTATTGTCCCACTCCAAACTGCATTTCAGTTCTCTGTGTCCCTTTCCTCCCCCCTTGAACCCAAGCTCTTTGCTTCTGTTTACTAAATGTTTTGACATTAGCCTCTTCCTGGGCATGATGCTCTCCTTCAGTTCTCAGCCTCTTCTGATTAATCCTATTATAAAAACTAGTGATAAAGACATAGATCCAATTCTGTATTTGTATATAAATTTATACATATGTCAATAAATTACACAAACATTAGAAACTCTTTTTCTTGTCTTTATTTTATTTACAGGCTAGACAGTAAAGAAAATAGAGGATTATTAGTGACATTGAATCAAAATAAATATTATTAAACTAAACAAAACAAGAATAACTGAATTTTGCAATCAGAAAGTGTATGATTCACCACCTAACACAAAATTTACGTTATAACTGCTGACTGACACATAAAACTGGACAAATCTCTTCAGGTCTTAGAACCATCTTCTACCTTGGAATGTGGTGTGGGGCAGCCCTACTAATTTCATTATACTGAAAGTAGAACAAGAGGGTAAATGACAGAGGAGTGGGTGGGCAGAATACATACAGCTAAAGAAATATGAAAAGGTTAATCTGAACCAAGTCTCTCTTCAAATGAAAAGGAAATATTAAGAGGTAGTGTCTTCTGGGAGTCTGAAGAAATTAGGGTGATAGATACTGTGATATTATTTAACTTAGACTTTGATCCTATGAACAAATAAGCATAAATGCAAATTTTTAAAAGAGCAAAGGTCTAAGGGACTTCATTATCCAAGGAAATACTAAGACACAAACAGAATAAATGTAGTTGGAGTGAAACTTTCATATCATAAAATACATCTCATTAAATTACTCAAGATCTCATTTCCATTTAGAAGTGTCTTTTCTTAAAAGTAAATACATTTAAAAATCATTGGGAAATTAATATTTTTCAACATTAACTATCATAATCAGCATTATTATGGGAGAAATTAACAATTGCTCTTTATGATGTCATAAACAGTTGATATGTCTCCAAATATACTATTCAAAGTCATATGCCCTAGTAATTTTATGAAATAAGATGTCTGTGTAATATGTATATAAATTCATGGACTGTAAGTCAAAAACTATGGCTGTCAATCATGATATGGACAGATGCATAAAGCATAATTCTTATATAATGATGATGCTGTATTTGTTCTGAACTTCTGTCTCCTTTTCTTTCTGGCCAGAACTCTAATTAGAAGAATTCAGGCCAGCAAGGGAGACACTGAAACCATATAATGCATATACAGAACAAGTTTATGGACGTTTTAAATTAAAGTACTTTATGGAAAGGCTGTCAGACCCTTCTATTAGGAGTATCCATCATTATCCTCCTATTTTACTATTTTTTTGCTCTGAACATTTCTAGTTAGTCTGCACATGAACTTATCCTGCTCAACTATGTCTGCTTTGTAAAAATATAATAAACTTGAATCGGCTAAAAAAAGGAGATCCAAATCTATCTATCTATCTATCTATCTATCTATCTATCTATCTATCTATCTAATCTATCATCTATGTTGTTTCTGTAACATTTCTTAGAGCAATATCTATTTATTAATCTATTTTTCTATTTAGATATGGATCTATAGTATTTCTGCTCCAAATATGTTCTCTGTCCACTCCCTGAAAACAATATTATTTAATCCCATCGTGATATATAAAGTTTAGCTTACCCAGTGTATAAAAGCAAAGAAATGTAGCTTTGCATGTCATATAAACATACGAAAATTAATCCTTCCACCCCACAACCAGATTGTACAAAGCAATTATATTCTGAGTTGTGGATAAAAGTATAGTTAATCAACACACACTTAAAAATACAAAATAAATATAAATTTATGGGTTTAATCAGAAGATGACTTATACGTAATTAACATTTATAAGGTGAATTGTTCACTCCAAGTTATTTAAAGATCATTCATACCTGAATATATCCAACCTATTCAGCCACACATTTGGAAATGTAATTAAATTCCTTCTCCTTATACATCTTTTTAAGAAAACCTACTTAGTGTGTGATGGTGGGTACAGACCAGAATACTCAAAAAAGAAAAAAATAAACTCTTCAGGAACAAACATAGAGCTTGTCATTGGGTAAACACAATGTCAGTCAGGTATATAGCAAATTTCTGTGCTCTTAAAGAAATTTTCTCTAATGATTTGTGTAACTTGAAGCTGCAAATGAAGGGATTATTTGAATTTATATCCACTCACTAAAAATTACATGTTCAGTTTAAAATAGATTTCTGACTAACAGCACAGTGGTAGCACTAAAGCTTTTTAAACTAAACCTGGTATGACAGCATGGTATGCCTGTACTCATACTGCAGCCTCATATCACTTTTCTTTAAAATATTCTGTGCAAAAAGTGAGTGTGTAATAATCACAAGGTTGACAGTTCTTCTTTCACAGATTGAAATGATTTATTGATGTCAGCAGGTGAACATGTACAATTTTGAAAATGTTGTACAGCATGTTGGTAATTAAAATGCTAAGTTCAGAGTTAAAATAATATCCCAGCAGTATCAAAAAAGGTATTTATTAACTGGATTAGGACTACAGCCTCAGCTTTTTTGCCAAAAATGGTACCACCATGCAAGAGAACAGGGTGCACCCATGTAAGAAGGGCATCAAAGAGTTACTGGAATCCTGAGACACTACCTAGAACATAAAATACTTGCAGTTTAGAAATGCAGAAAACAACAAAATATAAGCAGTCATAGGAAATGAAAACGGGTTTTGTTTGCAAGATAGACCTATATTCAGAATACATTCAAATAGGTAAGTTTCATGTTACTACAGCAGTATATATGGGTCTGCCTGCAGAAGTCAATTTTTGACAACCAATTCAACATTAGCAGTTCAAATGAAGTGTCAAAAGAGGCTTGTGCATTGCTCAGAGGTATAAATCAAAGACTAAGTGTGAGAAGTTGTGGTCACATTTGCACAGCACTGATGACACTGATATTGAAGTCCTGAATGTAGTTCTGTTGTCTAAGCTGGGAAAGCAGGTCAAAGAAAGAAAGAACTGCAGAAATAATTTGATTGATAGGGAAAAAATAGCTTTTGGAGAGCTCAATCAGAGAATCAGAGAAGAGATTATTTTGGAAGGGACCACAGTGGGTCATCTGCTCCAACCTCCCTGCTCAAGCAGGGTCATCCCAGAGCACACTGCACAGAATTGCACCCCAATGGTTTTTGAATATCTCCACTGAGGGAGATTCTATGACCTCTCTGGGCAACCTGTTCCAGTTCACGGTCACATGCACAGTAAAGAAGTTCTTCCTCATATTCAAGTGGAACTTCCCATTGCCTCTTGTCTTATTGCCTGGCACCACCAAGAGTCTGGATTCACCTCTTAACACCCTCCCTTCAGATGCTTACAGGCACTGATGAGGTCCTCTCTCAGTGTTCTCTTCTTGAGGTTGAACAGGCTTGCTCCCTCAGCTTTTCCTCATAAAAGAGATATTCCAGGCCCTTAATCAACTTAGTAGCTAGTCCTCCATGGGGCTTACTTCAGAATCTCCATGTCTCTCCTGTACTGAGAAGCCCAGAACTGGACACAGCATTCCAGATGTGTCCTCACCAGGCTCAGTTGAGGGGCAAGATCACCTTCCCTGACCTGCTGGCACTGCTCTTCCTAATTCAGCCCAGGATACCACTAGCCTTCTTGGCCACTGCTGGCTCATGGACAACTTGGTGTCCACCAGGACCTCCAGGTCCTTCTCCACTGAGCTTTCCAGCAGATCAACCCCTGGTGCAGTGGATTATTCCTCCCCAGGTGCAGGACCCTGCATTTGCCTTTGTTGAACTTTAGACAGTTCTTCTTTGCTCATCTCTTTGACTCGTATTTAGCTTTTCTGAAGAGAGTTGAATTAAAAGTGTTTAAGAGACTTAATGGTGGTTTGGAGGTTTGGGTTGGCTCCCTGCCAAACCCAGCTTTTGGCCACACAGATTCCCCCCTCCTGAGAGAAAAAAAAAGGTACAAAAAGAAAATTGTAGTAGAAAATATATATATATATATTCACATATATTACAATTATATACAATGAAACACTATGAATATACAGAACAAGAATCACAGGCGGGCGTGCATACTGGATACAAGATCATTCTTTAACTTAATGCAGAAAGGCACCACAATTGCTAGGAAGCTGAAGAAAAGTATTAGGAAAGGGACACAGTATTTTGTTACTGTGTTTTGAAGTGATTGTTTATTATTTATTATTTCCGTGGTGTCTAGGAATCCTAGCCATAGAATAGAACAGACAGATTTGTGTTTTGCTTTTCTTTTTTGCCTTAAAAACTTCCAGTTATAGTATTAAGCTAATGTTAACAGCAGAATGTAGGCAAGTTTGTAAAGTACAATGGCTGGCAAATTATGAAAGGCTGTCTGAGATTATATGCGATAAAAGTCTCATAGGTGTTGGGTTTAAAATTACATGAACTGAATTTCATGATAGTGCAATGCCCAGACTTAAGTTGACAAAGTGCAAAAAAAAAAAAAAGAAAAGAAAGAAAGAAAAACAGTAGTATGTGGGGAAAGGAGATCAGAGTTCTTTGGGATTGTCTCAAAAATCAATGAAACTCAAAGAATTCCTCCCAGCATGTGTTTTATAGAATAGTAGCTATGCTTACCTTTGCTTTGCAGGGTTTGTTATAGAATGACCAAACCCGATGGTCATCCATCTTCTTCCCTTGACCTCATATTTTTCTCCCAAATCCCAGGTAAAAACTTTGGCTCTCCCTGATGATTGAGGGGGACAGTTTATAGGTCTCTCACACCATTTGCAAAGTATTAAGTTAAACTCAGTCATCTCCATATCTGACGTCTGACTATGTGTGTGTTAAATGTGTAAACGAACAGGGGAAAGGGGTGTTCCAGCCTTGAATGCTTTTTTTTTTTCTTTATGAGCCAGCATTGCTCAGTTGGTTTTCATAATTGATATTTTTACTGAAGAAAACTGCAAAGTCTGCAGAGTTTAAAATAGCAATGATTTTTGCAAAATCACACACATGCATATATATATATTTATAAATGTATATTTAAAAAAACCATCAGGAACAATTTAGTCCTGAGAGATGAGAGGAAAATTCTGAGCAGTCAAAAATATGACATTATTGGGAAATTTTATGAGAACAATTTAGAGAGCTGTAGCTAGGTCAGGAACTAAAACATGAAAATACATGTTCTAAAAGGTAAGGGAATCACACCACTGTAATAGCAATCTGAATACCTATAGAAGTGAAGTAGATTTAAAGTGACTGCTAAATAAAATGATCTCTATAACCAGCATAATGAACCTGCAAACCCCAGAGATGAAAATTCCATTTTAGTAAATAGATTATATATAGATTATAGTGTATAAAAAGACCAGTCCCTTCACAAAATCTACAGCCTAAGGTTTCAGCAACACTTATAAACTGAAAATAAATTTGTGATATGGTAGTATATGAGCAGAAAGACTATGTAAGGGAGTCAGGCTTGATTGATTCTTATCAATGGTTTGAATAGTCTTCATAGTCACACCTGGTTCCTAGACTAACCAAGGACAATGGTGACAAATTAATTTACCTTAACTTTATTATGAAATATTTCTACATTGGTCACTGTGCTAGGTGACTTTTTCCTACTATATTTATAGTGACAATTGTGCTGATATCTCAGACTTTCTGTCTGAGATATCACTGATTAATTTAATTAAATTTCCTTTCATGCATATAGTTGAGATGGTTTCAAATTTAAAAAAAAGTAACCTATAATAATTAAAAATTCAATAATACCGTAAGATGAGGTTCTGTTTTCAAAGATTTGATCAAATATCCATTCATTTTCTATATCTTAATGTAAGATTTGGTATGTCTGAACTGGAGGTATTATATGTTTGAATTTTTTCCTTTGTTATGCTTTACTATAGATATTCTTCTATTTATCTTCATCACCGAAGATATTTTTCTTAAGTAAAGCAATTTAAATTTATATGACAGAAATGAAAAACATTTCTCAAATGGCCTGTAATAAAATATCAATTCTGATATGAAGTATGACCTCATCTGAGGATGCTGATTTGTGCTATAAAGTATCTGACTGAGGTGAGTTCAGTTGGTTACCAGCATGGTTGTGATAACACTAAGGTTGTGAGTTTGACCCCCATATGGCCATTCACTTAAGAGTTGGACTTGATGATCCTTGTGGGTGCCTTCCAACTCAGAATATTCTGCAATTTTAGAGATATAAGTCTCCACAGCCTCCATATTGTCAGAAGAACTATTAAGTACTGTTTTCGTTATGATACTCTCTATTTTAAAGCTAGCATCATCATAAGTGTTTGGACTACCGAAACATCTCTGTAGACTAAATCTGAGCTAATCTTCATTCTAGGACACTGGGAGATGGTCTGTGAATAGCAAATTAAATGGTCAACCTTATTTCTATTTGTTTTTAACCCACCTGTGCATAAAGCTGAGATAAAAATGCTCAAATTGGCTAATCTATTTTCAAGTTTAACTAGGACAAAAGCTATAGTCCAACATAAAAATATCATAAAAATTTAACCCTTTGAAATATACAGATCTCAGCCAAGATTTTTCTTATGTCAGAATGACTTTTCGTGATGATTAAGAAGCTCAATCAGATTGAACATCTTGCTCACCAGAGATTTCTGAAAGAGTGAAATTACATCCTTACACCTGTGGCTCAGTTTACCTTCAAAACTTTCCTGGGGCTGCCGCAAGAGCTCAGGCTTAATTGTTCCTTCACAATCAAGTTTGAAAGAAGCTTGAGGCCTCCCAAGTTTGACTGTTATTTAACATGAAGGTTGATAAAAAGGAAACGTACTGGGAAAGAATGAAGCTTTTATAAATGAACGAAGCACCAGCAGCCTTGTTGCTGATGTCAGTGTCTGTTGGTTTTACTGTAATGACATATACCAGACCTACTGGAAGCAATCCACTTGTTTGCCAAAGCCAGATGAGAATTAAGTGTCCCTCAGTCTCAAAGGGAAACTTCCCTGCCAAGGGTGATGTTGCTAACAGCCTTAATGGCATTCTGGCTACATGAAGAGCAAATGTAATCTGTACATGCTGACAGTTGGCTAGTGCTTATATTCCCTTCCCACATGTGAATACTGCAGTATGCCAGCATGAGGTGAAGGAAATCCATTATTACCACTTCCCAAATGTTCATCAGTCAGAAAAAAAATATGGAAAAAAAAAAACCCAGTCACCAAAACCCCTCCAATAGTGTGGGTTTTTTTTTTGCATGAAAATTGTCATCCAGCAGCTTCTACATCATCATCATGAATGGGTATGCATGAACTACCCAAGGAAACAGTATCAGTGTCAGAAGTAAGAAAGAAAAGTGAAAAGTAAATTCACAGTTTGAAATGGAAAAATTAACACGCATTATCTATGTGGTCCTGAACTAGAATAGCTTCATACTGGGACAACTCAATTTAGAGGGTCTTCACCAGTGAGAAGGACCTAGTGCTTCAAGCATCATCTTGTTTACTAAGACCTTTTCCTCAGGTAACATGATACAAATGTGAATGTAAAATTACCACTACTTACTTACCATGTAAAGATCAGCATGTTCCTTTGAACAGTCTGGAATATTCCTGGTGCAACATAGTGCAAAGAGAGACTAGAAGATATACAGATGGATAGATATCATAAAACCCAAGAAAAAACCTGTCCTCAGGTTTGAAAATAAGCCTTTGGACAGCTTTAATTCTCACCTATACAATGCAGGATCAGAGGTGGCTGAATGAGAAAAAGGAAATAAAGCTGCAAGTTGTAAAGGCTGAAGGAGACCCTGGAAAATTCAGAGATATCGTGGAGCTGAAGAAAGGTATTAGGAGATCATGCATGGAGATATAGAGGAAGAAAAGATTTTCAGAATCGATTTCTGAAGGGATTCAAGATGGATTTCAGAAAGGAAAAAAAAAAAGGAAGGAATACTAGCTTTTTTTTGTTTGTTTTGCTTTTAATAAGTGACTGTTTTAATAAGCTACAAACACAAAAATCAGTAGCAACCGGTTGAAACTGTTCTGTGATGTTATGCTAAGCATGCACACTGCTAGAGGCAATGTAGGTCTAGTTTGAGTGAATTCTACATACAGTTTAGATGTGCTGGAACATGCAGACAGTGCTTATGGAGAATCATAGCCCAACTACACCTCTCTTCTGCACTCAGTAACTCCCAACTATGGCATGTAGAACAAGCAGCAGTAGAGATTTTTAGGGTGTTTTTGCAGTTGAAAAAAAGTATGAGAAAATAACAAATATTAGTTTTGTTTAGCTATTTTTTGAAACAGTTTGTAGCTTGTGTCCTTTTAAATATATTTGTATTTTCAATAGTAAAATTAATGTGGATTAATGAGTGCAATCTTTCATTTAAGAAAAAAAATAATTTCAAAACATTGAAAAAAATTTATTTCACACTTTTGTAGTCAGACTGACTAGGAGGAATTAGCAAAAATATTTTGAATCAACAGAAAGCTGTATGTCTTGTCCATATCCAGTAATTTCTTTGTATTTTCTTATGTACATTTGAATTAACTGATTATTTTCTTCTCCAGATGCCATAATCATTAGTGTGACACGTTTTGAGCTTTATCTCATTATTTTTGTAGGAAAAATGTGAATTATCTCTTCTTCTAAGAGAGAATAAAACCTTAGTGTTTTCATTGTTGTTTATCCTGTGGATATGTAATAGTGGCTATCAAGCATTGCAAAATACTTAACAAAATGCAGGCAAAAAATGTTTCAGAGGCAAAATAAGCACTCACCAATAAGTAATAACATATACAATTAAACATGTAAAATAAACTTCCTTAACCTGCAGACCAGAAAAAAATTAATTCCACAGATGGCAATTTAGCTAATAATTCAAATAGCAAGGTTGGATAAGGGAGGAATTAGCAATGCTTGCCCACCCCTGTTTCCTATGCTATTATCACAGCTGGGTGTTCCAGTCAGTGAATGATGTGACATCTACATAAAAGCTGCCTTGTAGTCTTTTACCACTGGTTGCTAAAGGAAAGAGCACAGGGAAGGTATATCTCATCTGGCCCCTGACTCCCTGCAGGTAATTTGCTTTTGCCCTGTGACAGAGTTCAATCCTTTAATAATACAGGCAAACATTGGGTGAACACCTCAAGTAATGCACAGACGGGAAGAATTACTCTAAATTTAAAAGCCACTCTGACACTAATGGTCAATTCAACAGTGCAGAAGGAGACGCCCTTCCCCTTTCTAATCACGCCTGAGCTACTTGGCTTCCCATTGTTTTATTCATGCACTTACTCAGAGATTTCCATCCTCTATTATTTGGTTGTGTTTGTGTGCAATTCCTGGCCCAGGAAATACAGCTAGCCTTGGAACGGCAAGAAAACTTTTTCCAATTCCTGGGGTGGGATCTTGTCCCTGCTGAAATCAGTAAGAAAGTGCTGTGGACTTCAGTGTAGTTAGAAGTCCACCTTAGTCTCGTGTGCATTACATGCTCGTGTGTTCATATATGTATGTGTGTTCAAACCACGGAGGTAAAAGGACTCCTAGTTTTTAGTCAAAGAATTGCAGGATTGTCCACAGAAATAAAGATTTGGTAATTCAGCCTAGAGATGAGTGGTGATGGGAAACTAACTGTAAGTGTTTAAATGACAGGAATCTGTTAACAGCTGACACCCGTTAGGGCATCATTTCTGACACACAAAAGCTCATGATTCATTCTTTCCTTTTTATGATGCTCTTTCAGACTATGCTCTGCAGCACAAAACTACCGTACTTCAGCTTCTAGGTGCTATCTGCTACCTCTTATGCCACACCATAGTATTTTTCCAACAATGGCTCTTCATCAGCTTTGTTCGCAAGGTGGCTGTAAGGAGGGTACAGTATAATTTTCAATCTGTTGTCAGAGAATTTTTATAGCTCTGCCCCTCTAAATAGTTACAGTCTCCACGTGTCATGCAATTCTAACAGTACTGGAAACTTTCTGTGCTGGTGGGTTAAAACTGAGATGTGCGCGCCTGTTTAATGCTATGGTCTCACTGTTACAGTTATGTACTGAATCTGGATCTTGGAGGTAGAGAAGACTGCATTACTGACTGGATGTAAAAGAAATATTAAAAGAAAAAAAAATGGAAAAAGAGAAGATAGCAAAAAACAAAGAATGAAATCTAGATGCAAAAGCTGTGCATAGCACTTATTTTCAAGATTAGTGTCACATTGTCTGTTAGTTGTTTGGTTTTTGTTTTTTTTTTTTAAGAGGAAGAAAAAAAAAATGACAGTATGGAAGAAAATTATAGGTATTTTAATTGTTCTTTGGCAAAAACTTTTCAAATTTTTCCAGAGTCCTCCAGACTCCAGAGAAATCACACTGAGATGATGTGTGGTGTGGTGTTTTTCTCTTCTCCTGTAGCTGATAGCTGTCTGGAGAAATGGCAAAGACCCCTTATAAAGCCACTTTATAAAGCTACTATCCGCTGTAGAAGCCAAACCCTTCCACAGCTGAGTAAAGGGTTAGGCAAAAAGAGTGTTTCCTACTGGGGGACGGGGAAGGTGTCTCCACTAGGTGGCACCGATGAAATGTGTGAAGATTCACAGTTTGGCAATTTTGGTATTCAGTTTTATTTTAATTTCTTTTTTTAAGAATTCTATAAAGAGAGAACATAATTTTTTCCCTGCTTGGAAAAACTAAAAAACCTAGAAAAACTCAACTCATTTTCAATAACAAGAGTTTGCTTGCTTAAGATGTCACAAAAATATATATATCTATGCAGAGGTTACTTTGAGATGTGCATACATGTAAAAAGAAATGTATTCTAAAGAAGAAAAAAATAATAATGGAACCTCTATTACATTATAAATTTGAGGTTTGTTTAGTTACATCTTTTAAAATAATTATTTATTTAGGGCTTGTTGACCTACACCTGAAATCACAAATCAGTCTTGTCAGTTACTGCACTGAGTAACTCCTGTCTTTAAACTCTTCCTTAAGTGGGCTTGCAACCCCAGTGGACAGAGGAAGTCAGAACTCAGGATTGAAGTGATGAAATTCCCTGTGTTGTAGATGAGAAACTGAAGGAGGATGCATACCTCTATGTAATTCCAACAGCCTATCCAGGTCTTCTGAGTCCTGCCCCACTGACAAATCTCAGTTGATTGTCTCAGTTTTATCACTGTGGACTTTTACTCAATATGAATCAGTGATCAGTATGAATTAGTGATCTGCTCTGTTCTCCAGATGAAAAATATATGGTGGCAACAGAAAAATCTTACTATGTTTTTGATATAGAAAGTTTACTTTGCTTTTTAAAAGCAGGAGCAAGTTGTTATGTATCATAGCACTGTACTTCATTATATGGCCCTGACCCTAAAGAAGGTGTCAATACTCTGTTTAGTGTTGCTCAGAAAAGCTTTATTTCTCAGTGTTACTGATGAACAACTGATGCAACACTGATTAAGATGACAAGAAGCATAGATATTCAAAATAACAAAACCAGATAAATACATTTTCACGTTTTCTTCTTAGTGAAAAGAAGTTTTGTGCTTGTAAATACCGATCACATGCTAGACCTGCACTAACACATCTATTTGGGCAGTACTTAATCACTTATTAAAAAAAATGTTCAGAAAAGTTGCTGTGGTTTAATTGGAGATATCTTACACGTTGCTGGAATCTCAAGGGCTTGCTGACATCCCTTACTCTTTGTGAATGAGGACCCTTTTTTATTTTCCCTTCATTTGTTTAGCTCTTTGCCTAATTGATTTTCTGTGCTAATACACTAAAGGTCTGAAGAAGGCAGAGCCTCAGGTGTGACAGATGAAATAACGTGCTTTTAGCCATTGCTTTTATCTTCCATGTCTAATGTGTTGGTTACATCTGTGCAGTTTAACAGCAAGATCAATATGTCATTTACTGCTGGTATCTGAAAGAATTTGGAAATCTGTTTGTACTTTAACTATTAGGTTTCCCTTGAAAGACCTTCCTTACCCTGTTCCCCTCCACCTTGTTCCCCCTGAAGTCAAATGCTGAGGAAAATGATATTGCTTTCAATCTCCTGGTGTTTGTGTATGCATTTAAATTTATTAGGCATTCACCTTACTGCCAGTTACCTAAACTACCTTCTTGGCAATTGCATCTAATAGTCGATTTATTAACTTTGCATTTACCTCTAATACAAATGCTCTTCGGGACATATTTATTGCTAGTGTTTTGAGAATATAGTTCCTGAACATGAGAAATATTCCTACAAGTAGGAAAATCATTTGCATGACAATGAATAAACAAAACTCCTGATCCTGTATGCAGTCCTGGTTTGTAGTCACAGAGGTGACTATTTACCATGTTGTTTGAGTAAACACATTTTGACCTCAAAAGTTGACAGAAAATGCCAAGAAAACAGGACTGACAAACAAAAGTCAAAATGGTGTTTTGTGAATAATCTGTAGTCACAAATCAGTTCAATTCCTTTTCATGCCCTTTTCATTGTATGTTGCAATATTTTCTCATGTCCTGATTGTTCTTTAATTTGGGTGAACTTAGTCCTTGCCACAACAGTGCAGTGTCATTTCTCTGCCTGCCATTGCTATTTCTGTTATCTTTCACACTGTGACACTTATTTGCTAAGGAAACGCTCAAACACAAAAATTGCCCTCTAAATAACATGATTACCTTATTATTGATTTATTTCATAGTTTGCTGTAAGTGTTTGCAATGTTACGCTCTGGGAGATCTGTGACAAACAAATAACAGTTTCCTGCCTGGAAAGGCTATGCAGAACAGCAGTCCTGCAAGGAGCTTACTCATTCCTGTGAAGTACTGTGCAGCTTTACCTGATCTGAATTTTGGCCCTGCCTACTTTAATCACACCCTACACCCTGACTGATCCCACTATGACAAACTAGCTCTGTGTCTCTGTTTTGAAAAATTTGTAAGAACTTGCCTGAATAAAATCGACAATTTAATAGTAAAGATATTAACTGTTATTGTGATTATAACTAGAATTATTAAGACCAAATTATTATGCATAACAAAAGCAACAGCCTGAATGTTCAACCCAGTAATAAAGCAGATGAAACAAGTTTCAGGTTCATGATAATGTGAATTTCCTCTGCTTTTTCCTCTGCTTTTTAGACATGCTCTAAACTGGCATAATCAAGTATTGAAAATAACAGTTGGAATGATACATCCAGCATAGCTGAGTCCAAAAAAACTATATTTATTCCTGTTGTTTAGATATCATCAACAATATCCTCAGCAATCTCCAACTGTACATGAAGATAGCATGCGAGTACTGAAAAGATCTTTTCAAACATAGCAAAATTATTTTGAGAGACTCTTATTACTGGCATATGATCAGTTTAGAAGACTGAAGTTTCACAGTAAGTCAAATTGCTGGAACTTTGTTGGTGCAGAAACATTACTTGAATAAGACCAGCACTTCCCTGCATTTCTGACTGTTACTTATTATTTTTAACTTTTACTAAATGCAAGTGATATTTGAATCAATTTTCACCAGAGCAGGTATTTATCTTCAATGCTGCTGAGAGATTTCCTGGTAGATTTCTAAGGCCAAAATGTATTGTCATGTTCAGGATGACTGTCCATACAACACAATCTATGTAGTTTTACCAACTGGTTTTTGAACAAAGTTCCTTACTTCTTGCTGTCTTAGAACATAAGTCTTGGAAGGATACTCTGTCCAATAAGGTGATTGGATCATCAGTAATTCACAAATTCAGAAATTGTGAGAACTTTTAATTTCCCTCAGCTTAGAATATGAATATGGATAATATTAGCTTCCAGTTCTTAGACTTTATTATGACTTTGCTTTTTTAAACAGCACTCTGATGCCTCCTGGAAGTATTCATGGATAGTGATAAACCCTTTTTCTCTTTTGGATGAAAAAGAGACTCCAGGCTAAAGAATAATTTTACATAGTCTTAGAACTTTTTCAACCTATTAACATGCTTCACAATCTGTGGGCTACAGATCTGGGTGTGGTGTCCAATTAAGAGTCTCACCAGTTAATAATCTTATTAAAACTGAAAATGTTTCTTTTCATTTTGATTTGCCTTACTCCTATACTTACTATACCACTGTGGAAAATCATTTTGGTGTTCCCCATGATACCCAGGCCCTTTCCAAAATCACTGTTTTCAGAAATAATCCATAAGAAGTTCAACAAAAGTATATGTAAGTCTAAGGGTAGTGAATATACTTTTATTTTTGATCAGTGAGTTTGGGATTGTCTGTGTTAAGTTCAGCACCGAGAACTTCAGTGTTAGACTGTCTTACAAAAATATTATTTAAATGCAATACCTTTCCATGATTCAGAGTTTTATTTTTGCTTTGTTTTGTTTTGTTTTGGGATTTTTTGTTTTGAATCTGCCATGAAATTTCTTGAACCTAAGATGCCCCTAGGAAGGTCCATCACATCCTTTTCAATTGGTTGGCAAAAATTGGAGAGATCCAAGTTCATTATAGTCCATCATAGAGTCAGGGCATCTTATGACACATTATTGATGCTCTCCTGTTGTAGCATTATGTCCTATTTTTCAGGCTTTTCTTTCCAGCTAAAGACCCTTGTCATATGGATGATTTGGACCAAGATAGCCTTTCCCTCTGAAAGTACATTATTCCACTGTTAGTGCCCCTTTTCTTTCTGAAAGGAGGGAAGTTGCTGGCAGTGATGTAAGAGAGTATGTGTTTGGTACCTTGAAGCCACATACAACAGAAAAAACCCAATCTTTTACTTCACAGAGTAGTTTTAGATTGCACAAGTACTAATCTTAGTGCACAGGGATACATAGTAAATATGACACACCTTTTGAGATTTCAGCACTATAAAGTAATATATTCATGTAATTCTTCAGAAAATGGGAGCTTGTTATTCACAGATATAGAAGGCTCTAGTACAAAGTTAAGCCTCAGGTACTTACATTGCAACTGTCTTTTCATCAGATACCTACCAAAATAATACTTTTTAAGCATTGGGATGAAGAACTCTCTAGCTTATTTAAATCAGGATAACATCCCTGTTCAGTTAGCCACTGTCAGGGCACAGTGGGGCCATTGCCTCCTGTGGGCCCACCAGCCACAGCCCATCCCACTGCCCCAGCTAGTCCTGGGTGTTCCCTCTGAAACACAGTATCTGCCCTACAAGCATATTGCACACAAGCTTGTTGTGGCTTCTGCCACGCATCTTGCAGGGGTTCATGCTTTCTGTCCTTGAATGCCAGAATACAGACTCTGCTAGTCCTTAGCCTGGGTTTGTAAACACAAAATATATTAAAGTGCCATGTTTATTCACAGATGTCTTTACTGGTTTGCAGTAGGTACTGGAAGGAAAGAAATAAGTCAGATGTTTTTTGGCTGTAGCTGTTTAGGAAAAAAAAAGAGAATAATTTTTAAATTACATTTAAAAGAGGAAATGTATGAATGTATCTCATTTACAATCACCATCAATGAAAAGAAGTGAAGAAGAACTTTAAATCTGGTCAGCACGGCCACAAATTAAATGAAAGTTTTTGTCTTTGAAGTTTGATTTAGACAAAGTGGTGTTTTCCTCCTTTTAGTTTGTTTATGAGACATCTTAGGAAAGAATATTATTCTGTGCATTCCATGGCTTGAAGCCAGGCTCGAGGTAATTTATTTTTGTTCTTGTTTCAAATCTGGGTTTTAAAAGGGACAAAATAGAGAAAAATGTTAATTTGCATGTCATACCCATCCCTCTCCATAAAGTTCACCCCAAGTTCTGCAATCAATCAGCTTCAGAGAGTAAAGACCAATTTTCTCTGAAAAAGTTGAGAGCAGCCTCTGAGATGCAAAAGGTGTAAGTTCTTAGTAGTCTGTGACATCATGCTTCATGAAGAAGGCTTTCAGAACACTGTCCCTCTGGCTAGGGTCTTTTTAATGCAGCTGAAAACTAGCAACATCTTGCTGAAGACTTGTTTCACGATTTTTCATTTTTGTAACTTTTTTTAAGTTTATTATCAGGCTTTCTATTTATATCTGATAACTATCTCTTGGACAAGGAAAGCCATTGCAACCAACTGGAGTTATGTGACTCCTTCTGCCAAAGTTGGCAGAACTCCCTGGCATGCCATACAGTTCAGTTACTCTGTGCCAGATGATTCTTTCTGCTCCATAAACATGGAGGTGATGTGAAGGGGTAGGGAAAAAGAACAGTACAAGGCTCAGCCTCCCAAATAAGAAGATGGGTAGATCTTTCAGAAAACACTTGTTCCTGATCCTAAAAGCTACATCTCGCAAACACAGACTAAGTGTCTAATCCTCAGAAGTGATACGGAAAATGGTTGGTAGATGTGGGATTCATTCAGGCAGTAGCTACTCTACAAAAGAAGTTTTTTATGTTCCACAGCTCAGTGGAACTCTATAGTGCCCTTTGCAAGTTCTATTCTTCTCTTTTCAGGGTTATTGTTTTTTATTCTTTGACTTTCGTCTAAGATGTGTTAACAGTGATAAAAGCCAAGACTAGCACTCTCACTTTTTTCTGAGTGAGCTCAGAAGCACACACTGAATGTGTGCTTGCTTTCCTTCTGTGACATGAATATTGCATTCTAGTTTTGCTATGCCCCAAATAGAGATGAAGAGGTGGGGGGAGAGAATGAGAAAGAATGGCTTAGTCCCTACTGTGCTTTCTTGGGTGTTCCTCTGAGAGATGGATATCTAAATGCTTATCTTTGGTTTTAAGCCAGTGGAGGAAAATGTGATAGAGTAGTTAAGCCATGATTGTTGCAATTGTATTGCTTGTAGTCATTTATGCCTTTTTATCACACCTGGACTTTACTGACAGTAAGGCAACCAGGGACTTTATCTTAAGCAATTTTTTACTTTGGCTGTAATGACATTACAAGGCTCAGGGGAACCAAAATAAAAACTCTACACTTTAGTATACCGATTTCCAAGAAGAAATCAAAGTGGAATATTCTGATTATCCCCTTGGACCCAAAAATCAGAAATGTTCTCTGGCTAGGCTAATCTTCTTTCCTAGTTCCTGAATAATATTTACCACAGACGAGTCATAAATAGCTCTTCTCTATTTTTGCAACAAAAATGAAAACAGGTGATTTAAGCTGGTGTGTCAGATACGTGAGTATACCTTTCTGCTTCAAAATAATATTTCCTATTTTCAATAATTTAAAATTAATTTAACCTATCAATCTGTACTTTTTCCTTTTTCTTTTCTGAAAGGACATGCATTGGTCCTTCAAACACTTTGAAAATTTTTAATTCCAAACATGTATTCTCAAAATAAATAAGCAAGAACTTTTGGCGAAAAGACTTTTACTCTTGAGACATCCTCCAGTGATCTAATTTGTCTTTGAAAACACATGCCAAATTCCAAACCCTGTGGAGACAATTGCTTCCATACCATCCTCTGCAGCCACAGGAGTCAGAGGAGACAAGAAATAAAGAAATAAATGCAAAGATGAATATGTACTCTTTTTTTTCTCTTTTCTTTTTTTTTTTTTTTCAGTGATAGACTTCAAAGCTTAGTAACTTCTTAAAAAGTTAACGATCATTTCTCAGCTAAATTCAAGTATATGTTGTTTGGAAACTGTTCAGAATGAGATTTCTACTACTATTCTTTCTTTTTTTTAGCAATTCTTTCTCCTCTGTGGTCTTTTATTACTTGTTCAAATTGTGTGGAGCAAGTACTCACAGCCTTGTGCTCCAGTTTTGTTGTCAGTCTTAAATAGAGTTGCCTATTCAACCCCAATCAAAGCTAAGATCTGCTGCACATCCTTTAGTCTATGTACATGTTTTTGACACTGATTTTGTTTCTACAGCTGAGCAAATGATAGACTCATGCTTTTACTTTCTTTCCCTGTCACCTCTCCAGACTGTGATTTCATAAGAATGTTTTGTTCAGTCATGTTGTTGATATCTGTGTCTCATTTTCACTCTCTGTGAACATACAGGTGCTCAATCTTCATTAGTGCAAATAATCAGGGAAAGGACATGTTAATCTCCAGTTTGTCAAAAACAATTTTCAAATTGTCTGTTTAGTTATAATACTCAGCTCATGCTTCTTTGGTTAATTAGATCTGTTAACAGAGGCAAAGAAAAAATATAGCAGAAGCCTAGCAATGTAACTCTGTGCAAACTGAAAACTGTGAATGTTCATTCAGCACAATTTTTATATAAAAAGCTTATTCCAAATTTTTTGGTGCTGAAATAATTATTTTCTATATTAAAAAAAAAAAAAGAGTACTGAATGAGTGAAACTGTCCTCAAAAGAGAGAGATATTTATTTGAATTATTAAGTTTTCCTTTTTGGATAAGAGTAGTCTTTTTTCTCAGTCTTATACCATATGTGTCTGTAAAGAATGCTAAAGTCACTGGATTCCAGAAGTACAGTGTTTAGTTTTCTTTAGTTTGAAGATGTTTAAATGAAACCGCTTTTAGAAACTTTAACAGCGGGTGTGTTATTTCAGCTTGCAGCAAGCTCCTTGCAGTCCAGTGCTTCAGTCTACTGTCCAAAGGATTCCTCATCATATCAACAAGGATATGATGAGAAACAAAAAGAAGATGATAACAAAAAAAAAAGAAAGAAAAAAAAGAGGGAAAGAACCAAACTAATGTTTCTCAACAAAGAGAAGCCTTGTGGGTTTCCCTCCTCTGCAGAGTCTGTTCTTAATATTCCCTTAAGACAAAATTCAGTTCCTGATGTCTAAGTCTCTCCTAGGTAATTGATGGGTCTCCTGCATCTGTACTCCAGTAATAAAAGCCAAAAGTATGTAACTAAGCATTTTGAAAGAATGCTTACCTGAAATATGTCAGAAACAAAACTAATTCCCCATTTTGAAATAGAGTAATAATCATTGATTTCAGTGGGGCAAAGTTTTTACTCTTCTTTTTATTAACATTCTCATGCTTATTTATGTGAAAGTTCCCATCAACTGAGAACTAAATTTCAGTTTCATATTTCCCATCAGGGTTGAAACAGGTTGCAGAGTAAGGTTTGTCACAATATATTAGGGGTACTTCAACTTTTATACTAATACAATATAAATTAAATAGTAGATGTAAGAGACTAATGTGTCTGTGCAGCCATATTTCATAGTGATTTTTCATTTATTAATTTGTTATATTGATTGTATAAATCAATATTAAGCCTATATATGAGAGAACAAAAGAAAAGGGAACATACTAAATTGACATTTACAAATATGAAACTGGCATGAAATACAGTGTATATTAAGAACCTGGTTGAATGAACCAAAAAGGAAATACCAAAGGTACTTGCCCTATATCTTACAGTTAAAATTTTGTATTTGTAATGATTTTATAGTGTTTTATAGATGTTCTAAGGTTAGAAATCACTAGAACATTAATTACAATGTTCTATTATAATGATTATTATAATTTTAGATAACAATTTTTGTGATATTTTAGTAAATATATAAAATTTTGACTATCATAAAGTATGAGAAAGAAATTTGCATCAGTCAATGGTAACAACCTCCTGAATTATATGAAGAAATTTGTGTTCTCATTCAGAAGAACACATAACTAACATATTAGAATATAATGTAATTGAAAGAAATTTAAAAGATCATGGTTATTACTTCAATTTAGTTTAATTTTTCCTTTATTTCACTCTATCTCAACATTTTTCTTACTTCCATAATTCTATCTAAGATCTCAATAAATATATTAACTAAAGTTTCTATTATTTGAAATTTCTTTCTTAAAAATTATTGTGTAATATATTTAGCAAAACCAAAGTGAGAGGAAAAATCAAATTTAAATAAAAAATATTTAAACATTTTGGAGTTTTTTATCTTTTTTCCCATCTTTTTATATTTCCTTCTTCCTCTGTTTTTTTCCCCATGTTTCTACTGTTGAGAAGTTAAGTAAAGAAACATAAATAGATGGTAGAAATTAATTCTACTAATTGCATTGATTTTAAAAAATAATTTGAAATTTTTTCAGTTTTTGAGATTATTTTTCAAACAATAAAATTTCTATTTTAAATACTTTTGAATGTTTGTTTAAATATTTGTTGTATAAATATTAGAAATGAATTGAAATTGATAATTAATATTTAGGGCATGTTTCTTTACAGACACAATGCATGTCTTCACACGAGTTGATTTTAATATTTAGATTTTTTTCTATTTCCTCCTAAAAATCGTAATTTTTTTATTGTTAGACTTAGGAAACCATAGTTACAGAGTCAAAAAGATGTTTATTTTTGAACATTTTTCCCTTTTTTATTAACATATATGCATTAATATGGTTCACAATCTTTTATTGGTTTTGTTTGTTTGTTCTTTTTTTTCATCCTATGGCAATTTTCCCTGGTATTATTTCTTTTATTTCACTTCTTCTCACTCATTCTTCCTTTCACTGCTTTCTCATTGTATCTTTTTTCTTCAATCATGAATCTTGTTCTCGTTTTGAAAATTTTTTCGTTGTATTGTTTTTCCTTTCTAATGACTTTCCTCTCCTTCTCCCCTCACTTGAACATTTCATTTTTCCCCTATATTATGTCCTCTGAAGCAGATCATGCTTTTCTCTCATCCATTGTAACCAAAGAGGGAACTCCTCACAGTCAAACATATCCTAATTACTCACCAGACTGAGGCATAAGGAGAAGGATTTTTTTTCTTTTCTAGCTGTAATATGCCCTCAAATAAAGAGCAAGATTAGAGAAGGGGGAGAGGTATGAAAATTTCCAGCAGTCAGCTGTTGCAAAATGAGGAAGTAGAACCAAATGTTTTACAAAGAGACTCAAACTGCTTTTCTCTATTAGAGAAAAAGTTAAGGAACAAAACTTGTCTGTGGGTCTTATTGTCAAGTCAAGGCAGTTCTAAAGGGATGACCGAATATAATACAGAAAAGAGTGCTATGTACTTTGTTACAGAACTGCAGAATCACAGTGCGGTTGAGATAGGATGGGCTCTTCGCTGATCACCTAGTCCAAGCCCCTGGTCAAAGTGGGATCAGCCATCCAGAATCTTGTCCAATAAGATTTTTAATGCCTTCCAAGTACTGCACTACATCTTTAGGAAGTTTATTCCAGAGTCTAACCATCCTTATAAGGAAGAAAATAAAGAGAATTCTCTTTTCCTTTCCTGCTATTTACTGGCCTCCAGCTGGACTTTGTACCGCTGGTCACAATCATTTGAACCATGAGTACAGAAAGTTTTCAATTTACCTTACTGTCCTTTTATCCATCCTGTACTTTGTTAGTCTGCATCTCTAAGGATATTTTAGAAGCAAACATCAAGAAACATTTGTCAGAAGTCAGGATCAATCATATTCACTGCTGTCTCCCCTCATCTACCAAGGCTGTCAATTCATCGTAGGAGTCTATGAGTTTAGTCAAGCATGAGTTCTGCTTCATAAAACTACACTGACTATTCCCAATAGCCTTCTCCTTCTTTATATATTTAAAAATTATTTCCAGCTCTATCAGTTGTTCTGTCACTGTCTTAGAGATCAAGGTGAAGCTGATCAGTGTGTAGTTTTCTGAATCTTCCTTCTTGGCCTTCTTGAAGATAGGAGTGACATCTGCGTTCTTCCAGGGTCAGGGATCTCCCACAACCACCATAACATTTCAGGATAATTAATAGTGTCCTCAAAATAACATTGCTTAGCTCCCTCAACCTTTGTGGGTGTATCCTATCAAGCTCCATGACTTTAGTGCACCCATTTCATTTAAATAAGCCCTAATCTGAAACTCGTACACCAAAGATAAGTCTTCCTTGCTCCAGACTTTCCTACCGCTCTCAGGGGCTTGAGATTCCTGAAGGTAAAGCTTAACAACAAAGACAGAAGTGAAGAAAATATTGAGAAACTCAGCCTTTTCCACATTGTTTTTCAGCAGTTCCCCTGCCCCATTCAGCAGTAAATCCAGATTTTCTCTAATCTGCCTGTTGTTGCTAATGTAATTGTAGGAGTTGATCTTGTCTTTCATATATTTTGTCAGATTCATCTCTAGTCTGGCCTTGACTTTCTTAATCCCTTCATGATCAGCTTTAAATGTCTGCTTAAACTGATAAGACAGTGTCTGCTTATTGCTTCTCGGTCACCCTTCATTCTTTTCATCACTTGTATACTTCCTTTTCAGCCAAGAGCAACTTGATTGTCTGTATGGGTCTCTAGCCACCATCTTTGCTTGACTTGTGTATTGAGCTGGACTGTTCTTGAGCTTGGATGACATGAACCAGCTGGGAGTCCAGCTCTTCTTAGGCTCAAGGAAAGATAGCTCTTTCCTTGAGTGCTATCTCTAATGGGATTCTTCCAAGCAGATCCCTGAAAAGGCCACACTGCTTTCCTGAAGTCCAGGGTCACCATCCCTCTCAGTTGCTTGAGCTCCAGCATCGCATGGTCACTGCATTCAAGATTTTCACCCTCCTGATCAGTCCTTTCCTGTTTGTAAGTATGAACTATAGTAGAACATGTGTTTTCATGGGACCTTGGCTCACCTACATCAGGAATTCATCGAGAAACCTTCTGCATTGCTGCTGTGTTGTATCTCCAGCAGATACGGGCGTAGCTGAATTTCTAGATGAGGAATAAAGCCTGTAATCATGCAGACTCAGTTGCAAAGGTGTAGAAAAAGTCTCCTGTCAGAAAATATTGTAAAAATCCCCAAACTAAACCTGCCTCAGAATCCATTTATCTCCTAGACAATCTTAATACTTTTTTTCTGAATGCTACTATCTCAGCATACAATAATTATACCTGTAATGAAAATATTGTTATCATTAAATATCTGTGGTTTGTTTTTTTCTTTCCTAATCAGGTTTTGGTTTTTTCTGCATGAAGTTTGCACTGGGGGGCTCCTGAGGGCTTGTTTTCCTCAGACTCTCTTAGACAAGCTGGCCTTTTTTAAGGTCTGCTTTCAACAATTTCCAGAATCAATCTGTGACATTTTAAAAAATGTAATCTGAAAATAAATTGTAGAGAAAGGTTCCTGTGCCTTCGGAAAGTGTTAGTAAGTGTGTGGGCAGTGTAATGTGGGAGATACATTAGTTGCTATACATAGGAATGAAGTATGCACAACAAGAATAAAAGGAAGGAATGTGATCAATGCTGCTACCCACATTGTTATGGATTTTGGATGGATTGTAACCAGTTTGACCTCCGTACTTTAAATGGTAATGTTTGGAGAGTTCTGGAAGGTGTAACTGCTATAATTAACATAATTGAACTTGAAAAAAAATAAATTAAAAAGCCATGATATTAGGAATTAAGAATTACACACTATTCAATACTCTTAGCTATAACTAAACACCCTCCTGTTCAAATCAATACCTAATGTTATATCATCACAGCATTTTTGAGCAAGCATACATTTGCCTGTATTTAAAAACCCCAAGAGAGAGCAGGTATTTTGTTGTTTAGATAAAGCATCTGGGTTTTATAATTTAGAAATTTGGGAAAAATAACTGCAAAATATGTGTTGAACTGAGATTGTACTTTCAAAAACAACAACAACAAAAAATCAATTAAAAAGCAACAAAAAAATCCTACCCAAATAGGCATCACCTAGTGAGTAATAACTTCGTTTCTGTATAGCTCAGGGGGGTTGCAAGGGGAGTGTGAAAAGTTCATTATTATCAACCAGAAAAAAAAGCTTGTGCTAAGAAGAAAGACTCGTATTTCCTATTGGGATTTCTCTCAGACTGCATGATTTGCATGAAGGGCGCCACATCAAACACATTGGGTGCCCTTTTTCAAATATTAATGTGAAGCTTGTTTCAAGTTCTTTCTTGACTTTGTGCCACCTTGTATCAAAGGAAGTTAAAAGCAGGACTTGGGAGGAAAAAATACTTTTCCAACTGTTTCAGCACTTAGCAAAAATCTTTCTGTATTTGATCAGTTCTGCTTCAAACTTTTATTATTTTGACAAATAGGCATATTTTTATAGATGTGCATTCCGTTAAAATCTGATTTGGACATTTTTCCCCTCCTTTTTTTTGAGGTTTTCCATTTTTTAGCAGTGGGTGGCATAACTGACCCACTCAAGACATTTATGCACTCCCTAATTTCATTATCTGCCTTAATCTTTTCTTCCACATGTGATAATTTCTATTAAATATTTTTATATCTGAGCAAGAATATACCAAAATAGACTATAGAAAATAGAGCTCTTAAGATTAAATGTGTGTAGTCTGAGCTGTCTTAATCTCACCTAACTGAACTTTTAAACATTTACATCTAAGCTAATCAACCTGTGTTCCTCTTTTAATCGATGGGGAGGAATAGGTGCCTCTTCAGCTTGGTTTGGCTAAGTTAGTTATCTGAGAGAGATGACATGAATTCTGCTCCAGCAGTAGCAGTTTCTTTTAACAGTCTATGCAAGAAGCCTAAAATGCTTCACTAATATTTAAATTACTAATATTTAGACCTAAAGTATTAGGAAATTACCACTGAAAGTAACTCAGTAGCAGCAACAAGGAAACACAAAGTGAACATGCTATCTTTTTGCCTCTCCCCTCATAAACAAAAATAGGAGAAAAATGGCAAGAATTTTTTTTGAGTGATTCAAACATAAATAAATGTCTCATAAAAATACAAGAGATGAAATGTGTTATATAGTATGAGAGCAGCTATTAGAGAAACGAATTGAAATCATGGAAATATCTAGAACAACAGTCCTGAAAGAATTTGCTTTTCTCAGAAAGCACAACTCACGGTCTGCAGGATAAAATTATGAAATTACAATAAAATAGGAATAAAATGCAAGTAGTGGTATTCTAACCTGAGAACCAAATTTTCTCCACAAACCCTGTGAAGAAATCTTCACCGAGACCTCACGGGATATGATAGAGAAAATTTTTAATTTGCAATTTTCAGATTTTTAGGTGAAAGAATCACTGTGGAGGTGGTACAAATAAAGCTCTTGAAGTATTTTAATCAAAAAAAGTCTTAAGTGCTCTGGAGAATAAAGGTAAACAGGTTATTTGGACTGTAAGGCAGATAACTTCTAAGTCCTTTTCAATATAATTTTTCATTAAAACCAAAATTATAGAGAGATGAAAGAGAACTGTAAGCAAACATGAAAAGCCTAACAGTGTTACTGAAAAGCAGTAAATTTTAGACCTAATGGATTCTTTATGTGCATCTCATTACAGAGAAATATCTTCATATTGAAGTCAATGATATTGTTTTTCTTGTAAGTCACAGAAGAAACAAAGTTTTATAGGAATTGCCTGTTGATGTTTTTATGTTAAAAAAGCAGTTAATTTTTTTCTGATCAGTCATAAGCATATGGCTATAAGCAAAATATAATAAAATGATCCTGTCTTTGAAAATATTACCTAGCACACACAACAGGGAAAGAACAACTTGATCATTAAGAATGGATGAAGTGGATAAAGTTCTTCCCTTTTGCATAGAGATGAAAAGTCCTGTTTTAATATTTTTTTTTTGTCCTCATTCCCTCAGGATGAGTTTGTTGTCACCTGTAGTCTGGATATCTTCTGCATGAGTGTTTATTTCCATTTTCCTTAGTTTTTTTCTGGATGCAGTTAAAGTATATGCATGTTTTGCACATTTTAAAGCACTGGGGCTTAAATATCATAAAAAGTGAAGAGATAAACTGTAATATAATATAATATTGCAATTCTGTATAATGTATTTTGATGCTCATTTCTAATTTTATGCATTAATTACTCTTAGGAGACTGAATTCAGCTGTACACCTTAAACAGCTCCATATATATATTGAATTAGTCTATATTTCTGTCGGAGCATGTAAAAGCAGAATGTAGATCTATGAAATTAGTGATAGAAGGGTTTAATAGATTGTGTAGCTTGTAACAACAAACCACTATGACTGCTCTAAGCTGAGAGTAATGGGTATAAGACCTTTTGCCACTTAGAAGTGCATTATCTGTGTATTTGCTGCACTCATAAATGAAAAACTAGCAAATTTTTTTGGATATTTTCAAGTAATACATGTGAAATATTTGGTTATTGGTTTCCACCATTATAAGTAAAGTGAAGTTACAGGAAAGAAAATCAACATTGTATATACAACTACCCTCAGATCTGTTCTATTCTACCAATATTTCCTACCACTGTTGAACATTTACACAGAAAAAGGTAGCTAAGGTCGACTATGTTCCACAGCTGAAACAAAATCAGTTTGATCTGCCAAGCTTCCTCCTGACTCACAAGTAAAGGCAGCAGACAATGCTCACCTGAAGCTAGTAGTGTAATTAAAAGATTTATATAAACAGAAGATAAATGTTTTCTGCTTCTTATCCTGATTTCGTGACAGCTTGAAACAAAGATAAACATAAGAGCAGGATCACTACAGTTACATATTGTCGTCCATTCATCTTTAAGCTACATTTTCTACCTGGTTTAATGAAGCTTTAATTTCCTATCAGTTTGTTTTTATGGACTCTATTGAACATCAACATCCAGAGCTATTATAGGGTATGTTGAAAGGATAAATGTCTTTGTAGGAGAAGTCTTCCTGGAAAAGGCAGAGCAGAAGTAGTGGTAAGCAGTAATTTCTTTTCTTCCGGTGCGAGTCTACTGAATTGCATTTAAGATTCTGTCATGTATGTTACCCCACTGTAAAAAATTCTGATATATACCATACGGACTTTAAAGCATTACCATATAGCTCTTAACAAAGGCATACACCTAAGATTCCTGTACCTGTTCCCATGTCATATGCCACATACCTGCATCAGGAAAAATCCTATGACCACTTCCCTAGCCATTCCAGGTATCCCTTCTCTTTCAAAGACAGCAGTGTATGAGTCAGTTGGCCCCTGCCTATTCTCAAGGGTGGGCTTCAGTGCTTTTCCCTGAATATAAAGTTAGAGATCCCTGTGCAGCAACAATTCACATCTTTTACTGTTTTTCTTCTCCTATGAAAAGCCCTAAGAATGTTTCACTTTGGGTAAGTCTATTTCCAGAATTCTAAAGCAGCTTTTATTTCTCTGCTTGAAAGCAAAACTGAAATGGTGTCATTTTGCACAATTGTTAAAAATTCTGTCTGGTTTACAAACACTGCCTTCTTTGCTTCTGCTTTTTCTTTGGCAGAACTTTCTGCCATTTCAGCCTTTATAAAAACAGGAAAGGGAAAGAACATCTAATTTGCTCTCTGCAGTCAGAGGATGGCAATTTTTGAAGACTTAGCTGACAGTTTGCTTTTCCTAAGTATTCAAAAATACTGTTTGGCAATTAATACACATCTCTTTAAAAACACATAATTCCCAAGGTGACTAAAACTCAAATTACCCTTAAAAAATAATTTCCTGTTCAAAACCTCTATAAGTACATAATACAATGCATTGTGACTGCCCAACTCTGAATCATCATTTTAAGAAAGGGAAAGAACCCCTATTTACCATCATAACATACAACTTCACATCTGTCTTTCCAACTCCAGCCTCAGTACACATCCGATCAGAAACTTCCTTTCCTGGACTTAATTAGAGCTGTTCAAGAATCTACCACACAATAGTTCTGGGTAATATGAGAAACTGTCAATTTTATATTTTTGGGCACTCGTTCTATGTGGCTGTGTAGTCCTATGTTTATGGACTAGCTGACTAGCTGTCACATGTATATTGTATTTCACAACTTGGTACTTATATCATGCTAAATCTTGTAACATGACAAAATTTTATTCATAAAACAATGCAATTCACTTTCAAGAAATTTATTAAAAACTTATGTGAAATAATTTTGTCTTAACTATCGTAATGGATGTGTTTGAGAGCTGTACTTTCCCCCCTTTTTGTCTCAAATCACATTTTTAGAAATAAAAGGTGTTTCAAGTCTGGGGAGAAATATTATGAAAAATCAGTTTTCTGTGGCAAAAACAATAGCATAAACATTTTAGTGTATATATCCGAGTCACCAGGTACTGTTTTTATTATTTTAAGTTGCAATTTATCCCTTGATATATGGAGTTATGATTTTTTCACACTGAGCGCTAATACAAAATGCATTAACTGCAAATGGGGATCTATAAAAGTCTTGAAAGCCAGAGGTTCAATAAATTACCAACTCAAATGATACTGTATAAAGTGTTACCAGTAAACACTCAGTTTAAGATCTCAGCCATGTTTCTGTTTGATGCTTTCAATGTTATAATTTCCTTCCTCAGCCTGGAAGGCAGTAGCAAAATCAGTTATCTATTTTTCACTATTGTGTCTTTTTTGACCATTACCTTATAACATGATAATATGTATGAACAAAAATTGTAAGGATTTCTTAGAATAAGGAAAAAAGAAAGGCACTCTGGACACTCTGAGATTACCTCCTTGTTGGGCAGTATCAGTGTATTCCACATAGTAAAGGCAGCATAAATATAAAAGTTCTATGAATAGTTAAAAACTAAACTGTCAGAATAGACTGTGTAAAGGAGAATATCCTAGAAGTATCATAGGAAGTGTGATAAAAGAAACACAATGATGGAAAATTAAATGATATAGTTCTTTCCATTTTAAGGAGGAATGTAAGTTCAAGACATAAAGCCAAGGTTCTTTAACTATATATTGCTAATTCAAGAACTTTTAAACAGATACTTCATTCCTGAAAGTGGATAGTTTTATAGATATGTTACTCAGTTGAGTTGTTCTTTTCCTAAGGTAGGATTTTATAAATTAAATATTATTGGATCATAAAAAAATATTCCTAGAATGGCAAGAAGAAATAAATCCATAATTGCTTTAACTGCAGAAAAGTTAATAGACATTTTAATTAAAGAACCACCCTAACAAGATTAGAATTCAGTACCCTATAAAGGCTGAATCATGCAGTGTTTCATTATAGTTTTTGAGAATGTACAGTGTTAAATTAACTACAGAGACATCATATTTTGTTCCTAACATAAAATAAAAACATATTGTAAATTAAAATGAAAAATTAATTTAAAAGGTTATCACTGTAAAGTTGAGACAAAGCGTGTTGGCTCGTGAAGCTGGTCACAGATTTCCTGAGGTGCTTCTTTGAGAATGTCGATCATGGGAATTAATGATTTCTGGGAAATGGATTTATTTCATAAAACTTTAATCAGAAAAAGTATCTTGGGGTTTTTCAGGTTTTCTGTTCATAACTGGAGCACGAGAGACTTGAATATTTCAGATATCAGACTATGTACAGGCAGTGGCTTTGTATGCAGTCAGGTAGAGAAGGGAACCTGAACTTCCCACCTCTACAGAACCTGCTAGTGGTGAGCAAGGTGAGCACAGCACTGACAGCATGGGAATCTGCTGCTAGCCTTTCCCACTTAGCAGAGAAGAAAAGCCATGCTCTGCACCAGCTAGAACAGTGCTTGACTTTGGCCTGACATGTTTTTGGGAGCCAAGGTGGTGTATCAGACTTGTGTAGAATCATGTGAATAAAGTATCATAGTTTCACAATACCATAGCAGTTTCTACATGGTACCCTCCCTCAAATTGCAGGGGAGGAGAAGAAATATCTTTTCAGTTATTTTTTATTATATATTAAACTTCTCTGAGTTCCCTGTAAGTGGTCTTGCTTTCAGTCCCACCTAAAAATAATTTAAAAATAATAAATAAGAACATTTTCATGCTAAAGAAGAAAGAAAAAAAGCTTATATTCATTCAAGTCTCTGCTTTGTATGAAGGATGTATACAAGCAGAGTGTAATGAAATTTAGACTAAATGCCATGTGTTGTTCTGATGCTCGATGACCAATTTTTTAATTCAGTGTACCATACTTTCATGCTAAAGATTACTGGAAGAGATTGCTGAACATTGACTGAATGTTTAATTTTTCAGTATGTTGGCATAATACAAACACAGGTGATTATTTCACAGTGATTGGGAGAATACATAAATAATCTCTCCCGTTAACTTTTCTTTCAGCAATGTTTTAAATTCAGTTTGTTGTTGGATGAAAATTAAATAAAAAATCACCCAGCAATGTGATGCCAAGACCTGTTTGCTCCATTTCTACTATAAATGCACCATTCCCTGCATAAATTTATGCCTCTGAATTCCAGGGCTTTATGGATCAATTTCTATAAATTGTTTCCAAAAATGGGACTTCTACAGGATAAATAAAAAGTCTTATGCAGTATTGAAGCTGGGTCTTTTTAGGAAAGGCTCACATATTTGTTCTCTTTCTTATCAAAGGCTTTCTCTACTGATGCAGAAGTTCACATTCTTCTGATCTATCTCAGACATCTGTACATGTTTGTGTTTGAGCTTGCCAGCAAGGCTCCCTTTAGAGTCAATGGACTTAAACTCGCACTATATATGCAACTCACATTGTCCTAATGTTTACACACGTACACAGATAAGGAGCAAATCCTAGCATGTGTAAGCCTATTTCTTTCCACTGACTACAAAAAAAGCCTAAGGTAGTAATATCTGGGGCACAGACAGTGAAATGCAGGTATCTGAGAAAAGATGACATGAAAAACTTGTTAAATACTCTGTATGACTTCCCCCGCAAAAAAAAAAAATCTATGTTAATATATAATAATAATAAGTTAGGGACAATATAATACACACGCACTGCAATGGGAGCAGGATTAATGACATAAATGATTATACTGTTAATAGAATATTTCACTGGTTCTTGGAAACTGTTGTGGTTCAAATCCTCAAAAATGGCACACAGACAGGTTCCCTTAAATTGAGCCCTGTTTCCTTGCATTAGACATCAGCTATATATTTGCAACAGTAACACTAATAATACTACTCAGGAATTATTTCTTTACTGTCAGCGCTACACAAACATTGTGTTAATGCTGTATTAGATGCATCACTATAAAAATAGTGTAGAGATATCATTTATAATTTCCCAGAGCCACATTTGGGTATGAATTTTAAAGAATGTATTTTGATTCCAATACTTTTTGAGAAATGAACTCTCCATCTGTTCCTTCCCACTCTTACCTTATGGTTGATATTTAGTTTAAAACCAGAAAAGTCAATACAATCCATTATAAAAGATACTTTAGTAGGCAAACATTTCTATGTTATATTGAATATGCTCTGTGTAATAAAAGTGATTTGAACAACCTACATGGTACTGTTTGCATAAAATATGGACTTATATCAGGTACAATGCACTTGCTGCTGTGTTACAGCAGTATGAACCAAGAGAATAATTATCAAGATAGGACATCCTGAATAATCTTTACATTTTATACTCTAAGTACATGCAAAAAATAATTTGAAAATAATGTCTTCATTTTACACATACTGAATTCCTTTGTAGTCATTGCCCTCCTCTTCTCTCACCACCCCAAATTCAACAGAGGAACCTTGCAGCCAAGAACACTTATTCGTTTCATCATTTTGTGGAAAATAATTTCAATACAAAGAATGGGAGGGGAAAATCCCCAGAATTTGCCATATGTTACGCTATATAAATAATAAACAAATGCTGATACATCATGGAACCCGCTCTTCATCTCACAGGTTCTTCCCTTCACCCCATTTTATACACAAATGTGGTCTGTGTCCTTGAGCTGATGGAGAACTAGAGCAGGCTTTGAGTTCCTGCCAATGTATCAGATTCCTGAGGCATAGCATGGCCCAGGACTATCCACTCTTTAGTCTAATAGCTATATAGATGCTCTGTATGTATCAATAGTGAAACTATATGCACATAAAGGGAAAGCCATGGTTCTGGTGCTGGCCTTAGGTTTTGTTTTGATACCACACAAATAAATTGTAGAAGGTAAATGGTGAATTATCACTTCATCCAAGTTATCCCATAATCAAGGGTTTATGTTTCATTTTATTATTTTGTTTTTACTTTATTTTGCTATTATTTTATTTAGCCATTTATATGTTGTCTATTTATACAAATTATAAGTTCTTTAAATACTAAAGGTAAGCTTTTGGCACTTTTTTATAATTTTTTTTTCCTTTTGTATCCAAACCCACAATTAAAATAACTAGAGGTGTCTGAAACATAGCATTGGGCAAAGAAACTTGAAATGAAGATCCTGTGTGAGATTCCTGATTTCACTGTTCTTCTGCTGATTTTCAAACCAAGAAGAAATGGGATAATAATTACTACAGTTTCTGCAAAGAAATTGTCCCCATTCTACCTAGGCAATAATAGGAAAAAAATATTTTATTCCAGACACAGTTTTACTTCTTCATTGTGGGTCTAACATTTCTCTTTATGGCTCTGTGGCACATAGAAGACTATGTGCTTATTGCCAGAAATAATGTCTTCTAATTTGGGCTAAGATGCATTCACAGGATGCAAATGGGTATTTGCAGGATGCTACTATTAATGCTTTTTGTGTGTATTATGACACACAAGGCACAATTTGCTCAATGGAAATGCATTTTTACTATGTCTGAAGCATGCAAGTTTGTATAAAATTACATTTAATTACAAACAAAATATTTAGACAAACTAAGTAGTTGTCACAGGCTTTTTAATTT